>CM076573.1:230468899-230935496 GCA_034641835.2 Pinus albicaulis
GGGTTTTATGTGAGAAAATGACATAAAAAGAGGAAAACTAAGCAGCTGAAAAGAAGCCCTAGGGCCTGAAGTAGCTGGATATGCAGGAATATGAAAAACGACAGCGGTCGTAATTTAAAACCCGTGTGGAGTCACCATTTGTTAGTATGAATTCTTCGTCGAAGTGTACGAAAAAGAACCACTTTAGCTACGCATAACTAATAGCCCTAACAACAATAGAGGCTGCCAAACATCTTCAGATCTGCGATTAGTAGTTAAAATGCTGCAACAAACACATCTATAAATGGAAAGACATTAAGCAGTAAAGTAAAGAGTTTGCTCCATGCATCCAACAGACAAGACAAGAACACGATTTTTGAATGAATTTTTATATTACAGGGCACCTGGGAGGAAACAAGAAGGTGTATCCATATCTCCTCAATGGGATGGGTTCTTTGTAGTCCTCAGCACTTCAGATCTAAGCTTTCTCTCTCTTGTAGATGTAGAAAACCAAATGTAGAAGATAGAGCTCAATGGGAGCAAAAATGGTAGAAATGAGACCAAGTGTATAGATCCAGAGTGATCTAATAGGCAACAAAAGGTGAAGAATGATGGGGAAACCCCTCCTATTTATAACAAAATATTGGGTCATTCTAGATCTTGGTGCATGATTAAAATAATGTTAATCAAATCTAGATCCACCTCTATGGAATATTTTATTATTATTTGTTGGAGGGAAAGGGTGTTTGACTTGGGTCAAATCCCATGATTAGTGAAGAATAAATAAATAAATGATTTATTTATCTTTTTAAGGAAGTGGTTGGGATATAATCAAATAAATAATGATTTATTTAATTAATGGTGGTTGATTTGGTCATATTTAACAAGGAATATTATTTAAATAATTATTCTAGAAAATAATAAGATAACTATGGGTTTATCTCATTAATTTCTTTGTTTTTGGGTTAAACATGACTGGGAATAATAATTAAATTATGGTTTAATTAATTATTCCTCGGGGAAAATCAAACAAAATATGGGTTTGTTTAATATTCCCTTTTGGGGTTTCCTAAATCCAAATCAGAAAAATGCTGAAGGTTATGTGCAAGTTTGGATTGTACTAATGGTTTCTCTGGTGGATACAACGCAATCTTCCCAACTGCTGTTTTAGAACATCATGTGGCAAGTTGTCCTTCAACAAGTTACTATCTATGCATGTTTTCTCATCTACTATGAGGTAGTAAATGGCATTATATATCAGCTGAGCATAATAAGAATAACACCACACTTTCCCAAAATCATGTAGAGAAGGGTTATCTCCATCATAAATGTTGGTCCTAGAATGACCATGAAACCCAAAAATAATCTTGCCCTCTTGTGGAGCAATGCACTATACATAGATGGTGAGAAGATGCAAATACTTCATGAAATGATCAATAAGTACAAAAATACATTTCTTACCATGTGTAGTGAGTAGGCTAAAGGTGAGGTCCATAGATGAACCCTCCCAAGAGAATCTCATCATAAAGATATGAAAAATGAAGGAATGCATACTCCTCTTGGAATACTCCATCAATAAATGCATAATCCCCAGTGACAACATTGTTGGCCTTAGTGATAAGGCTCTTGTCACTCCATGACTCCTTTATTTGACATGCCATATGCCAAATTAATCCACCATCATGCTACTATGTGTGGAAATATCCTTCCTATGTGGAAGTACCTCCTTATCCTCCAATGTTGAAGGGTAGCCCTTTTTCACTTTGATTGTGCCATCCCTTTCTCCTGGAACATTTTGCAAAGTATGGGAAAAATACAACCCATACTCTCCCAAGAGTAGCCAAATAAACAATAAATATTGCTACCCCCTCACACTTCCATCATACAAATAATGAGGTGAAGATATGATGATTGACATGAAGAATGTCATATCAACACAATGCACCCAAACTCCTTGTTGCCAAATGATGCAAGTATCCTGCCAAGTTTCCTCCACCAACATACCCTTTGAAGAAGGAAATATCACATGATGGCCAAACTCCTTCAAGAGTAGCCAACACAGCCATGCCTCCTGCTGCCCTGTGTCATAGATATGCAAGTGGCTCACCAACCTCTTGCTCACCATCACACCCATTTATCCAAATGTGGGTGTCTCCGACCATGCTCCATCTTGGTACTCCTCCACTGGAGAATACCATCCTCCCAAATCAGATTTCTACCTTTTCATTCCATGGGATGTTGAGATGCAACCTCTTGGATATCTCCTAGTGAATACCCTTCATCAATGACCATATTGAATCCATAGGGATCCAAGTGTGCTGAAAGTAAAGTCTCCTCATAGAGCTGTGAAATGCTCATCAAGAAAGATCCATCACAATGCTGAAAGATAAGAGGACTCCCACCAATGCTCATCCAATGTCACCCAAGTGTAATGTTCATTAGAATGCTCTAATAATACTTGGACCCCCAACTCATTACTGTTGCTCAAGGGCAGCGTTGTTGATCTCCATAATGGTGCATGTGTTGTCTCAATATTATGTTCAATGACGAAAATATAGTTATGCATTGGATTGTTTAGGAAAAATCTTATCCTATCCTCCAAAAATCCACACCCCAACCCCAGGAGTTGTGTGCATCTCAATAATGAATATTCAGGAGGATTGCTTATCCTTTCCTTGAACAACTCAAGGTTGCACAACACAGTGAAATTCTGCTGCTCCAATTCAGCAATACGTTTTGAACCTTGGTCATGCAATGGCATATTTCCACAACCCTCCATAAGATTTGATGAAATAACAGAAAGTGGAAACTTATGCATACCTTGGTGAAGCTTGGGAACATCTTGTATGGCTACAAGAGTTCCTTCCTCCAATGTGTTGTCTCCCACAACTACTGATGATGATGGCTACTCTTCCATAGTTGTATCAGCGCTGGTACAAGTCTCCTCAAGTGGTGGTGAAGGCTTCTCTTCCTCTGATTTCTTCTTGTCAAATTTTTTGATCAACCTTTGAGTAAAATCTGCAAAAACAATCACTCTTTCATGACTCAAATGGATGAACCACCGAATGTTTGCTTCACCCTCAAGGTGCAGTGCTGTAATCTCAACAACCTCTCTTTCTACCACTGGATGTAGTAGGAAGAATGCAGCTAGCTTCATTACCCAAACCCTTCTTGTACATGTGGATGACCCATCAAAAGTAGACAATAGAAATCTATTTCCCTTTATTCTCCTATTGCTGCAAGGTCTCCTTTCTTCCTCAAGCTGAATGAACTGTGGGAGAGTTAGAACCTCCTTGAAAGCTCTAGGTTGAGACTTATATTTTTCCAGGTATCCACTTAGGATATCATGTTCCAAGTGCCCTCCATCTCCATGCTTCTTGTCTTGTTCCTCAAAAGGAAAGGGCATAGTGTATTTCTTTGGAGTTCTCTACAACACCAGTTATTTCTTCTGATAATAGGAAGTACATGGGCCTTCCTCTTCTTGAAACCCTCTAGAGGTATCATTGTATCTTTATTCTTTCCTCTGCTTAACCTCCTTGGAGAGGTTCTTCATAGATCTAAAAAGTGATGAGACAAAGCTCATTCCTTCCATCATTTTAGATCTCTTCTCCTTCTCTTCTTCTTCTTATAGCATATTGGCTGAAAAATCACAGGCCGAGCCAAGATTATGCTCTGATACCACTGTAAGATTCCCAAATGGGGAAGCAACAATATATGAACACAATAATGGAAATAAAAGTGAATAAATCAACACATTATGCTATGAGACAAATGTACAACCATCTTCTTAAACATATCAACAAATAATAGGCACAAGATCTTGAGGATCAAGTCACTCAAGCAATACAAAATAAGCCTCTACAAGAAAAATATGCCATAACATGAGAAATAGCTGCCATAGAAATGCCTTTGAGCTAAGACAACATAGTGTTAGGGCATAAACTGCTACATAAATATATATCAATGTATATCTATTGATACATAACTCAAATAATGCTAGGAGTGAAGATCTAAACTCCTAGACACCTTTCCTAGATAACCCGGGAAGGGTTTAAGGAAATACACCCAAATACAAATGGTGATCTACAACCATAGGACTGAAGGGTCACTGCAAACTGAATCTCATGAAGATATAAGGCTGAAATAATATAGATCTAATGTAGATCTCCTCAAATATCTCCTCCAATGAAAGGTTGAACCCTTCAACCATAAGCAAACACCCTAAAAGAGCCACTAGATCCCTCACTGAAGCTGCCCTCCAAAATAATTCAATTCCCAGCTGAAACTGCACTGTAAATGATGGGGATAAGTTGGCCTGAGCCCAAAGATCTAAAATTTTCTCAAGAACCCTCCAAACTGATCTGCCAAGAGAAGGAATCCTTCCTTCTATGAAAAACTAGCTCAGAAAGTGGGTTTCTCAACCCTCCACTGCAACACCCTACAACACAACACAATACTATACAGAAAATGCGCTGTAGCTAAAGACTGAAGCTTGGCCAGAATTCCAGATATGTGGAATGATAGATCAATACTCTCCCAAGAACTACTCAAAGGGAAGAGATGGGATTCTTGAATAGGAACACCCTGTGCTAAACATCACCAGCAATCTTAGCTAAACAACTAAAGAGAGAAAAAGTCTAAACAAACATATCAAAATAATATTCGTAAGCTAACCTCATATGGCTCCGATTCTCTTCCTTATAAAAAATGTGAGCCTTATCACCTTGGGTCCCACTCATTAGGGTTTCCACAATCATACAATCAATATCCCTCCAAAACTATGCTGTCTCATCATTAATGCCACTCCTCCATAACAACGTTGTTTGATTTGGTCATATTTGACCTCTTCAGCCTGCTCCAACCCCTTTTCACACCTAAGGGTCTTCAATCCAGCTTATATGACTATCTAAGCTAATCCACATTCATACTAGGTTGACTTTATTGATGATTCACTCCCTCCATCACAACTCTGTTGACTTGGTCAAACTTGACCTTGTCTTCATGCATTAGCCCTTGTTCACACATGAGGGTGTTTTATCTAGTTATGAATATGATCCCTTCTCACATTAAGAGGGATTTTATTTCTGCTAAAAATATTTATGGGCCTCCCTACCCATTTATTCATCTAACTATGTGTTAAGAGAAAAAATAATATTCCAATCAGCTACATGCTAATTTAGGAATATTACAGTGCAACTAGAACTCATTGATGAAAATAGACGATTTTCGCTCCAACAAAATGAGGCCCATAAAAAGTAGGAAAAAACATCGTTTGATCACAACATCACCCCTCGATCATTTACCGAGGGAGAGTTAGTCCTCCACTACGATGTTGTGAAAGAATCCCTACGTCCCGGGAAGTTCGAAACCCTGTGGAAAGGCCCTCATGTCATAAAAAATTGTCTCCTCAAGGGGGCATACATCTTGTCAGAGCCTGATAGAAAATGCCTAAGCAACCTCGTCAATGGGATCTACCTCAAGAAATTTTACCCATAAGGGTTAGGAGGCTTCAACCCTAGAGATAAAATGCATATAAAAAACTTTGTTTTTTGATCACAAACATCACAAAATTTTTCTAAAAAGAGCTCCAGTGTCACAGATGGATCATCCCCTCAACCATTACTTTGGATGCACTGATGGAGCATCACGATGGTATCAAAACCTAGCAGCAGTCGCTTGGGTCATCTACTATCCTGACCGATTGCCATTCTTCACCAATGGAGTATGCTTAGGATCAACTACCAATAATCAGGAAGAATATGATACCATCATCGGGCTCATGAGCGATGCCTTCAACTAATTCATCCACCACTTGCATATCTATCTTGATTCCCACTTAGTGGTTTTGAAATTAAACCAAGAATTTTTAGTACGAGATTCACAACTGTTTAGAAAATATTTGTGTGCAAAAATATTAAGTCATTAATTTGATCATATTACATTCACACATGTAACAAGAAATCAAAACCAGGCAACAGATCACATAGCCAATCATATCCTAGACTAGAATGCATCTCGTATAAACCATCATACATAAAACCAAAAAACATAAAAAATATATAGATCTCCATCAGTGATACATAACATCCATCAAATCATGTAGCCAGAGACACATCATCAAGAGTTGCAAAAAATACATCTCGCATATATACCAAAATTATGTGTGAGTACAAATAAAAAGTCATGTCTGTGACCCACAGGTCAGCCAAAAAATATATATACACGTCATCAAAAAATTAAGGGAAGCATCCTCATAATGGGTGCTTTCTCTGAATACAAAGTGTCTTTACGGTTGAGCTCTGCTAGGTGGGCCATCAGGACCCACAACTGCACCCGGTGCCAAAATTGGGGCAGAAACCATAACATAAAGTGCCACACAACGCAGAGTCAGATGATAACCCCTCTCGTGCACCATCAGTGCCTCAAGCCAAGCATTGTCCAAATCATCGCCAAAAACCCAGTTCGGCATGCCTTGGGTAAACCTCTCTACTCGACCCCAAGCATCAACTAGGTTAGTGGATCGAGCCTTAGTTTTAGTTAACTACCCCGCCATCTCTGCCACTAGTGCCTCTACCAAATTAGCACGAGAAATAGCTGCAAAATACTTGTAAGTAGCCGAGATGTTACCCTACCTCGAGGGGCCAACACCATCACCGGATCCTCCACCTTGAGGCTGTCCTAGACATCCACCCTGCCCCCACCCTGGGGTTGAGCACCTCTACCTGGAACCCTCTAAAGGGGATGGTGTCCCACAAATTGAGTAGTAGGTTGTCCAAATTCTCCCACATATGCAAGAGAAAAAAATATAGTGCCATTGCCACCACAATACACATATAAATATACGCATCATAAATACTCAACAGATGTAGAAAAAACATAAAAAAATCATGTCTGTAGGTCCCCACACGTAACCAACAGGAAGATCCATATCTGGATCTCCCAAAAATCCATCCCAGAGTATGGAAAGTAAAGGAACATCTGGGGGTTCACCTCGAACCATGCCTCTGTGATCACATTCCAATAGCAACCCAGATCTCTTCCCCCAGTTCGAGGCATCATTGACACCCATTACCTCATCCGAGGGTCCCAGTGAAACCCAATAGGAACTGGAACTACGGGTCACAACAATACCACCCTCTCAAATATAATGCTACACAGGATTCTAGCATATGTGAATAGCTTAGATCCTCCTTGGACCTTCGCCAGCTGCGACACCATACTGTCATAAACATGATGTGCCCAGTTAAAAAAATACCTGTCTCGAAGTCAGGGCAGAACACTGATCTGAGGTCCCGATGCCCTGTGTGGCGACTACGACCTAGTAAATCACATGATCATAACCAAAGCAATCACTCAGCTAGATCAATTACTAATGATATAAGGATTTACCCCTCTGAAAGGGGTGCCCTGCCACAGTGATGCTCCAACCAACAACGAAGAGACACCCTCCCAAGCAGGAGTGGGTGTGGAAGTTCCTCACCTTGAGGTAGCAAGCTGGTCACAAAGTATATATCCATTTCCAGATAGATAAAAATTTTCGTTCCTCGCAAAACCATCACCTTGCACCTCTTGTTCCAACAACATACCAAGTAGCGCAATAGGCGATCCTGCGACCTCAGGAGGTCATTCTCAAGAAACTTGAGGAGACCCCACTGAGCCGGTAACCTATGGGCATTAGCATCCCGTGCCACAACAATATGAAGATCCATCCAGTCATGCTCTCTCCACAACATCCTGTCACCAAACACAAGAACATCAGTGACATCATTCCATTTTTTTTTTCAAAAACTACCTTGGCTTTTCTTTGCGCCTGTTTCACATACAGGTGCACAGATCACTCATTTGTCTCACAGACAGATGCGGATGTTGCATTAAAAACCTTCAATAGGTGTGAAATCTCTACGGAAATCCTCAGATTCAGGTGCAGTCTTCGTGCCTGAAATCTGATCACTTGCGTGACCATGGAAAAAACAAATTTGGGTCTGTAAAAACCTAATTTGTATGGACCTCCACACAGTAAAACCAAAAAAATTAAAATACTAGATGTTTAGGGACCTACTTGGAACTAACGGCATGAATCATTGGTATACATGCTGACTGAAATGGCAAGGAAGGCTCTGCAACAAGCTCTGACCTCACAACTCTCAAATGACACAAATGAACTGAAATGGGCCATATTGACCTATATATCACCCTTTTTAGATTATTTGAGGGACCATAACGGGAGCTTAGAAAGCCCATATTGCAAAACCAAAAGAAACACAATGATCAACACCTCATAATAACCAAAGGAGGCTTCACACATTCACGCCTCTGAAAAAATCATTTTTTTCTCAGTTTCGACGGGTATGCCCTCTCGTATCATTTTTTCATTCATCACATTTATCAATATATTTGAATGAAAAAGATGCTTTCACTTGGGGTATTTGGTTGCAGCTGTTACATAGTATGAAAAACCACATATTGCCCCAGTCACTAAAGGTTCTAGAGTAGGTATCATTTTACCCCCAGCATGATAGAGTCCTATAGAAGCTTTTCATATCCTAACATCATTTCTCCACAAGAATCAACCATAGGTTCCAAACACACGACCATGTTTATCATATCCCCATCTTGCACATGATAAACATTCTCGTCGATTAGTAGAGCCTCCCCCTCCATGACGTCCATCACTCAAGTAGACCATGCATCAAAAAATATGACACCATGGCCATAACACCCCAGTCCGAGAAGCACTTCATGTTAATCCATCCATCATACATCAAGTCAAGTTTTACCATATCAATATAAAACCCCTTTCACAGACTACCATTTTTGCAAGCAGATAGAACATGCACCACCACGTCTCGCATTTGGCCGACCGCACCTCCATCAGTATATCCCATATGTGACATTTTCCATCTGCTTCACCATCCCCACATCGAGACTAACCAAAGGGGCCCCCAACCTCAATAAAATCAACTTCTTCACATCATCATTGAGCGATCATTTTTAATGTTTTTGGGCACCCGTCTCTGTGTTTGTACATCCAAACCCATTTTATATTATTTTTGCAAGTTTACAAATATTTTTTAGGAGAACATCCCCCACCCATCCATCCAATTTTATACCCTGGCAGCAGTCCCTAATCACCCTTGGTTAGAGCTTCAAACCTCTCATGCAAATCCACCACGACATTCATAACAAACATATACCCACCCTGGTCATCCTACCGACTCCAAGACTTTCCTCATCAAAAATCGTTATCACTATCGCCAAATTTATTTTTCAAGCTCCGACCTTGGGCCACTGAAATCTCATCATCAGTTTTCAGCCATTTATCCCCATCATGCCTATGTCAACCTATCATATTAGAGACTCTTATCCCTTGCATCAGTATTTCTCTTGATCGGTTGAGGCTTTCTTTTTTTCGACTTCAACAACCATTTTCCAAAAAGGAAGCAATAACTTGGATGGCTCCTCACCTCAATAGAGGCATCCTTGAATGACATTGTGGGAATCATAATTTCCCATTGATGTCATCGATCCTCCTAACATTCGACTACAACATTATATTTCATGTCAAGATGGTATCCTACTTCACAACCATTGAAATTTTTCAGAATTTGTAAAAGACCCATGCCATTATAAGCATCTCTTTCAGTAATGCTTACACGGGAAGGTCCCAGTCATACACCCATGCATACAATGAGCATTTATTCTAAAATATGCCATACCAAGATTATGCATGTGGGCACTACATTCAACCTATTGTCAAATATAAAATGCCTCAGCCCCCTGAGGGCGTTAACAATCGTTGTCATCAACCAAATTAATAGATCACTTCCATATAAGTGACACAGACATAACCTCTATCTTTCAGATAGGATTTACCTAGCCAAAACATCACGAGCATGGGACATGCCCGCATCATAGAAATATTTTATTTATGCTATTTATTGCAGGTTTCTGACAAAACATGGTCCCTCTTTTACTCACAGCAAGGGGTATCCAACCTTAGGCTGCACACAAGTTACTCTCTCTCTCTCTTTCTCTTAACATGGGTTATACAGAACATAAACTATAATGTATTTCAACTATACTATTCTTCTTAGAACTCATACATTAGGGGTCAACTGTTATCACTGGAAAACCAGATAAGCAAAGGACATCATGAAATGTCAAGCAGAATGATTTACATGGTGGAAAAACATTACAAAATCTAGAAAATTTAACTTTCTCTAACGTCAAAAGGAAAATTTATTAAGTTTCACACATAAGACATTGGGATAAATAACTTCACGCACTGTTTTCTTCAATAGGAGTGCAAGTCTCCACGGTTATCCCTCAATAAGCCGCGCGATCCTGGGTATTGTGGAAGGTCACCATCCGGGACCACTTTGCATACTTCAAGAAGGAGATTCTCCACTTGAGGCCGCCCAAGGACAGCCGCCTAGAGCCACCTTGATACCTCAAGTGAGCACACAATGGAATCAACCACCACTCTTGGGTCACTATCCACAATTATACCAAGAGAGGGAAGAAGAATTGAATTTTTCCTATAAAAGACCATCATGAGAAGAAAAATTTAGAGCACATTGTTATGCTGGCAAAATTTCCCATGAGAAAACTAATAGTGCATTGTCCAAGTAGCAAAGTAGTGAAGGGATTCATTTGTTGGCCATCCAACATCTTAGTCCCAAAGGAAAAGTGCATCAATTGTCCATTTTATGATCACTCATTCGAGGAGAAGAGAGAGGCTTGCAAACAACTTAAGGGAAGAGCCCTCATTTCTTTGCGTATTAGAGCTCCATAGCTCTAAGGACTCACTACGAATGTTTTAGCATTCTACCTCTTTTTTACCACCAACTGCTAATAAAAGGGGATTCATTCTTCATTGGTATTATTAGTTCATTTAATTGATATCGAGCTTGTTTTATATTTGTATATGTTGTTTCTTGTTTCCTCCTCTTTGTAGTATGATATGTTTTATAACTAGTTTTTCTACATCTTATGATGCTTCACTAACCATCTAACAACCCATTTTTTCCCTGTGACATTGCTTGTAGGTTATAAATAACCCCTACCAAGTGCTGGTGAATTTCGTACACCCTCGTACTAAACACACCAATACACAATGTATTCCATTAGAAAGGAAAAAAAAGACAACTTGAAACATATGTTTACGAAGATTCAGTTGATCCTCACCATCAAACTTAAATTGGGACATGTTATGAAAAAAATTCACATGAATGGTAAGATTAGGCTCTTTAGAAAAAAATATCGAGATTAAGATTTGGGGAAGATCCATTTTGGTTAGGAGATTCAAAGAAGACTCAACGAGCACATCTTATTGTCTAGCCCTCCTTCAAGAAACATTTTTTGATGGGTGTTGGAAATCCATCAACCAAGGGGGTCTCCCTGATATGTGGTCCCATTTATACCTCACATCATTTGGAATAGAAGCCCCATCCAAAATATGACCTGATTACCATTTTTTGAGAGGTTTTCCTTGGCTCTAACTATCAGTGAGATGGAGGAATGCATAAATGCCTTAGAAAATAAAGTGTGCTTGGTGATAGTTTGGTTGTAGGTGTGTCAAGGTTCTTCTACTACGCAGAGGGATAAAATTGCGCCCCTAAGAGAGAGGTAATAGTACCACCCTATAAGAGACACATGCAAAAAATAAGGGTCTGTTGAAAATCCAACGAAATAGTCCACAAAGATGCAACGATCAGTGAAACCAACACAAATAGGAAAGGTATGTATGAAATCTAGTGGAATAGTCCACAAATATGTGTCATCTATAACAGCCATTACAACAAATTCTCAATATGATAAGCAGTAAAAGAACCGAAATAGTTCAAATACTTTAGCACAAATTAAAGCGAACATGAATTATAAACATTCACAAAATAGTATTACAAATATTCATAATCCATGCATGAAGAATGTGTTGGCCATGAGACTTGTATTATTAAGTAAAAGTACCAAGACACATGTATACAACAAACACCACTAGCTCTAATAGTGGAGCATTGAAGCCACTCCTTGATCCCCAAAAGAACTAGATTGTCTCTCTAATGCCTTGCGGGAGGAGCTAAGATGAAAAATTACTTTGCTCATACAATGATGGTGTATATATAACCAATGGGGTGATGCTTCACCTCCATTGTGACTCTTTGACTACCATCATAGCTATTTGACTTCATATGACTTTTCAACTTTACATGACTCTTCAGATTTTGTACATGTCCTTTGGACTTCCACTTTACAATACATTTTCAAATAAGAAATTAAATAATTCACGCTAATTATGTGGCATATGACAATTCATGACATGACATGACACTAATGACATGGACTGCTTGATGACATGGAAATTTCAAGTCACATTTTGTTGTTTCTTTCTTTGTGTCCTCTTGAAACGATGGTGCATGTTATTCTTCCTCCTCCTTATGACTTGAATATAATGAGTCTTTAATGTGGCCTTAATATTTCATCTTTTTTTATACTCTAGTGTTCCTTTGTATTCTTGCTTGATGATCATCTTATCTCCTCATCTCCTTAAGCGTCTTTTAGCATGTCCTCCTTCTCCATCTACTTCATCATCTTTCCATAGCATAATAGAGTACCTGCATCTACAATCCACTCATGAAAAGATGACATCAATCCGATAAAATATTAGTATAAGATGTTGCATGATGATCCGTTGAATGAGCTAGAATCGAGTGATAGGATGAGAGAGAGGCTTAGTGACTGCACAATTTCATAGCTCAGGTAGTCAGGGGTGAAGATAGAGCCTTAATACCATGTAATGCGTAGTTTAGGCTAGACTGGGCATGCATATTACACAATTTTGGGACTCAGTGAGATGGGTTGAGGTGTTTTTCAATGTTTCAGCCAATTACACAGGCCTGGGAGGTAGAGAATACCTTATTGTACAGTTCAGGAGCTCAAGAGCTGGGATTGATCTCAGAGACTATGCAATGCACAATTCGGGCTAGATTGGAGGGCTTAATTACATAATTTTGGAGGCCAAGGTCTGAGATTGAGCATTGAAACTGTTCAGTGCATAGTACTTGGAGGAATAAAATGTGAATTGCACAGTGTAAAGAGGCAGGGTTGCACCTTGAGGGCTGGAACTACGCAATGTGTAGTTCAGCAGGGGTGGATGAGGCTAAGATGTTGGAAAATTTCTGGAATTTGGCTAAGTGTGGGATCAATGAAGCTGTTGTGAACAATGATATGAACTGAATGTGATCAGACACTCAGAAAACTAGACAAAAAAAACATATATCAAATATGACACATGAACAACACATTTCCCTCAGTGTAACAACTTTGTGATGACTTGCAACAAGTGCGACACCAAAGATACACTTTGTAACGACTGTGACGACACTTATGTGGTAATGCTTTAAATTTTGGAAATGAGTGCGATAGATGTTTACATGGTTAAATCAAGTCATTTACATAATTATAAACCATTGAAACCACCAAAACAATCTTATACACATCGTGCGACACTCTGTATGCCAAAATATGACATTTACTATATGAAGCGAAAAGGGGGAATGACACTTGTGATACACGAATGAAATTGAAAGCGACACATGCCATAGTGAGGATAACATGAAAATGAAAGTAATTAAAGTGAAATAAATAAAAATAGATAATTGAAAACATGAGAATGACACTCGTGAAAGTGAAGGTGTGAAAAAGTGAAAGTTTGAAAAACTCACCAAAATAGAAGTACAAATGCAACTAGCAGTGAGAGACTCTCAATAATAGTGCACACTGACTGGCGACATGGGTTGAACATTGCACAAAGACTGTCTTGGTGGAATATTCTATATTTTTTCAACATTGCGTAAAAGAATGCACTCATGACCTTATTGCAAGATGAGCATGTGCGAGCAAGTCACTTCAACTGATCAAGAAGTGATCACGGAACGACAAATCGTAAGATCCATTGTAGGCTCCAAAATCCAAGTGTAGGTAACATTTTGGAGGGTGTTTGTCACAACGAAAAGAAATGGTTGATATGGTAGCACTCCAAGTTTTTAATTGCATGTGAAGGTTAGGTCTTGAGATCAAAAAATTAAATTTTTGTCAATTGTGTCTCTAGGGTTTTTGTAGTTGATCCATTTGCATGTTTGTAGAATTTGCAAATCTTAACAAAACAGACCTTGGAGACCTTAAAAATATAGGATTTTGCAACTAAATATCTAGTGTGGTTGTATAAATTTTCCATCTTTGAATGGCATATATTGATGACTATGAAGAGTTCTGGCAGTTTGTGAGGTCTTGAAGACATTTTTTATTTAGGGTTTGTTAACCCTATCAAAGTTTGGATCAATGAAAAACCAAAGATAAAAACCCTATCTAATCATGTCCACTGTTAAAATTAGATATAAACCTTGATGTTTAATGTGAGAATAAGGTTGGTGAACATGTCCAAGATTAAGAGGGAGCTAATCCTTCTCAAAATATAAGTACTCTCTATCTCCTTGTTTACTACTATTGTTCTTTGTCCTTTTGTTCTTTCATGGTATTCTAATATAGGTTGCAAGTGAAGACAAAGATTTATCTAAAGCTTGACTAACATATAAGATAATTCGAAGAATGAGACAAAGCATGAAGATGTTGAAGGTAGAAGCAATTTGAAAGTTTGCATCAAAGAAGTTGATTAAAGGAAAAGAAGTTCACTTACCTTAGATTGAAAAAGGGAATCACAAAGATATTGATGGATACAATATTAATTAAATCTTGGCAAGAAGCCTAGAGAATATTGTGACTAAAAGAGATGATGATTAATATAGGGAAATGTAATTAGGAAGTTGAAGAGTTCTGATGTTTTTACACTAACAATTGATTGATTTGTTATGTTAGCCACCTATAAAATTTGTCATATCATATGGTGGCTAAAATTTTTTTTAGCCTTCAAGAAACAATTCATGTCCAAAATTGTGAGTTATTGTATTATTGTGATGATCCTTACCCTCTAAGATAATATTCACTATTGTTTCCCACATAGTTCTGAAAAATCTGCTGTTTTCCAAAAGAAAGACTGCTTAAAACCCCATTTTCCCTTCATTTTACCCCTTTTTCCACTCATAAAAACCCCTTTTTTATCCCTTCTTTCCTCCATAAAAATCCTCCAAATTACCTTCCTTTGGTTTCCAAATCAACCAAAACCCCTTTTAAAACCTTTTATTCCCCTTTACTTGGTTTTAAAATTCCCTCTTTCCTCTACTGGAACTCTCAATTTGCCTCAAAAACTCTGTTTTTAAGCCCAAAAACAGTCTCTTTCCATTATAAAGGTTTTTAGCCCCCGAGGGCTTAACTACCATAACCCTCTGCCTCATAAGACCTTAAGCCCCACAACTGGGCGCTTAAAGGGTCTAAACCCCCATTGTAAACCCTCATTTCCTTATTTTCCTTTGTGTTTCGTAAAAATCCGACTTTTTCATTGTGTTTTAATAAAACCCGACAGTTTGAATTCGCAATGAATATTGACCGTATATCTAAACCAATCAACGATCATCAGCTCATCGCATTGCAATTTCGCATTGGGTCCTTCCTTTTCTTCATGTCCTTCAAATTTTTTCGATGTGATCCCTCAGAGCATATCCCAACCGTCGATCATCCTTACAATCCGATGGTCAGTACACCATCACATCGCAAATTTCCCTTTGTTCTTTCCCTTGCCCTCCTCCGATGCCATTCTTCCCGATTAAATCTTAGCCGTCAAATCCACAAGAACTGATGACTAAGATCTTGTCACACTTTGCACATAATTATTTTCCTATTTCCCTTGATTGAGTCTCAACCGTCTATTTGACTCCCAGATCCGACGGACAGTGCTCCGTCACATTGGAAAATTCCTTTTGTGCCTTCCCCTTTCCTCCTTCGATTTGTGATCACCCTGATTAAATATAAACCATCCATCATGTAAATCCAATGGTCTAGATGTAATCCGATAGGTCCAACTCCTTTGGGACCTAACTCTCGCCTCGCAAAACTCCCGTCCACTCACAAGTTGCCACCTGGACCCCATTATCTCCCCGCCCCACAACTTACCCCATCACATTTTTTACGCACCGTCGGATCTTGACCCTCAGATCTGACGGTTGATAATGATTTTCACAAAAGTTATGCGACAGCATGTTAACGCCCGAAAAAATTCCGAAATGGGTAGTTTTCCAAATCCACGTGTCAGCAGGCGTACAGTATCACATTTTTTTTGGTGAAACCATTTACCGCCCAAAAACTTTGCAAAAACCATTCAATTTTTCTGCCTTACCACCCTTCTCTACTGCATTGGCATTTCATTTTTAATCCTGGCCGTTGATTGATTTGATCGGACGGTCCCGTTTTAACTTAACCCCAAGCCTTTCGCACTTTGTTCATTCCCCAAGCAATGCCATTGGATGATCTCAGCTTTTGATCGCTCTAATCCGACGATGCTGATTAAAATTCCCCACCAATTGCATTTCCCCCACCATCAGAACTCTCGATCAATCTCCACCGTTCATCCTTCTGATCGAATGGTTCAGACTTAATCTTTCTACCATTCACCCGACAACCTCCCAATTAACCCCATCAAGCGATCTTGACCGTTGGCTGTTTTCATCTAATGACCAAGATTTAATTTCGCACCCGAGATCTCCAAAGCAGCCTTTTAACCTACCTTTCATGAATTTTCTTAATTTTTGTTTGTTTTTGCAGGTTATTAAGGTTTTATCCACAATTTTAAAAAGAAACAAAGGCTAGGGATGACGATCCCCAGGCCATCTATTCATGGGGAAAGTGAACCTATAGGGTTCAGATTATGATTCTACCTTTGCCTCATGGGCATTGGTGATCTCATGAAACCTTTTGCGCACTTGCAAAACAATAGAAACACAGTAAATATCAAACAACCAAAGAGTATCAGTATCAAAGGATATAATAAAGCAGAAATAAAGATTAATGATTCTAAACAGAGTTTAAAGGGATTAAGGCACCAATTCGAGAATCAAAGGCCTAATACGTAGTTGTTAAAGGATAAAGATCGGAAATAAAGATCAAGGCCTGATTAGTCCTAAAACATAGAGTAAAGCAGATTAAAAGTGTTTTAAGAATAAACAAAGAGATATATCAGTCCGAAAGGCCTTCACTGCCACATCAGAGGCTAATTGAATCCTCTCCAGCTACCAAAGTGCCACCTGCATCTCTCCATAAATCAGAAGAAGGCAGAGTTATTGCCTCAGTCAGTGATATTTTGTTCAAAGCAGCCAGAGTTATTGCTAACTTGCCTCAAGAATTTTTAAGTCAACAAAATCTGACCAACATGCTTAAGACTTAATGAGAATCAATTAATACATGGAAAATATCAGAAAACTTCTCCATTGAGCTCCTCAAAGGCCGAGAAGCATTAACTTGTATTAATTGAACTTAGAGATATTTTCTTTCATCCCACCTCCTCATTTCTTCTATAAATACTTCTGTAGAAGATGAGATAAAGATTGGTTATTTGATTTCTGATGTAATAGTTACTGTATCGAATCATTGTTGAATTTAAATAAACTTTGAAGCTCTGAAGCTCTGTTAAGTTAATGAAGAAGTTAGGCTGAGAAGAGAAGTTGTTCCTATGATGAAACATTGGACTTGATGTATGTAACTGGATTGACAATCAATATACAAGCTAGTTTTTGGGATCCTGGTTTATATCATTGGTGAAGTACCTCTTACTGTTATTTGTTTTCTTTTCATGTATGCCATTTTGTTCATCTTTCTCTGATAAAGAACAACAAATATAGAGCTAGGATTTACTGTTAAAAGTACCCTACTCTCACTGATAAGGTTTATCTTTATGTTTTCTTCCAATTGTGTGTTTAAGAATGACTTAAGTTAAGTGTAAACATTATCAAGGAATGTTGGTTAGTCCATGTCTTGATGTGCAAAACTTGAAAGGAAGTTCTTGAATGATATTTTCAGTACATGCTAAGTAGATTTGAACTAGAAAGTTTTATGGTTTGCCCTATCTTATAGTTTTTCTCCAAAGGTTGTTTGAAAGTTTCCCTAAGAGTATGCTGAAAGCAGGCCTAGATTTTAATGCATATGACTTGATCTTTAGCTGCACTTTGTTTTCTTATCTGTTTTCATCCCTTCTGAAAGTAGTCATGTGGACTATTGGATTGTTTGTTTGATAAGTTAGCTTTAATACAAGCTTGTCCAAAGAAGTTTATGGTTAGCCCTTTCTTTGGTTGGTTTTAAATAGTTACTTAAAAAGGCTTTTCTTGTTTGGAAAGTTAACAAATACTCATTGAAATTGTTGGATTTTTCCACCTTCACAACACTTTACTATTCCATTCCATCATTTAATCTAAAGGATCTTTTGATATAGATGACTTGACCCTTGGACCAGTTTTGTAATTGTTGCACAATTAAACCGTTTTATGACTCCATTACCCAATGGTTTTAAGTTGTTTCATGCTAATCCTATTTTCTAACTTCTTCTCAATATACTTGCACTTGTCCTTTTGAACTCTTTCATTTTGTGATATTCCATCCAATCAAACATCCTGTCCTTTCCCAACGAAAAACAAACAAACACCCTTGTTCCTCATAACTAGCCTAATATCACATTTCAAGCCTTAAGATCACATCTTTAAACACACTTATAAGAGAGATCCCTCTCTGGATTCAGGAGGGCTAGATCCTAGAATCCCAACGTGGTTCATATGTAGGCTTTGCAGTTTTTATTTTCCAATATTGAAAATTACAGAGACCTAACATTCTGGCGACTCTGCTGGGGAGTTCTGAGTAAATCCTTAAAACAAAACACTCAGTGTTCAGTGCAATATAAGTAGCTTTCTTCAAGCACCACCAAGCATGTTGGTAATCATGATAGAAATTATTTGAATCAGTTACAAACTAAGGAACCCTTAGGATTCTCATAAGAGCTTATCAAACCTTGAAGGAATCAGCTAGATAAGCCATAAGAGTAAACTTTGTTTGTCTCATCACCCTAGCTAAGTGTTGAAACAAATTTAGGACACTCTTAGAACACATAGGACTGAAAAAACTCAGGAAACCCAAAAAAATATTTTAGATTGGTATTCAAATAAACATGGTGGTGGACCATAAAACATTTTACCTCCAAAAGAGCTAAAAATTTCCACCTGGTGACTCCACAATCCTAAAGAGACCTAAAGAGTCCACTGGGAAACCCATTATTCTCATAACATCATACAAACTCAGTCAAGAAGACTTTGAGGATAATTTTTTCTTGCCAAAGATCAGTTAGCATCCTAAAGATTGTCATATCTGGTTAAAATTTTCTTGTTGTTGAGTCTAAAAACTTAGCATAGTGGCTTCTAAAAGAATTCATACTAGGAGCCATCCTGACCCAAATCCACCTGAGATAGTTGATATTCCTGAAAGAATTCTTAGGAAATATTGTAAACTCCAAAATCCAACTATTGTCAGACCAATTGTTAGAGCTAATTCTGTTCCTGATAACCTCACAGCTCTACAAACTTCACAAGTTGACTTAAGAAACCCATTCAAAACTAGGTCACTTGATGATATAATTCAGATAGACTCTGAATCTCCACCTTCATCCCAAGACAGAAGTGAACATCCTAGTAGCAAAGAAACTACTCCACCTGATTTACATTTCCTCCATAATTTTGGTTTCTCTCATCCTAGATCTGCCCAAAAGTCTCTTGCTGGTCCATCCACTTCTGTTATCCACACACCCACTGTTCAAACCACACCATTTCATCAACCACCTCCTTTCTTTCATCCTCCACCTATAAACCCCCCATTTTTTCCACAACCTCCTATCATGGCAACATGGTATGCCCCTATAGTCCTTCCTTTACCTTTAGTCAATCTTCCACAGGACTATCAGTCTAAGATACCATTGTATGATGCCAGTGGTGCTACTACTGCTTCACAACATGTGGATAAGATGAATGACTATTTTGACAGAAATGAGATTGATGATGAAACTGTCAAGCTTAGATTATTTGCTCAAATTTTAGGGGGAGAAGCAAGAAAATGGTTTAAAGGCTTAACCCCTAACAGTATCAATGACCTTCAATCCCTCCATCAAATATTCCTAAATAAGTGGGAAGTTAAGAAAAACCCTCTCAAAATACTTGCAGATTATAATAACCTCAAAAGAAACACTGGGGAAAGTGTCCAAAATTATTGCACTAGATTCAATAGTGTGCATAATGCCCTCCCCCCAGAATTGAAACCTCCATAAGGCTTAGCCTTGAACAAATTTCCTGAAGGATTTGATCCTGAAATGGATTATCAACTTAGAGAAAGAGACCCTCTGACTCTAGAAGATATGCAGAAAGGAGCCTTTGCTGTGGAAGTTAATCTAATGGAGAAAAGAGCAAGAATGAGGAATGAGAAGAAAGTATCATTTAGGGAGGAATCTGCACCTTCCACATCTAACTCAAAGATGGAAAGAATGATGGAGGAGATGATGAAAAAGATGAGCATACTTGAGAAAACAAAAGCTAGCCCAATCAGCTCCCAAAAACAGAAATCAATCTCTGATCAGGAGATTATTCCTCCTTTTCATCAAAACTATGTAAGTGAGGTTGAAGAAACAATTGATCAAACAGAGGAAGATGACATAAACATGTTGGGGGTAGACAGTGATTCTTTTAATATTCCTTACAATAGGAAACAAGGTTTGTATACACCCTATGATGATGGAAGAGTGGAAGATGAAAGTTATTATAAAGAGATGGAAAATGTCATCATAGAGACTCCAAAAGAATATTACCTTCAGAGTAAAAAGAATCAGGAAACTACCAAAACTAAAGCCTCTGAAAACTCTGCAAAAAATAGCCCTGTGAACAAACCCAAAAACATTAAACAAAAGGACAAAACCGTGGTTGTAAATTCTGATAAAGACAAAGAGAAAAGCACTCAAATTAATGAAAAACAGAATGTAGACCTTAGCAGCGTTAGCACCTCAGATAGTGCTCCTATTAAAACAATTTTGACCAATGTAAATAGAGGAAATCAGTAAGCTGATCTTGTTGATAAAGTGGTGATTAATAAGGATGAAACAAACATTGTAAAAATTCAGATGCCTTTTAGTTTGGAACAGGAAATTGCCAAGATCAACATCTCTGTTCCCCTCACTGAATTAGTCACCCAATATGTATATATATCACAAATTTTGAAAGCCTTCAACATAGAGGAAAATAGTGACAATGTCAACCTCAATGATGACCAACTAGAGCTTTTATTTGGTCCCAAGGTTGAAGGCAGATACCAAGAAGGGCTAGTTCCTCCTTTTTATGTTAGTTTGAAAATTCATGACAAAATTTCACACAATGCCATGCATGATTCAGGGGCCTCTCACAACTTAATGCCCAAAGCAGTAATGGAGAGTCTAGGCCTTGAAATCACCAGACCTTACAAATATTTATACTCCTTTGATTCCAGTAGGGTGAAATGTTTAGGTTTAATCAAGGACCTCTGTGTAAAATTAGCACAAATTCCAGCCAAGTGTTTAGTGATGGATATTGTAGTGGCTGATGTCCCCCCCAAGTATGGTATGTTGTTATCAATATCTTGGGGAGCTAAGTTACAAGGAACAATGCAAATGGATATGACATATGCTACCATCCCTATCTTTAATCAAACCAGAAGAATTTATAGGGAATCTCATATGCAATACATGGTTAGTAGCCAAGAGAGACCAAAAAACTCTCCTCTTTATTCGTGCATACAAGCCTTGACTCATTTATTCTTTTCAATCATGAAATATTTGATGAGAAGGAAACCCTAACTGATCTAGTGGCCACTTCTCACTTTAATATAGTGGCTGAAACATAAAAGGAGGAAGACATGACAAAAGGGTCAAAACAGTTTTCCAAATTAGAAAATCATTGCAAACTAATCACATGTCCAGAACTACCAAACAATCATCCTTTAATTGTCAATATTGAGAGTCTAGACAGGAATCCTCAATATGATGAAAAACCTGAGGAACTAAACCAATTTCAACATGGTGCTGATTTACAAGAGCAATCTGAAAGCACCCAAGATAAAGAGGATACTAGTCAAACTAGTAATTATGAAAACAATCCTCTTTGGAGTATGAATTTTGATGGGCCTTGCACAAAGAATAATGTCGGATCAGGCATATTGATACATAACATTGAGAATAATCATACTGAAGGGCATTCCTACAGATTAAATTTTCCATGTTCAAATAACATAGCTGAGTATGAAGCCCTCCTTTTAGGCCTACACTTATTGAAGAAATTAGGGGCCAAAAGGATAAAAGTTCATGGGGATTCAAAAGGAGGGAATCCTTTTGAATGCGGGATTCAACATTGCAATGTTGATTGTTAGGCAAGTGAATGCGAGATTCAACATTGCAATCCGATACTGAAAGCTTGCCAAAAGTACTAGAACCATTAGAGGAGTTGTTTGATTTAAATGATGTTGCAAAAAAACGAAAATTGGAACCTATGGAAACTGAAATTGAAGAATGTAACATAGGCAGTGAAAAAAAAACCAAAAATGATCAAACTATCTAAAAATTTGCCAGCTCACATCAAGCTGAAATAAATTGAGCTGTTTAAGGAATTTTCTGATGTATTTTCATGGAGTTATGACGATCTGAAATCCTATGACATAGAGATAATTTAGCATAAGATACCCCTCAAAGAAAACCATAAGCCTTATAGACAAAAATTGCGCAGAATAAACCCTGTTCAATTACCCCTGGTTGAGAAGGATATTAAGAAAATGTTTAATGCTGGAATTATAGTCCCTATTAGATATTCAAATTGGGTATCTAATCTTGTGTCAGTTAGGAAAAAGACAGGAGAAATAAGGCTTTGTATTGATTTTAGGAACTTAAACAGAGCCTCATTGAAGGACAACTACCCTTTACACAAGATGGATCACATTTTACAAAGGGTAGTTGGTTCTAAAAGAATTTCTTTGTTAGATGGCTTATCAGGTTATAACCAAATTTTAGTGCATCCTGATGATCAAATAAAAATAGCCTTTACCACACCTTGGGGTACTTTTATGTATGTGAAAATGCCCTTTGGTTTAATGAATGCTGGTGCCACATTTCAGAGAGCCATGGATATTGCATTCTCAGAAGAATTAGGCTACTTCATCATTATTTACCTTGATGATATCTTCATTTTCAACAGATGATGAAAAAACCTATCGAACCACTTGAAAGGTGAAAATCTGAAATATGGGTTATCTTTAAATCCAAAGAAAACAATGTTTGGTCTCCAAGAAGGAAAACTACTTGGACACATCATATTAGAAGAGGGGATGAAGATAGACCCAAATAGGATTGATGGTATATTACAAATCAACCATCCAAGAAACATCAAGGAACTTTAATCTTTCATTGGGAAGATTAATTTCTTGAGAAGGTTCATACCTAATCTAGCTGAACTCCTTAGAAACATAACAAACATGCTGAAAAAGGAACAAGGAGTTAAATGGACCTTAGAAGCAAAGAAATCATTTGAGATGGTAAAAAAAGCATTAACCAAAACACCAATGCTTATTAGTCCTAACTTTTCAAAAAAAAAATTCATTTTTTCATTTGCATCAGAACACACAGTGGTTGCTGTCCTATTACAGAAAAACTTGAAGGGACAAGAGCAGCCAATTGCATTCTTTAGTAAGGCATTGAGAGATGCACCTCTGAAGTACAACATCATGGAAAATCAAGCCTTTTCTTTGGTCAAAGCCTTAAAAGACTTCAAATTTTACATTTTACACTCCCACATAATTGCATTTGTGCCAAATTCAGTTGTGAAAGATATTTTAACCTAGGATCCAGATGGAAAAAGAGGAAAGTGGATAGCTGTGATACTTGAATATGATTTATAAATCAAGCCCACTAAGCTAATAAAAGGCCAAGGACTAGCAAGATTAATGGCTGAGTCTAATTTTCAAGCTCTTGATATTAACATGATAAATGCATTAGATGAACAGGAGGAGTTGTCAACTCCCATTATTGAAGATTATTTTCTGTTTTTATCTTGGTATGCTGATATTTCATATGTTTTGCTCAATTTGAATACACCTCCTGGTTTTTCTAAAACAAAGGCAAGATTTTTAAAGTTAAAGGATGTTAATTACTACATTTTGTATAAATGTCTATATTGGAAAAATGCTAGTGGATTATTGCCTAAATTTTTTCCTGAGAATGATGCAGATAAGATCAAGCGTGAATTTCATGAAGGAGAATGTGGAGGCCACCTCTATTGGAAGACAAATGCCAATAAAATCCTTAGAGTTGGTTACTATTGGCCCACCCTCTTTCAAGATGTCCATAAAATGATTATTGCCTATCATAAATGCCAACTCTTTGAAGGCAAAAGAAAACTGCTTCCCTTGCCCTTGCATCCAATCACTGTTGAAGCTCCTTTTCAAGAGTGGGGTCTAGAATTCATAGGAGAAATCCATCTAGCCTCATCTACCCAACATAGATGGATCGTCACTACAACATAATTTTTTACCAAATGGATAGAAGCCATCCCTTCTAGGCAAGCCACTGATTCTGCCATCATAAAATTCCTTGAAAATCATATCCTATCTAGATTTGGCTGCCCTAGAAAGATTATCATTGATAATGCTGCTGCATTTGGATCCAAAAAGATGGTTGAATTCTATCACAAATATCAGATTACATTGGGTCATTCTACTGCTTATTACCCTCAAGGTAATGGGCTGGCGGAATCCTCAAATAAGAGTTTGGTAAATATAATCAAGAAGTTGTTGGAAGACAATAAGAAATCATGGCACACAAATCTAGTACATGCTCTTTGGGCTGATAGATTAACACTCAAGAAATCAATTGGAATGTCACTCTACTAGCTTGTCTATGGAGCAAATGTAATTTTTCCAACCAGTCTAGGAGTGCCAGTCATGAAGTTGATCCAAGAAATATAGTTTGAGGATAATGATATGACAAGAAGAATAAATTAGACTATACATCTTCAACAAACCAGAGAGGAAGTCTACGACAAAGCATTAGAAAAGCAGGAAAGTATCAAGAAGCTGTTTGACAGAAGGACAAAGGCAAATAATTTCAACATTGGTGACAAAGTTTTAAAGTGGGATTCTAGGAGAGAAGATAAGGGAAAACATGGGAAATTCAATAACTTATGGATGGGCCCTTATCTTATTCATTCTAATACTGGTAACAATGCTTATTTCTTGCAGGAAGTCAATGGAACTGAACTCTTTGGAGGTCCTGTCAATGGTAGGATGCTCAAACATTATTTTTCTTGACTGAACCAGTTTGAAGCTTTTTTATTTTTTCTCATTGTAAATATTACATCCATCATTGCATTCAAAGTTAGAAAAATAAAAAATACAAAAACAATAGAAGATAGAAAAGAGGGCAGCGTGAAAACAAGAAAGGTACAACCCCATACCAAAAAAGAGAAACAAAGTCTGAAAGTGTGCAAGCTCAAATGCCACTCCTAAAAACACACTTATAGTTAGTCATACAGCCTAATATTGACTAATTATTTTTCAATTTACTGCTGATAGGTTAGTAAATTAGATTTTCCAAACAGCTTAATCTTGGCTTATCAGTAAGGTAGATTAGGATAGAAAAATAAAAAGGGTTCAAACAAGCTCAAAATCTGAACCTGTGAGTTTCAAAAGAAGAATGGCTATAATCTGATAAAATCTTGAGCCAAATATACAAAACCAACTGGTTCTAACATGCCCAAAATCTGAACCAGATGAGAAAGAAAGACAACTCAAACAATATTCAAAATTAGAGCTGAAAAGATAATGAAGGATGTTCTTTAGTTTTCAGATCTAAAGCCTTCATCATTTTGCCTTATTTTTCTGCAAATTCTAGTCTATGTGCAGCTTGTTTTTATGCCATAGACCAACAACAAGTTAGAATGCTTAATCCTATCTTGGCTGTTTTTAAATTTATGTTTTAGAATTTAAAGAATACAATATCTTAGACATCCTAATCCCGACAGATAGTAGTTAGGTAGAGAAGCTTATGAACTAAACTGTTTAATATGAGTTCATGGAGAAATAAGGGTAGACTTAGATTAGTTTTATGTTTTCAATAAAAGAGTAAAATTTTGTTGAAAAGGTGTGCAAGTCCAAATGCACCTTATGAAGAAAAAATGTTAGGAAGTAGGTGTGTAGGTAGTTGTTTGGGAAAGGATTTTTCAGCTGATATGTCTAATGTTCTGTTCATCTTTCAAGCAAATGATCAGAAAAGAAGAAAAGGTTGTCAAGGTACAAAGCCACTGAGCTACATCCAGAGAATATTTTTCTAAGATTCTTGACACCTCCAAGGAGCTGCCATCCCAAGTTGGAGCCACTGTTAGCCACCTATAAAATTTGTCATATCAAATGGTGGCTAAAAATTTTTTTAGCCTTCAAGAAACAATTCATGTCCAAAATTGTGAGTTCTTGAAGTCTTGTGATGATCCTTACCCTCTAAGATAATCTTCACTGTTGTTTCCCACATAGTCCTAAAAAATCTACTGTTTGCCAAAAGAAAGACTGCTTAAAACCCCATTTTCCCTTCATTTTACCCCTTTTTCCACTCATAAAAACCCCTTTTTTATCCCTTCTTTCCTCCATAAAAATCCTCCAAATTACAGTCATTTGGTTTCCAAATCAACCAAAACCTCTTTTAAAACCTTTTATTCCCCTTTACTTGGTTTTAAAATTCCCTCTTTCCTCTACCGGAACTCTCAATTTTCCTCAAAAACACTCTTTTTAAGCCTTAAAAAAGTCCTTTTCCATTATAAAGGTTTTTAGCCCCCGAGGGCTTAACTACCGTAACCCTCCACCTCATAAGACCTTCAGACCCGCAAACAGGCACTTAAAGGGTCTAAACCCCTGTTGTGAACCCTAATTTCCTTATTTTCCTTTATGTTTCGTAAAAACCTGACTTTTTCATTGTGTTTTAATAAAACTCGACAGTTCAAATTCGCAACGAATATTGACCGTCGATCTAAACCGATCAATGGTCATCGGCTTATTGCATTGCAAGTTCGCATTGGGTCCTTCCTTTTCTTCATGTCCTTAAAAAATTTTCCGATGCGATCCCTCAGAGCATATCCCAATCATCTATCATCCTTCCGATCCGACGATCAGTACACCATCGCATCAAAAATTTCCCTTTGTTATTTCCTTTGCCCTCCTCTGATGCCATTCTTCCCGATTAAATATTAGGCATCAAATCCACAAGAACCGATGGCTAAGATCTTATCACACTCTGCCCATAATTCTTTGCCTATTGCCCCTCCGATTGAGTCTCAACCCTCAATATGACTCCCAGATCCGACGGACAGTGCTCCATTGCATCGCAAAATTACCTTTGTGCCTTACCCTTTCCTCCTCCAATTTGTGATCACCCCGATTAAATCTAAACCGTCCATCATGTAAATCCAATGGTCCAAATGTAATCTGATAGGCCCAACTCCTTTGGGACCTACCTCCTGCCTCGCAAAACTCCCGTCCACTCACAAGCTGCCACCTAGACCCCATTATCTCCTCGCCCCGCAACTTACCCCATCACATTTTTTCTGCACCGTCAGATCTTGACCCTTAGATCCAAAGGTTGATAATTATTTTTGCCAAAGTTATCCGACAACACGTTAGCGCCCGAAAAAATTCCGAAATGGGCGGTTTTCCGAATCCACGTGTCAGCAGGCGTACAATATCACATTTTTTTTGGTGAAATCATTTTTTGCCCAAAAACTTTGCGAAAACCATTTCGGTTTTCCACCTTACCACCCTTCTCTGCTGCATTGGCATTTCATTTTTTAATCCTGGTTATTGATTGATTTGATCGAACGGTCCCATTTAAACTTAACCCCAAGCCTTTCGCACTTTGTTCATTCCCCAAGCAATGCCATTGGATGATCTCAGTCGTCGATTGCTCTAATCCGATGGCTCTGATTAAACTTCCCCACCAATTGCATTTCCCCCACCATCAGAACTCTCGATTAATCTCCATCGTTCATCCTTCTGATCGAATGGTCCAGAATTAATCTTTCAACCATTCACCCGACAGCCTCCAAATTAACCCCATCAAGCGATCTTGACCGTTGGTTGTTTTCATCTAACGGCCAAGATTTAATCTCACACCCAAGATCTCCAAAGCAACCTTTTAACCTACCTTTCACGAATTTTCTTAATTTTTGTTTGTTTTTGCAGGTTATTAAGTTTTTATCCGCAGTTTTAAAAAGAAACAAAGGCTAGGGATGACGATCCCCAGGCCATCTATTCATGGAGAAAGTGAACCTACAGGGTTCAGATTATGATTCTACCTTTGCCTCATGGGCATTGGTGATCTCATGAAACCTTCTGCGTGCCTGCAAAACAACAGAAACATAGTAAATATCAAACAACCAAAGAGTATCAGTGTCAAAGGATGGGATCAAAGTAGAAATGAAGATTAATGATTCTAAACAAAGCTTAAAGGGATTAAGGAACCAATTCGAGAATCAAAGGCCTAATCCACAGTTGTTAAAGGGTAAATACCGAAAATAAATATCAAGGCCTAATGAGTCCTAAAACATAGAGTAAAGTAGATTAAAAGTGTTTTAAGAATAAACAAAGAGATTTTTCAATCTGAAAGGCCTTCACTGCCACATTAGAGGCTAATTGAATCCTCTCTAGCTACCAAAGTGCCACCTGCATCTCTCCATAAATCAGAAGAAGGAAGAGTTATTGCCTCAATTAGTGATATCTTGTTCAAAGCAACCAGAGTTATTGCTAACTCACCTCAAGAATTTTTAAGTCAACAAAATCTGACCAACATGCTTAAGACTTAATGAGAATCAATTAATACATGGGAAATATCAGAAAACTTCTCCATTGAGCCCCTCAAAGGACGAGAAGCATTAAATTCTATTAATTGAACTTAGAGATATTTTCTTTCATCCCACCTCCTCATTTCTTCTATAAATACTTCTGTAGAAGATGAGATAAAGGTTGGTTACTGGATTTTTGATGTAATAGTTGTTGTATCAAATCATTGTTGAATGTAAATAAACTCTAAAGCTCTGAAGCTCTGTTAAGTTATTGAAGAAGTTAGGCTGAGAATAGAAGTTGTTGTTGTGATGAAACATTGGACTTGAAGTATGTAACTGGATTGACAATCAATATACAAGATGGTTTTTGGGATCCTGGTTTATATCATTGGTGAAGTACCTCTTCCTATTATTTGTTTTCTTTTCATGTATGCCATTTTGTTCATCTTTCTCTGATAAAGAACAAAAAATATAGAGCTAGGATTTACTGTTAAAATTACCCTACTCTCACTGATAAGCTTTATCTTTATGTTTTCTTCCAATTGTGTGTTTAAGAATGACTTAAGTTAAATGTAAACATTATCAAGGAATGTTGGTTAGTCCATGTCTTGATGTGCAAAACTTGAAAGGAAGTTCTTGAATTATATTTTTAGTACATGCTAAGTAGAGTTGAATTAGAAAAGTTTATGGTTTGCCCTGTCTTCTAGTTTTTCTCCAAAGGTTGTTTGAAAGTTTCCCTAAGAGTATGCTGAAAGCAGGCCTAGATTTTAATGCATCTGACTTGATCTTTAGCTGCATTTTGTTTTCTTATCTATTTTCATCCCTTCTGAAAGTAGTCATGTGGATTACTTGATTGTTTGTATGATAAGTTAGCTTTAATACAAGATTGTCCAAAGAAGTTTATGGTTATCTATGTCTTTGGTTGGTTTTAAATAGTTACTTAAAAAGGCTTTTCTTGTTTTGAAAGTTAAAAAATCCTCGTTGAAATTGTTGGCTTTTTCCACCTTCACAACACTTTACTGTTCCATTCTATAATTTAATCTAAAGGATATTTTGATATAGATGACTTGCCCCTTGGAACACTCTTGTAATTGTTGCACAATTAAACCCTTTTATGTCTCCATTGCCCAATGGTTTTAAGTTGTTTCATGCTAATCCTATTTGCTAACTACTTCTCAATATACTTGCATCTTCACCTTTTGAACTCTTTCATTTTGTGATATTCCATCCAATCAAAAATCATGTCCTTGCCCAACCAAAAACAAACAAACACCCTTGTTCCTCATAGCTAGCCTAATATCACATTTCAAGCCTTAAAGATCACATCTTTAAACACACTTATAAGAGAGATCCCGATATGGATTTAGGAGGGCTAGATCCTAGAATCCAAAAGTGGTTCATATGTAGGCTTTGAAGTTTTTATTTTCAAATCTTGCAAATTGCAAAGACCTAACATGTTCCAGGAACATATTGATTGATGGTCTTGGTAGAGATACTATTGATGATTGAAGATGAAGAGAATGAAGTAGAAATTTTTTGAAATATGAAGATATACCATGCAAAGTAATGTTGACCTTAGAGGGAGCATGCAACAAGAATTTGACATGAAGAATACCACACCTTGACTAGAGGCGATTTTAATTTGGAAACTATGATAATGATGGGATATGGTTTGGCTCCTCGAAAGGACATATTCCAGAAATATGTGAAAATGATTCAAAGATAACAATTGAGATATCTTGTTTGATGATATTATACCGACAACTGCTTCATTCAATTTGGGAGCACATGGATTGAGTGGAATGCACTGATGATGGCTTGGGAGAGCATGAGGAAATAATTGATATTTGAAAAAAATATATGAATTATTGAATTTTATGAGGTAGAAATATGTTATGAAGGAAAGAAGGCACATGCTAGAAGTTGTGAGGAAGTTTGGCTCCTTGAATATGATATATGAACCATTTAATGAAAAAGTTGCATGATGATTGTCAAGATATAGGAAGGTAAAAGTTCAATATGATGGGATGTTATTAGGAGTCAAGAAGCCTTGAAAAGATATAAAATCCCTATAAGCTACTACTAAGATCTCCACAAAAGAACAAGTCACTGATGAATGAGACGCCTATGGTTATGCCTTGATAGTTGAGAGGAAGTAAGGATCTCCTTCTTGGTTGATATGGAGTGATGAGGGACACCATATTCTCCATGTGTCATGCACTGGGCCATGACTAACAACCACAAGTCTAGTGAAGGCACTCGTAGGGCGAATGGAGGATTGGATAAACATATAGGACCAATACTCCTTGAGGGTTGGGAATCCAAGATAGGAGTAGTCTCAAGGACCGATACCCTTTGAGGATAGGGCAGGGTATCCAAGATAAGAGTAGTCAAAGAGGAATGATATTGTTTGAGGATTGGGAATCCAAGATAAGAATATTCCTAAATGGACATAACTGGTGAACATCCATATGTGGTATGTGCCTTGAGAGGCGATGGCAGTGGTGTCCAAATGTATGCCTACAAAAATTATGCTCTTATCTAGTGGAGAGTTAGAGCTTGTCAGTCGAGGACTTGCTATTTTTTAATTGACAATGCTGGTTATGATGCTGATTGTTGATGATGCTTATCAATTTTAACTTTTATTATGAGAATATTTCAATTTGAGAGCATCCTTGTACCCTATTATGTAATTATGAAAACCTCCCTAGTTTAAAGAGATTGTTGAAAATTGTAACTGGGTTTAGTCTTCATAATTATCATTGTAATTGTAACATTATGTATTTCATGTAAAAGAGAAAAGAAAGAATAAAAATATATTTTATTATTTTAGTCAAATCATGCTTGTTAGGGTTTATTGAGATAAAATAAAATTTATTTTTTCAAGTCCCATTTGGACTTATTGAAAGAAAATAAAGGAAATTTTGTAATAAGTCAAAATAAGTCAAAAGGTCAAATTTTTCCTCCACAAGGCCAAGTCAACCCTCCTCGACAAGTCTTCCTAGAAGAGGCACCTATTCGACCTCCTGAGAAGTGTATAAATACAAGAGAAATTCAACCTTATTTGGCATCCATCATCGCCTTGATTTCTGTGGAAAAAAGGTGGATTTCACCAAAAATCAAAGGAGAGAGATAGGAAAGTGAAAGGAAAGAAAAAAATGAAGTTTTTCTGCCCTAGATTTGTAAATTTTTCTGAAGAATTGCAGTCCTGAAATTTCATCAGGGTCGAAATTTCAGGAGGTGACTAAATTTTAGATGTTTGACCAACATTGAATTTGTTGACTTTGAATTTATAAAGGAGATTTGAAGGAGAGATGATCTGGGTATGTTTGGTAGTATTTGTTTTGGGCTTGGTCCTTGGATATATACCTTTGATCTGATTCTATAATAAGATATTTTTTTGGGTTTTCATCCTTGTGGGGTTTTGGCCCTAGCCTTGAGAGCCTAATTTCATGTGCTATTTTGTTTCTTTATGATCTTCATGTACATTTTTGTAATTTCTTGATGAAGAACATAACATAATAATAATAGGACAATAAACATCACATGTAATTATCGTGAAAGAGAAATCAACCCTAATCTGTTGTCCTATTGATTTATCAACATTGGGAGCCTTGGTGCTAGTACACAGAGTGCCTTCTATCTGTGCACTTGGGGAAGTGAGACACATGGATACTATCAGGAAGTAGTGAAAGCAAAATTTAGGCCACATTAGAGAGGCGACTACCCAGAGTGACTTGGAGGTGATGAAAGACACTCTTCTACAATATGGAGTTGACGCAGTCAAGATACATATAAAGCTAGTATTGTTGTGGAACAATGCGCAATAAGGTTAAAAAATCATATATCCAGACACTTTGGAGGGAAATATGAGATATAATCCAGACACTTTGGAGGGAAATATGAGATATAATCCAGACCTACCACAAAGAGTCGAAGGAACAACAACCAAATATAGTGATTGGTATGAATATATTACGACGAAGCTTCATGTCATAGTCACCAAATTACAATTTCGCCAAACATGAACACAAATATGTTTATTTTTCTTTTAAGAAAATTTTCCACAACTGTTTTGAAATGTAATTTTGTAATTGAAAATAATGAAAAAGTGAAAAATGTGTGTGGAAGTCCAAAAGTCACATGTGGAATGTGAAAAGTCACTAGGAATTCCAAAGGACATACGGGAGCTCAAGAGTCATGAGGGAGCTCAAGAGTCACATGGAAGGTGAAATGGAACCTCTTTTTCTATAAAGAGACTCTCATGGCTCAAGCAAAAGGACTTTTAGCCTTGTCTTCTTTTGCTAGCATAAGAGAGATAGATTATTCTTTTGAGAAGCAATTTGTGGCTTCACACTCCACTATTGGAGCGAAGGAGATGAGATTGTAATTATGTATTTTGGCATTTCCTCTTAATCATTCAAAGCTTTTTAGAGCCGGAAAACCTTTTCATGCATGTATTAGGAGAAATGCAAGACTTTTCTTTTAATGTTTTCAGTATATGTTGGCGTTTACATGTATTAAGGAGAATGAACTACTTTATTGTTTTTAGTACATATTCTTATTGAAATTGCATGTCGTAATTTCTATTCATGTTCTTGGTTACTTGATAGCTATTTTTCAAATGGATCAATGATTATTTATATGCATGTGTGTCTTTATTATATTAATGCTATCATCGTTATTCTAAAGGCTTGTTTTCTTTACTTTATTCGTGGAAGTGCCTTGTATTCATTATAATTGTTTGTCTCACAAAGCTAGTATTTCTTACTTGCCTCAAAAGTAATAGAATTCGCTCTTATATTGCAGTTTATTGCCAAAGGCACCTCTTAGGTTCATTACAATGGCAATCAATCCTATTTGTTATACAAAGCTCCCACATCAAACAATGTAGAGTCTAATTGAGACTTTATACAGAGGTGTTCCCCTTCATGTTAGATAATTTCTAGCACCACCAACACATATATAACTAATTATAACACATATTATTATTAGAGTATATTCTTAATATCTATTTATTATATAATATTTTAACATTTTGTTGAGATTTAATACAAATATTTTTATGATTTATTTATTTATTAATAATATAATCTCATATTCAATATATAACTTTTAACTTTTAATTCTTAATATTAATTTCCTGAATTTTTATATTTATGATTTTATTGATCCTAAATATTGATTTATTAATAATAATTTCATTATAATAAGTTGATATTATGGATATTATAACCTTTAAAAAATAAAATATAAAATTTAGTCCTTTCATTTAAGTTATTATTAATTGTAAATATTTTTTCAAATAATTATTATTATAGTAATTTAATTAATATCATTGACTATATTATTGTTTTTTTTATTATAAATATTTATCACTTATATTTATATTCTTTGGTATTAGGATTTTTATATATTTATTTAATATTATTATTATTTAAATTATTGTATATTTAACCTTTAATATTATTAACCTTAAAATTTATTAGATTTAGAATCTATTTATTTATTGTTAACAATTTATAATAATTTAACTACTTTAGTTATTTATTATAATAATATATTTATTATTTTATTTATTTCCTAATCATTATTCTCTTACTTTTAACTTAATTATTCTTTGAGGTTATACGGATTCTCCCTCTTATTGGATCATATTCTTTTTATTAATTAATCTAGAAGATGAACTTTGAAAGATTTATATAAACTTAATCATTCTTTGAGGTTATACGGATTCTCCCTCTTATTGGATCATATTCTTTTTATTAATTCATCTAGAAGATGAACTTTGAAAGATTTATATAATGGATTGGAAAGAAAAATATTTAAATTAGTCTGCTTATAAAAGCCTCAATTCAAATATGATTAAATCTTATTGATTTGATTATTAATTTTTTTTATCAATAAATATTAAAAAAAAATATTTTTATAGAAATAGAATCTAATCACGAAATTCATCATAAACACAAATTACAATATCAAAATTAATTCAAATATCTAAAATTTTAAAGGGACAATAAAATTTGTAGATCATTTGATCACAAATTCTAACCATCATCAAAATTAATAAATAAAATGATTAAAGACATTAAATTTAATAAATAAATTTATTTTCATATTACAATTTTAATTTAAAATTAAAGTTACTTATCAATTATCACCACATCTTTTATCACATCTTTATAATAAAATGCACTTCACATCACCATTTTCTATATTTTTTTATCCTTTACCCATTAAAATATCACTCCCTTTTTTTTAAAATATATTATTTTCCATTATATCAATTTTCTTAATATATCATAAAATAACTTTTTATGTTTTTATTTTTCACATTATTTTTTCCTACGAAAAAAACCATACTTCCATTCATAATTGAAAGAAAAAACATTTTTCATATACACACTAGACTTGTGCATTCACGAGGATTCACCAAATCCATGAGTGGTGAATAGAAAGAGAAAAAGAGAAAGGAAACAATATTACATGCTTATAAGCATTCAAAAAAGGATCGACCAACAATGGCCTTGAAGAGGAGAAAAAATTAAAAAAGAGAAAATAGAAATACAATTTGAAGGGGAATATCAAGTAATGTAGAAGTCACTTATCTTCCCCCTCTTTCCTTTTTCTTTTTGGACCTATTTCCATCCCTGACTTTGGGCTCCACTAAAACTAGAGCCATATTGCTCATGGATGTCTTTGGAGGATGTTATTTATTTGAATCAAAGCTTTCAGATATGTGGACACACTTTGTGCCCACCACGTCATCCTCTTTGTGTACCATATTTATATGTTGATCTAACTCCAAAAGTGTTGTTGAATATGTCCTGCTTTGATAGAGAGTATCATTAACATTCTTATCCTGGGTGCCCCCATATTCTTTTGTTGGATTCTTCATGGTTTCTTTTTCTTATTCTTTAGAGAGATGTGGATTTGTAAGTTGCCATCCCTTTGGCTTATATGCCTTTTTCTTTTTGGGGTTCTTTTTAGCCTATGGGCATGTGTTATGCATATGTCATGTTTGAAAGCAGGAATGATATCTGAATGTTGTATTCTCATAGTCTAAAACTTGTGACCACTCAAAGTTCTTATGTTTCAATATAATGTGATCAGGTAAATCTTTGCTAAGGTCTATCTCCATGCATATTTTAGCAAAGCTAAAAATATATTTCTTTGTTTTGTAAAGGTCCCTCTTTTTGAACTTTCACAAAGTATTTCCAATGCCCTCTAGGACCTAATGGTGCCAAAAAGGAGGATGTAGATTTGGGAATCTCATCCAAACTGGTAATGTTGAGACTACCATATTTGTTGTATCGAAATATGGAAACCATGGAGTAATAAAGAGCCGAGATTTACTTGAAAACATGACCCTTCATTTAGAACAAAATCCAAATATTATGTATATCAAATTGTACAATAAAGAATCCTTTAGATCATAAATAAATGTCAGATTTGGGTGTCCAAGAGGAAAGGACCCACCAGTGTAATACTTTTGATTTGGGCCAAAAGCCATTAAACCTAAAGATAACCTCTTTGGATTGAAGAGTTGTGAATAGAGAGTTTACCTTTGGAAGGTTAACTTCCATGGATGGTGGTTGCTCCATTTGATCTACAATGTAGGGACTTGGATTACTTTGTATCTATTGTGCTGAGGTATAAGACTTCCCTTTCACAACATGTTTGAAAGAGGTAGATGGTCCATTTGGATTCTTGGGACTTGAAGCACCAACTGCTGATGCTCCTCTTCTCAATGGTTTAAAATTACAAAAACCCTATTTATCCTCAATGGTTTGTTTAAAAAAAAAAAAAAGACAGAGTCAATGCTTCTAGTCCAGAGAAGAAAGTATTTCCAACACAAATTCTTTATAAGAATCTGAAAGTTTTCCTATTCCATTGCAGCCTGATGGATTTGAAAAGGAATCGTATTGGTAACTGATTGTACTTCATCCAAGATAGTGAAAGGAAAATGTAGGGGGGAGACAATACAATGCATGAATTCCTTTAGCTCCAAAGTCTACCATATATTCCAAGGATAGTGCTTAAAGAAACCCAAAAATGTAGGAGTGAAGATATAAGTCGTTAAACCTAATGGCCCCTCCCACCATGACTGCGTTGTTTCTGGGTAAGCAACATCAAGACAAAATAGTATGCATAGATCTTAGTATGGGAGACAAGAGATATTCGAAAGCAAGATTCAAGTAGAGGAAAAATTTCACCAACCTGAACCCCACAGGCTTTGCAGTCCATAGGCATCCCATAGCAAAAAACATCTTGAAACCCCACTTGTATAATCTACAAGCATATGTGGCCATGCCCATACACATGAGAGAGTGAAATCTCCCCTAAATATTGAACACTGTGACCGCAAGGACTGCGGAAAAACTTGACGATGACATTGTTACCATTGCAGGATATGGAGCAAACCCTAACACTCATTTTTCCCTCCCTCAATGAAGACATCCCACAATTTTTTTTGTTGAATTAATATACATGAATTTGAAATTTGAATCTCATACTTTATATAATACTTTAAAACACAAAAATCACCAAATAAATTACCATATGTAAATTATTCTTAACCATTTAAAAAACAATCTTTCCATTATTATAATTTTTTTAATTAATTAATTTTTTTAAATTATTATTATTATTATTATTTAATTATTATAAAATATTTAATTATATATCATTCAAATTCAATCGGTACAAAACTTCATACGTTCCCAAATATTCCAGACAGTATTTGACCTTCCCAATTATATATCATTAACTTATTTAAAAAAAAAAAAAAAAAATTCATTAAATTCTCAGGATTATAAAATACTATACCATATTTGATTATCTATCTTGAGAAGATATCAATCCACACCATCAATCTTTATTTGTTTATATTTTCTCAACATTTAATTTCAATTTCATAAAAATAAAATAAAAAATAAAAAAACTATTTTTTAAAATAACGTTGATAGCTTTTCTCTGACACGTAGTTGTTATCCAATATTACTAAATTTAATTATTAATATATATTTATAATGAGATTTCAGTCATATAGATACATGATAATTTAATTTAGTGTAGATGTTTATATATATATATAGATACATGATAATTTAATTTTATTAATATATATTTATAATGAGATTTCAGTCATATAGATACATGATAATTTAATTTAGTGTAGATGTTTTTATATATATATAGATACATGATAATTTAATTTAGTGTAGATGTTTATATATATATATATATATATATATATATATATATATATTTTAATAACATCGATACTTTATTTTTAAAATAATTTATATAAAAAATACCGTCCTTGGTTGTTAGGTTAGCTTTTCTGTAACGTCTGGTTGGGAGAGATTATCAAATATCTTGTTAGATCATATGTGGAACCCCATCTATACTTGGCCTTTTTCATCTTTACATTAATTTACATTAAATATTTCGTACTCTATCGCATGTTTGTTGGCTTTCTTTTGTACATTACACGACAGCGAAAATTTAAGGAATCTATGACTTACGTAATTCGACAAGGGAGTGCGGGAATCTCTATGTGGCTTGGTTTAAAAGTCATGTAGTTCTATTTTTATAAGTTACTTTTTCTAATTCACTTTTCTTTTCCGCGGTCGTGGTCCACCATTGTAGGCAAAGCTTATTTTTTTTAGGCTATAGAGTCATAAATAAGTGGGGGCGCATGTATTTATGATTCTATAGCTTGAGAAATAAGTTTTGCTTTTAATCTTATGATGAGTATATATTGTCTCTCTATTTATGGTTCTATCATTTAAGAAATAAATTTTGTTACAGTATATGCTCATTTTAAGATTAAAGCAAGTACATCATCTAGTGGTGGGCATATAATGTCTCGTGTACTTATGGCTCTATAGTTTAAGTAATAAATGTGGGGGACAGTATATGCCTATAGTAGGATTAAAGCAAGTACACTATCAAGTGGTGGGCATACACTGTCCCACGTATTTATGGCTCTATAGCCTGGGAAATAAGCTTTGCCATTTATGTCACTTTTATGCAGTGACATTTATAATTTATGGATTTTTATTTTTCTATTTTTGTTTTTGTTTGTAACATTAAAAAAAAAATTATTGTAGATTTTTGGCACTTGGTAATTTTGTGCAATTTGGGAGAAGACAGGTTTCCAACGTTTTTACTTAGCACCAGAGGCAAGAAATTTTCTCACCAAGTTCATCAAAATGATCGTCTAGAAGGACCTGGTCACTGATAAGCCTCCTTCCTGAAGCTTCAGCTTTCAAATTTCTATTCTCAGTTTCAGAGATTTGTTATTTTGGGTTTCCATGGTCTTGGATTTCTTAGGGCAGTAAGTTCAATTCCTTTTCCTTAGGATAGATCATCATGTGTCATGTGCGGCTAGGTTTCAAGGATGGATGGGCTTTGATCTTGCATGCTAATTTGGTTATTAGGGTTTCAAGGCAGTTTAAGAAATACCCTATTAGAAAACCCGTGAATCTGAGTCGCAACTGATGTTGATGTTGATATATATATATATATATATATATATATATATATATATATATATGCCATGTGCGGTTAGGTTTCAAGGATAGATGGGGTTTGATCTTGCGTGCTAGTTTGGTTATTAAGATTTCAAGGCGGTTTAAGAAATACCCAGAAAACCCGTGGATCTGAGCCGCAACTGATGTTGATATATATATATATATATACACACACGCACTTTACTGTAGTTTGCGGATTTCTTTGTATGTAAATGTTCTACGTACCTCGACGAATCAACGAACAACTTCTCCCACATGTAGCTGCAGAAGTCTCAACTAAACCATTTCACTTTCATCTACTCTGCATAGGATTCAAAATCATTTTTCTTTATGGTCTCTCAACTGAGTGGCGTGAAATATCACAAGGAACAATTGTCATATACGAGCAGACAAGGTTCCATGGACAATTCATGCAGTAGAACGAGTTTGTGAGCTCCTCTTTTAGGGCAAACTCACTCTCGGTTTACAGTGGAGCAGAAATGGCAGTGGAGCAGAAATGGCAGCTTTGAGGAAAATCCTGGTAAGTTATGCTTATGTTTGCTTATGGATATTCCTAAGTTCCATGGTCATACTCTTTAACAAATACATTCTGGAGATGAAGATGTACAACTTTCTCTACCCATTAAACCTCACCATGATTCACATGGAGTTTTGATCTGTCTTGGCATTTGCGTTGGTACGCCTATTAATATTTGTGGACGAGCCTGTGGGCATGGCCATAAAATTTATGTTTCTCCAGTGATACCCATCAACGCACTCTACTCTTTGAGCCTTTGGCTATAGAATTCACCCTATGTCTATTTATCTGTTTCTTTTATACATATGCTCAAGACCCTCATGTCTGTTGCAGTGTATTCCAATGGTGTTTTGTTGGGAAAGGAGTGTTTCAATTCAGAGACTATGGGAAACATGGTTGGAATCTCTTTAGGTGTTGCCATTGCTGCATATGGGGAAGCCTAGTTCAACGCTATAGGTGTCATGTTGCGATTAGGTGTTGTGGTTTTTGAGGCAACATGGTTAGTCTTGATCCAAATACTTTTGACTGCTAAGGGTATTAGTTTGAATCCAATAACATCACTTTACTATGCTACCTCCTTATTGTTTTATATTCATGTAATTCCCTTGGGAAATAATTGAGTTCCTAATTCTAGCAGCCTCTTCTTCATTTTATCTAGATGTGAAGCTTTTTAGTGCCAACTATGTGTGTGCATTTCTGGTAAACTTGGCAGTTTTTATTTTGGTTGGTAAGACATCCACACTTACAATGAAAGTTGGAGGTGTTGTCAAGGATTGGCTCCTGATTTCCTTATCATGGCATGTTATAAAGGACAGAGTGATTGGTATCAATTTGTTAGGGTATGGCTTGGATTTCTTGGGGGTTTTCTTGTACAATCATTTGAAATTGCAATCACTTTAGGTAAAGAAATCTTGAAAGAAGGTTTTAGATGGAGAAAAATAAATAGATATAGAAACAAGTGAGAAAACACAATACATATTCGTAAACTCAAGCTTCTCATCCTATAATCTCCCTCTATGGTGATCCCTTCTCTTCACCTGTTGCATAATTGTTCAGCACGTCAAAACCATTATGCAAGAACTTCCAAAAAAAAATAAAAGCATAATCTCTATGGTGAAATCCCCTGCGATTTTGCATGGCTTCACTGCGAAATAAAAATAATGACTAAAAAATGTTGAACATTTGTGTTCTGCGAAATAAAAATAATGACTAAAAAATGTTGAACATTTGTGTTCTATGAATGACCATTATCTACCAGGTTGTTTTCCCTTATACACACTTAATAATACAATTTATATATATTGAAAAAATAAACGCATATCTATTTCTCAACTTCCTGGAATAGAAGGGTTTAATCTATTGCGGTTCTTCTCCTCTACATAAATTCAAATAAAAAATGCCTGAGAAAGCAATGCAAACAGACTGGAAAAGAAAAGGAGAAAGCAACAATTACAATCAAAACAAAAAAAACCAAAAATAAAAAAATTGTACAAATCCAAACGCATGGCCATGCAACGAAGGAAACAAGCATTGCAAGAAAACAAATCAAACCAATACATTACAGATGAGAAAAGAAGAATATGAGATGAAAGTGAGACAATTCTTTTTGCTAGAGATTGTCTTATATACTCTCCCTCTCAAACGGTCACAATATTTCTGAACTCATAGCTATTTGGGAAGGAAGTGCTCATGCCATCAACATCCCACTTCCAATTCGAGTTCCATGCAAATCAGAATTCGTGATGGAAATAAAATTTGAATTCCATTGCTTTTTGTAATGTTCTGTTAACATGGTTTGGTTTAAAAATAAAAATTGATTTCCACCATTTTCTAGGAAAATTTGTCACCTTTATTAGATATCATCGGATCTCCATGCACAACATTAAAAAAAAAACACATGTACAAAAAAAGAGCAGCCTTAAACACAACCATGGTAAACGCACAAGACATGAAAGATAAACATGAGATGCTCTATTACTCACAATGATACATATTTATCATACAATGGAGTGACCCTTGGATTTCATATTCGAAGGTCTCCTGGACTCCTTTTGACTCTTCGCCTTCCACACCAACTCTTGGAGGATTAGGTGTCCAACATTCCCCCCTTAATCTGAAGGGGTATGTGTGAGTCCAAGAAGAGAGTTGTAATAAAAAATGGCAACACTAGGCTGAATGAGCTCTTTGAAATGTTGGCATAAGGAGGTGGTTTAAGGATGACCACCAACACTGGAATGCTTAGTGCAGTTCCCAGAAATCTTCCAAATCTGGCAAGAAGCCAAGGTCTTCTGCTAGCGGAAGTGCTCCTAATGTTTTGAAGAGGGAGACCTTCAACTTGGAAAATGGAGGTCTGCAACCTGCAATGGTTTAAGGATGACCACCAACTCTGGAATGCTTGATGCAATTCCTAGAACTCTACCAAAACTGACAAGAAGTTGAAGTATTCTGCTAGAGGAAGTGTCCCGAATTATTTGAAGAGGAAGAATATCAACCTTGCATAGATGGTTTAAGGCTGACCAACAACTAAAGGCATGCTCATGGGCATCTGTGTCTCTAGCTACAACTCTGAATCTAGAATGGTAGGTTGTGGTTCTGGCTTGCTTGAACTGGCGTGTCTCTGGCTATAACTCTGAATCTGGAATGGCAGGTTGTGGCTCAGTCTTGCTTGATGTGGCTTTGAAGCTTGTATATGACCATTATTTCCCCCGCTATCAGATACAAGGTGATATGATGGCGAAAAATAAACTACAAGACTATTCAATACTCTAGAACAAGTTCTGACATATGATTTAAACATATTCTTGGCTGTTGATGCCCATTGCCAAGAAGCGATCCATCCAAGATGAATATTTTTTCTTGCAGGAGGCTTGTTTTTGAAGAATCTATGTGAAGAGTGAGTGTGCTCACCACAATGCTTGCATGGGTGAAGATAAAAAAAAATGATCTTTCATATGGAAAACTTGGTCACAGTGTTGGCATTTCACAATCTGTTGTGGAAGAGGAGAAGAATTTGAAACAATTGAAGGTGAGCTATCACGAAGAAATCCGACACTTTGAAATTTGATGGGCTTGGAGTAGTCTAGAATGTGAAAGGACACCTCCTTTTCATATACAAGACATGTTCTGTGTTTGTTATGGACAAGCTCTTCCCAAGGTCTAATGATTGGCTTGGGAAGTGTTGGTTGAACTTCTACATCTACATGCAAATCTGCTCTTGTACTCTACACTGAATGTGAATCAAGCTCAAATTTATGTTCTTGCTAATGATGGGAGTCTGTCTCAATGTTATGAACAAAAAAAGGTTCAGAATGATGACTCCACTGTTGCAATTCTTCTTGTTGAAGCTGAGATTCCAACTGCAAAAAATCTGTATTTTATTTTGCATTTTGCAAGGAATTTTGAATGTTAAAAAGAGTTTCCTTGCTAAATTTTACCATCCCATCAATAGTGGAGTGTATTAGAGTATTCAACAACTCTAATATTCCATCAATTTTGGCCATTGTTTCAGCAAAAAAACAAAAGGCTTAACAATCTTAATAGAGGTTGTAGCAAAGGCTAGACAAAGAATATTGAAGATTCCAAAAATATGCAGAATACCAGTTGTGTACCAAACTATCATACAATGATGACATAAATATCGCATATACCGGAATGGAGATTAGCTTTGATTTTTTTTTTTTACTTTCCATTAACCAATGGTTGATTATTGCAATATCTAAGTGCTCTAACAAAGGAGTCGTCTTGATGATTATGAGGGCTCTTAGAGTTGTGGGTGCTTTACTTCCTCAAACCACAATGATATCTCTACAAAACTTATGAACTCCTCTAAACTCACGCTTGAACACTTAACTCATGCTTCAACACATATAGACCATGAATGAACCCAACGCACATGTATAATTCTCATGGATTTTTTTAAACATACATGGCTTCTTTTTAAAAAACACTAGCATATACACCATTCACGATATACTCCATATCACTCCAATCAAACTTCATATATATGCCAACCAAAATCTTCAACAAATTTTAATAGCATACCGTTCTTCAAGGAGCATATACGATGGTGTTATGATGCTTCTGCTACGCCCAGGGTGTGATCTTCCTCCGATTGTTGCAGAAGATCTGAATCCTTTGATCCGCTTCAAAGATGCAGAAGGGATATTATCAAAACCAAATGTTAGTGTCCAACCTGATAATTATTTGTAGCCCTTGAATGAATTTTAAATGCAGATAACAATCCCTTCAGCATTTTGTTCCAGCCTTTGGTAATGAAGATATCACCCAAAATTAAATACGCTAGAGGGCGCAAAGGTGGGTGAAGAGGAGTGAGATTGAGGGATCGAAGAGAGCCTACTGGAGGGAGAGAAGGTGGGCAAAGAGGTGTTGAAGGAGAAGCCACTTTACCATAGCCCGAAGTGAAGGTCCAAAAGGCTTATAGTGGGGAGGAATGATTAGGTGCTCAGTGTTAAGCTCAAAACTGAAAGTGCTTAGAATTGATTGGAACTCGAACAATAGCGAATAGCTCATCGCTAGGAATCCGATGCAATTCGTTTCATCAAAAACCGACTCCGTATGTGAAAGTTATAACTTGCTGTTCGTTTTCCTAAACAGCTAAATTTTTTGCAGAAGTGACAGAATGGTGACGTGGCAGCCTAGTCAGCAAAAATTAATATTATGGGAATCTTTATCCAATTTTCCCAATGACACTGTGACAAGTGTCACTTTGTGGTTGGTTGTTGTGTGGGAGATTTGCATTTGTATTGGTTTGGGAGAGAACCAATGGCACAAGGACACGTGGCTAGCCCGAAGGCCACCACATGCCCCCTTCCAAGGTCCAAATTCCAACTAAGTCATGGTCGAAATATTTTTATATGGTTTAAATCATATGAAATAGTGGGAAAAATTTATACATAGGCAGAAGTGCAGAGATCGAGGTCGACCCCGCAACCTCCCTCGCACTAACCACAAGCCATACCATTACGTCTGCGCTGAAGTTCTTATTATATATCGGCTTTGGTGTATATTTGATTTAATGTGGTTGCACTGTCAAGCAGAGGAGGAGGCCAACCCCCAAAGCATTAATACCACGACCTATAACCTATGACAGGAGATCCATAAAACGACGGTTTTAAAGTTTTAAACACAGTTTAATTAACATAACCCATATGTTAGTGCTAATCGCATTTGTTAATGCAGATTTAATTAACTGCGCCATTAGCATGTTAAACCATATTTAACCTTAATTAGCTCCAGTTTAATTTGGCGGCGCAGTTGGCGAAGTCTGCTATTTGCGGTGGGACTCCAAAATTAGCGGTGCTAACTGGAGTTCTCTCCAGATTTAGTGGAGTTTCCTAGGGAAAAATTAAATGAAGCATAACTCGAGCAAATTTCGACCATTTTTGTCTCAAGAAGAGTCTATCCTAGCTGATTTGGACATTATGAGCATGCTGGAGCAGGTTTTAGGAGCAATAGAGGATTTTAAACAACACTTTTTTCTATTTTGAGCTAATACATAGGCCCAAGCCATGGACGCTGGACTAATGAGATGTAGCCGAGGAGGGGTGAAATCCTTCATCTAAAAACTGTGTTAATGGATCATTTGATGGTTTGTTGTACATTTTATTGCTGTTGTTCAACATTATGTTTAATGTTATTATTCTCATGAATTTAACATAAAATTCAATACATTGACCTGTTTAACACTCACAAACACCTCAAGAAACCCATGCACATGAAGCAAAAGATCAACAAATTATTTATAATTATGAAGATGAAATTAGCACAACAAAAATAACATTCATACTCAGATCATAATTGGAGACCCATTGAAGGATTCCTTTGGACCATCTCTAAACATTTTGATAAAGATAATGGTTGTTGAGTCACTGGTGTTTGCACCTTTGTTTGCAACCCATGTCAATGGTTTGGTATTTAAAAATTAGAATCTAGTTGTAGAAATCCTTCTAAATTTGTGCTAGCCAACATCATTTTTCTCTTTGAGTATGACAAGAAAATGCTGTCTAAAGTGTTATTATTATTGGTGGATATTACCAATGGAAGGTTTTGTTCATAGTGTTAGTTTTTTTATTTAAATGCCTAAAGGCGGTTGTGGTTCTAGTCACTGTGTTATTACTACTATTGGTTCAAATTTTGTATTGCCATTTTTCATGAAATATATACTATTTTAATTTTTCTATTAATCAGTGCTTGTATGATGTATGCAATTGTTTTGAGTTGAAATGTGTTGGATGAAGTTTTAGTAGAAAAAATACTTTACTTGATATCAATTGGGTTTGTATCATTTTTGAATCAAGGTAACATACCAAGAAGTAGATCTTCTTGTTATCTCTTATATATCATATATACTTGTTTGTTGCAAATAAATGACTATCTACGAGAATTTGTTATATATTTTTATGTGACAACCACTATTGTGCATGATATTATTTCTGGTTTACATGAATATTATTTTTTAAATATCTTAGTATTAGTTAGGAGGCGATATATGTACACAAGCAGTTCATAAGGAACTGATAGTTATATTCTTATTGAATCAGGTTGCTATTTGATAGAAGCAGGTTTGATTACTTTAATACCTATAAATTGCAATGGAAGATAGACACATAAACTTCAAACATGTATCACTGTAAATAATACTTCATCAATACTTATTTCTTTCCGTCAAATGAATTGGAAAACTATCAATGCATGACAGTGGAATTTAGCCAAGAGATCATATAATTTCTATACTTTCATTAGTAAAAAAATTGTATGTTAAATTTCTTCACCCTTTAAAAGACCCACTTAGAATCACTGTAAGTTAAATATATAATTTATGTGGTTACCCTACACAACTTGTTAGCATATAATCTAAGAATCAAAAATATATAATTTACATACCCTTCTCAACCTGTTGGTTTAGAGTTTTGGTTAGAGTTTTTGGATAAAGTTGTTGAAACTTCTTAAAATAGTAGTTTTTTTCCATGGTGAAGTCTCTATCGGATTGTATTATTCTTGTCTATGAGACCAATTGCTTATTTCGTCGTCAACTGGTTGGGAAACTTTCTTTGTCTAGTTAGTGGGGTCGAAATCATTTTTGTTTTCACGTGATTCATATTTCTCCTTGACTATGTTGTTGAGGATGCTTGTGAGCCTATTATGATTTATTAGTCCCCGCTATATATAAAATGTTTTTTGGTCAAATATACTTGACTTTACTTGACATAAAAAAATTGTATATGTTTTCAAATGTATTTTATTTTTATTTTTATATTAAAATTAATTTTCCCATTTTTTAAAAACTAAAAAAATTATTATTATATATATATATATATATATATATATATATATATATATATTGGTAATTTAGAATAATTTTATTAGAAAAGCATATGGTACAAGATGGATTACAAACAAGAGAGGCTAGATAGCAAGGAAACAGGAAATGAAGAATAGTCAACCTCAGTCCCATTAAGTAGCCAAGAGAGAAGCAAGAGAGTCAAGAAGATAAGTAAGGGATCCAAAAAGACAAACACAGGAATCTACCCAGAGTGGGTTGAATCCTCAGTATGACATTTCTTTCCTTTCTTTTTTGAAACTCTAACCCAACCACCCTGGGGCTGTTGGGCTAGTACCACTTGGAGCCAGTTGGTGACTGAAGGAATGGGCTCCTTATCTGAATCTGAGGAGGAGGTTTCATGAGACCGTTTTTGAGCACTCGAGGGATTGTTGGGCTCTCCATGGTCTACCAAGGTCATGTCCTTCTCTTGCTTTGCAACTGCCTCATCTGCTTCAATCTCTTCCTCATCCGAGCTGAAGGAGTTGATGTCATCCACAGGAGGCAGTGCACATGGTTTCCAACTTTTGGAGTTTGATTTGTGGATGATCCTCTTCTTTTGGGCATAGAAAGAGGAGTAGGAGTTTTGAAGGTGTCCTGTTTGATGGTAGTGATGACATTGGAAGGCCGTGTTCTCATAGTCCAGGGTCTGTGTCCAATGGAAATCTCCCACTTTGAGATTGATTTGATCTAGTAAGCCTTTGCTGATGTCTATCTCAACGCATATTATACCATAAGTGTATATGCCTGATTCCACCTAGAGGGATCCGTTGCCAAAAAGTGTCCTAGGGTGTTTCCTATACCTTGAAAGACAAAAAAGTGCCATAGGGGGGCCGGTAAATTTGGAAGCCTGACCCAAATATGAAGCTTGGTAATGATGGCTGTGGAGGGGTTGAAGTTTGGGAACCATGGTGTGAGGAATAGCCCAAATTTTCCCCAAAACCAAGGTCCTCATGTTAATGCTTTCTGATAGTCCTCATTGAAGGCGAACAATACTATGAAGAAACCCTTTGAGCAAAAGAAAATCTTGCTGTGATTGGTCCAGGTGGAGTGAACCCATTGAATTGAAAAATAATGGCCTTTTCTACATATAATTGAAACTGGTCATCCAGTACTGGATGGGAGATTTCAACCATTGGTATGTACTCTATTTTATCCACTAAAAAAGGCTTGGGAGCCTCAGGGGGTTGGGATACTTTCCTGGGATGCTGTGCATGGAAAAAATCCTTGTAAGAGAAAGCTTGAGTAGAGGATGGCTTCCCAGAAGCCCCTCCTCGCAGATGTAGGGATAAAACTAGAGTAGAATTTTTCTCAATATTATAGAAAGAGAGCGGAAGAGTGTTCTTGAGCTATTTACCTCCATAGAGGAATCACTAAAGGGCAGAAGGGATCCTCAGCTTGAGTTCGAGGGCATATGCTAGACTCTGCACCATATTCACGGATCGAACCCAGCAAAGCAGGGTTTTGCCATTGAGAAGTGAGATATGGATCTGGAAGGAGGGGGCCAACTCTACCTTTTCAAGAGATGCGCGTTGGATCGAGGGTCCGATGTGGAGTAAGGGTAGGCCTAAGATGACAATATTTTCCTTGATTTTAGCCTTCAAAGGAGAAATTTTCTGTGTCGCATTGCTGTTGTTGGAATCTTTCACTCTGGGGTACAACAAACCGAGGGATGCACTTAGGCTCTGGTCGCGAGGCATGTTTGAGGTGAGACGACAGTTATGAGGCACCGCAAGGTAGTTATGAGACGAGATGGCAATGGGGAGGTGTGCGCAGCTACAGATCCGAGCTGCCAGCTTCCTGAGGTGAGAGGGCTCTTCAATAATGCGAACATTGTAGTCAGAGGAGCGTTGTGATTCGAGAGCTCGCCTCAAGCATTCAGTCACTGTGGATTTGCCGCTGCAAGGCTATCCGCACAACAAAACTAGCACCATCATGCTCTCAGACCCCTCCCTCCGACCAGCAGGTGTTATCAACTGCATCCTACACATATTCAGCTGCAGCAAACAGAGCAGGGGATGGCTATCTGTTGCAGGCGGCGGCTGGGGCGAACACTAGCTGCGGAGAGCTCTCACTGGTTTCAGATAGAAATTCTTGTAAAATCCAATAAATTATTTTATAATTAGTTGTAAAGTTTGATTGAATTAGATATTAATAAATGTGATATTTTCATTTTAAAAATTAATGATAAAATACAAAAATTAAACTAAAAACATAACCCCTATATTAATGAATGATGCAGATGAGGGGAAACATGATCCTATATTGACAAGAGCCATGGGGTGGAAATGTCACTTCTTTTTCATTTTCTGCATGTAGCTTACATGCAAAAAATACATCTATACAAAAAAAGCAAATGCAATGACATTGCCACCACATGTATTTTTATATTTTTTGGGAAAAAAACCAATTATTTTTTAATAATGGGATTTTTTTTACATATAATCAAAAATATTTATCAAGTTTTGTTTTCATTCATGATCTCCATTTTCAAAAATACAATGAACAGGTTCGAGCTTGAATCTAGGCATAAATATGTCTATATATGTGCATCAATCCATACTACAATTCAATTTTTATAAAATTATATCACCAGAGCAATACTTATAGTTGTAGATAATAAAACAATTTGCCTCGTTGCATGCTTAAATATTTGCGTAGTACCACATTATATGGCCATGCTCCAAAAAAAGGTATTTCAGTAAAATACAAAAAACGTAACAGAAAAATTAGCAAAACGATAGTTTGAGTTCATATGACCCTGTCTAATTGATGCATACATACCTAGTGTGCCTCATCCTGTCCATGGAAAAAGAATTGTAAAATAGACTCCCCAGATTTTGGTGTAGATTTCTTTTGGATAGATCATCGACAATGACGTTTTGCTTACGATATATATGAGAGAAAGTTAAATGTAGGAATTCCTCCTGAATCTCTTTAATACATTGCATCTAGTTTATGAGCTTGTTGTGTCCACAATTTGTATGTCTCAAAACCCAATCTATGACCACCTTTGAATATCTGAATACCACCAATTTGTCGATGGAGAGCCATTTTGCGTAGAATAGTACTCCCAAAAGAGCAATGACCTCTGCAGGAATGTTAATACCCTAACTGAAAGTTCACATAAAATGAAAGTAAGGTTCTAAATTGATAACAATATGTACCTTGCACCAAAGTTCCCATTTTTGGCCGCCCCATCAAAAAAGCCAAAAAGGAATCTGTCATATATGTTAATGAGGTGAATACGGTTCTCGTGCTTCTGATTTGTCAGTGGTCCATACTCATTAAAGTATGCAATAATGGAATAACAATAATGTTCAATATCCCAACTTGATACTTAGAAAATATAGGCATTCTTGTAGTACCAGAGTCCCCCAAAAAATGAATAAATGAAGGGAACACCACTCTTTGTATTCCACATGCCAATTTTGCAGGCAGACATCAATGAAAACATTGTCCTAAGTTTCCTTCGAAATTAGAACATCTAGAACACCCAACCAGATGGAATTTTCAAGTGGGTATTATAAAAAAATATGGACAATATATTCACCAGCAAAGATGCACAAAACACACCTCCCTAGTCCACAACAACCATGTTTACATAAATTTTTCCATGTTCGAAGCTTATCCCACCATAAAAACCAACCAAAATACTTGATTTTGAATTGACCGTTCCATTTCATATTTTTCTAATAAACCCCAGGTCGTCACCCCTGTGTAGAACATATGTGATGTGGTCATAGGCCTCATATACAAAATTCTCCCCATTATTAGTACAACCATCCCATTACAGGGTTTCCTTGCTATGTATTTTAATGTTCATCTAACCATGTATAATTTTTGTATGTAATAATCCCATTGCATTTCCAACGCACCCTATATACCAAGTTGTCTAGAGTTGCATCATGATGGATATGAATAGGGTGAACTAGGGTTCAGAAAGATATGATTTAAATAGTACATCCCCATGTTATGTATATGTTGAATGATATGAACTGAAAGAGTGCGCCTCCCCCACCCCCTCCCCCAAATCCCTTGATGGGATCCATGCCTATTTCCACCTTATTTTTGGCCCCACCCTACCACCTAAGATTTCCAATCACCCAATTTTTTATTTTCATCATACTAGACCAAATGTATGAGGATATTTTTGTAACCACAACACAATTGAATATATTCTTGCACAAACAATTTTTTTAAATATTTTGTAACTATAATACTTTGCCAAATACTAGAACCATTAAGAGCACACCAAATGCTCTTCATTATTAAATCTTGACCAAGATATTCAATATTTAAAATACCCCAACCTCCATCCTCCTTATTTCTGGAGAGGCTTTCTAAGTGAGTAGGATGAAATTTTGGTGGGCCCATGGAAACTACCTAGATAAAATTAGAAATAAATAAATTAACCCTCTTTATAATATCCTTTGGCAAAAGGTGGAGGTGCATCCCGTATATAGAAATAATTTGTAGGACTGATTGGACGAGAGTCAACCTACCTCCCCAGAATAATCCATTTATGTGACCACAAGGACAACTTTCATTCAAAATTTTCTATTAATAAATTCCAATCCGTAATTATATATTTATTAAGCTTTAGAAAAAATCCCAAATACTTGAAACCCCTGTCTAATGGTGCAACATCGATTCTAAATATGCTAGAAATATGCACGATGGATAGGTCATGAGGGGAGGAAAAAATAACATGGATTTTATTTTATTCATGAAAAGACTGGATGCCTCACCAAATTAAGAAAATATTTGATGCAGACATGGCCATTCCAGGGTAGAGATCATTCCCATAAGTAGTACATCATTCAAAAATATAAGGTGTGTGATTGATATATTGCAAGTAATAAAAAAATAAGAGAATAAACCTGATGTTTGAACCTTAGAAATTCTCTTGATTAAACCATCAATGACTAGTAAAAATACTACAAGAGATAAAGAACACCCCTGACAAAGGCTGCAGGAAGCATTGAAAAATTTAGATGGAGCACCATTAATAAGAATTGCATAATTAACTGAAGTAACACAAGCCAAGATCTAGTCAACATTCATCATAAACAATCCAATTTTATGTAATACCAATCTTAAGAAATCCCAATAGATGCAATCATATGCCTTGATCATATCCAGTTTCATTAACATAGTTGGTTTTTTTCTTTACCTTGATGGAATGGATACATTCCTGTGCAATAGCCACAACATATTTAATTAGATGATTCTCCAGGAACCCAAATTGAGCCTCCAAAATTCACCTGGATAAAGTATCCTTTGTATGCATATCAACAATCTTGGAGATGAGCTTATAGATTTGTATTACAAAGAGAGATGGGACAAAAATCCGAAAATGAATTTGGAGCCGAAACTTTGGGGATCAAAGCAACAAAAGTGGAGTTGATAGCCCCAAAAATATTGCAAGAGGTACAAGAATCATGTGCCATGTGAAGTAGTTTGTGACCCATGATTTCAAATAAATGTAAAATCAATTCCATCGACCAACTATCTAGACCCAGATTCTTTCCTTTTGGATTTTTTTTAAAACCACCTTCACTTCCTCAAGATATATAGGTGAACCAATATGTTGATTATCCTTTGTGATGGACATGTTAGGATATATATGAAAATTATCTAGCTGGTTATCAAAGTTCACATCTTCCCTGGCTTGATACATCTTCAAAAAATATTCAACAATGCCTTGATGGAGTTTTGGAAGAGTTAATAAATGCAGACCCCCAGCACCAAACAACCCCCAAATGGAATTATGTCCTCATCGATTAGGTGCATATTGGTGGAATAATTTAGTGTTTTTATCTCCTCCAGAAAACAAAATGGCACAACTCTTTAGAAACCATTCCTTCTCCTTTGTTTGGTTCAAAAAGAATCCCAAAGAAGATGGGTCGTGAAATTTATATATTTTATAATCAATTTCCTAATATTCTAGTGAGTGTGCCTTCTTTGTGCGCCTTTTGTACACTTTAATAATGCATTTAAATCACAAATATTTCTCCAAACCACCTCCATTTTCGAAAAAAAAACAAGATCTTTGACATGTAAAGACCAAAAATCTAGAAAAAAAACATTAAATTCCTCATCTTACAGCCACATGCGATTAAATTTATATGGGATACCACACCATGTAATATCCCACACCACTGTAAAACATTGGATCATGGTTTGAAACTCCCATGGGATAAAGCCATGATCACAAAACTCAAATATGCTTGACCAGGTTCTCATGAACCAGGAATCTGTCTTATCTCTTTGCTATACTTGCTTCCTCAGTATGTCTATTCTTCCAAGTAGGAGTGAGATGATTGAAGGTGTCATTGAAAAAGTATCCCATTGGATTTGATTTTCATTTTGGCCCCCATATCTCCTCCACTATCACTGTAAGATTCAAATCACCACATAGGATGAGTGAACCCAAGTTAAGTAAACCACTGCAATCAACTTGATGCCAAAATTCCTTTCTTTTATTATAAGGAGCATCCATATTATATATATGAAACCTGTTCCTTGAACCTCTAGAAAAACCAGACAATAAAATTCATGCACAAGTATGAAAATAATTTTTTTTTTTTAAATGTAGCGAAGTCCACATAGCATTGAGCCCACTTGATAAAATGATCACATTTTTTGCACATACCACCCACCTGAGACATAAATTTAAAAAATAGGACTAGGTCTTCTCATCCACCAGCATAGTTTCTTGTATAAGAATGATCAAAGGTCTATGAACCGTGACCCAATCCTTGAGGGAAAGAAATTTTGTGGCTCCCCTAAGACCCTGAATATTTAAAGACATTATAATCATGGACCAAGAACCAGAATGGGTGACATAGTTATGAGGGCCTGAGTAGAGTCCTCCCTAATAAGAGGAATATGGGATTGGTTCATCGGGTCCAAAAATTATATTACTTTGGGAGAGGAAAAAATATCTTGCAGAGAAACAATTTTGGATTTTTCATCTCGCCACCTCTGAATAGAAACATTGCATCATGACTAAGGGATAATAACCACATGAGTTAGAGAAAGGGTAGTAGATTGGATGACGAGTGTAACCAAACCCAAAGTAGGATTATGCTGCATAATTTCCAGGTCATTTCCAATGGATTTACTGGGTGATATCTCCCCCCAGAAGGACCCAAGTTGGATATCTTACAAAGGATGATTCGAGGAAGTTTCAGGAACATGAATTTTCAAAATGAGATCCACCTCCAAAGAATTCCCATCCTAGGAAAATTGTAGAGAAAGGGAATCCAATGCAAGAAATGGTTTATATGTAAAAATAGATGAGACACCAACAAATACCTACCTAATCCTAGGCTTGGTACATAAATTATCATTACAATCACCTCCCAGCACATTCCAAATACTAGAAAAGTCACCAACGTTATCCAAATTTACACTAGGAAAAGATACATGTGTGGAATTAGGAAGTTTACTATGTGTACCTGAATCATTTGAAGGAGAAGTCGAGTGAGTATTATGGGAAAATACTTTGTTCTCATAATACTATACGTCCAACTACTGGAGACCCGCCGACAACTTTTTTTTCCTTCAAAACACTCGATGATGCCACTATGAATGAAAATTTAATTGTCCACTCTCATGGAAACCAAGGAATCTAAAAGGAACCTGCTAGTAATAAATACATTGATGGTGAGATAAGTCCTCCCACGACAAATCCACTTCCTCCAACAAACCCCAGAAAAATTGACCTCAACCAAAAGTCATGCCATACAAAAATCCACCCCAACCAAACTATTATTATCAACAAAGATACAATTCCCAATATAATCTCCAATAACTATGAGGGAAACCTAAGTCTAAAGCTCTAAGGGAAAACTCGAAAACTTAACCCAAACTAGTCAATTCCTTGGAATCTCCGAGAGAGGATTAAAGCCTAAGAATCACTGCTGGAGGGACAAGAAACTATGATCACAAATCCATGGGTGCCCCAAAATATGAACCACATCCTCGTGGTGGAGGAAATGTAAGCTATACCACCCGTGCATCAAAATAATCATCTTGGGTGTATATGATATAATTGAGGCCCAATGTGTATCGAACTAAGCCCACATCTAAACAACATCCTTACTAGCAAACTCCTGATGACCGAACAATACTTTTTTCTTCAAAATTGACACCATATCAAGAGTGGCATCTTTTCCTAGTGATAATGTTTGAATGTCCGTTGCAAGATGCATATGCTTCTATCACCGACTTGATACTTTTTGTAACCTCCAACAACAACCCCAGAAGAATTAAAATCCTCTTTTCCAATCATGGCAACATCATCAGTATGGATTTTTTGTAGAGCCTGAACACCAAAGGGAACTTTGTGCAAATCAGCATGGATGAAAGCCTCAGTCATATCATGAGGAGAACCCTGCATGATGTTGGAGATAACCCCAACTGCCAATCTATGAAAAAGAGGAAAATAATTCAATTTTAATGGGAAACCGAAGGACACCAGAAGCATAAATTCCTTGTTTTATTTTTACACTCCACCATGTATTTAATTTTGGTCTAAATACCCCTGTAAAACCCAATTTTTGTTCAAAAACTGTAGCCCTTTCCTGAATTGAAAACTATGGTTTAAAACCACGCAAACCTACCATTTATCCATGCACCTACCCACCATTAAACCCCGCACCAACCATACATTACCCTCACGCCAATCTATTTTGAATTCAAACTATTCACGTCGTTTCTGTGGTCCCCACGGTTCCATGTCACTATCCCTGCAACCAGTAGGAGTTCATCGCATGAACTATATTCCGACGTCATCCGTCTCCAACCCGTGTGATAACTCTGGTCCCCACCATACCACGTCGACAACTCTCCGACCAATCAGAGGCGTATCGCATGGTTTAGTGTCGACGTCAGCTCATCTCCGAAACGGTGTGATAAGGTAGACCCCACCTCCGCCAGCTCATTCGCCTCCAGCCAATAGCGGCTTATCGCACAAATTTGGTGCACAGTCAGACAACGGGATAATCGATGCGATAAATCTCGTCGCATGACATATTGAAATATTTGCGGTATAATTGTTATAAGTTTTTTAAACTTTGGTTTAAGGTTGTAATGTTTTATTTGTTTAATATGTCGCGACATGTTTTAAAACTTAGGTTTAATGCATTTGTCATATATATTGTAAACACAAAATGTTTACAATATATATATATATATATATATTGTAAACACGAAATGGTTTACGATATATATATATATATATATTGACATTGAATGGAGAATACATAAGTGAATGTATGCCAAGAGCAGAAAACATAGTGTGAGTGAGACTGTGTGAGACAGTAAGCTTGAAGAGCACTGCGTGTGTAGCATCCGAGAGAAACATTTTGTTTGTAATCCAAAACAACAATTATGAGGGGGGAAATTTTGTTTTGTAACAGCCCAAGCATTAAAATGAAATGTATGTTTTGCTCCATCCCTATGCAGATTTGTTTTGTTGTTTTCTCTGTGTTAGAAGATGAATTTTTGTTTCCTCTCTGTTGTTCAGGAATTATCAAAAATTCCAACATGGTATCGGAGTTAGTCCAGGCTCTGAGCATTTGCTGAAGAAGTTGTAGGAAAAGAAGAAGAAGAAGATTTTTGAAGTTTTCTCTAGCAGAGTGAAAGTTAAACAAGCCAGGTATTTATAAAAAATAGAGTTACTATTTTTTTTTAAATATAGTCCAGAGAAATGTAAAAGAGAAGTCTTTTAGAGACAGAGGTTATCTCGCCAGTAGTGAGAAATTTTGTTTAAGAAACACAGTCAAGTTTTAGCATAGTTTTGTAAGGATATCAATGGTAGGAGCCAGCACAAGCACGAGTATGGGAAATACTCAACTCCCACATTTCAATGGAAAGAACTATGACTATTGGGAAATCACAATGAGAGCCCTGTTTGCCTCTCAAGATTTATGGGAGATAGTTGAAGATGGTTTAGAAGAACCAACATATGAAAGAGAATTTAATGCCTTAACACAAGAAGAGAAAGATTTGTTGAAGAGTAATAGGACGAAGGACTCAAAAGCCCTCTTCTATCTCTATCAAGCAATGCATGAAAGCATATTTCCAATAATTGCAGCAGCAAACAAGTCCAAGGATGCATGGGATACCCTCCAGACATCCTATCAAGGAATGGAGAAGGTAAATACAACAAAGCTTCAATTAATGAGAAGAGATTTTGAAGTCGTTTGCATGAAAGAGTCTGATACAATAGACTCATTATTCACATTGTTGATTGGGTTGGTTACCCAAATGAGATCTCATGGAGAGACAATAGAAGAAAGAAGAATAGTGGAGAAAGTGTTGAGGTGCTTACCCTCAAGATTTGATGTGATAGTAACAACCATTGAAGAGACAAAGTATCTCTCAATGTTTATTGTTGATGAGCTTCATGCATCATTAATGAAACATGAACAAAGATTGAGCAGAACAACAAACTCATCTTTGGAGCATGCCTTCAAGACCCAAATTTCATTTGGAATAGGAATAGGTCAAGGTAGATCAAGCTAAAGAGGAAAAGGTAGAGGAAGAAGCCAAAATAGAGGAAGGAGCAACCTTGCAAATACAAGTGGAAGGGGCAGCAATCAAAGTCAGAGTCAAAGCCAAGGAAGCAACCAACAAGGTGGACAAAATCAAGCACATGGAAAAAGGTATGATAAATCCCAAGTCCAATGTCATTACTATAAGAAGTATGGGACTTATGCCAATGAATGTAGGAAGAAACAAAGTGACATGGGTAATAGTCCCAGTGCTAATTTTACTAAAGAAAATATTAGTCAAGAGAATTTATTTTTAGCATGTAATTTGGTTGAAGAAAAAAATGAAGATATATGGTTTCTAGATTCAGGAGGTAACAACCATATGACTGGAAACATTTATATGTTTTACATGTTAGATGAAAATTTGAAGTCTCAAGTAACATTTGGGATAGATAGTAAGGTCTCTGTCATGGAAAAAGGCAAAGTGAGTGTTCTAACAAAGAAAGGAGAAAGAAAAACTATATCAGATGTTTACTATGTGTCTAATATGAAGTGTAACCTTTTGAGCATTGGAAAACTCATTCAGAAAGGCTACAAAGTATTCTTTGAGGATGATGTATGTACCATCATGGACATACCACCAAGAAAACAGAGGATTGCACAAGTGAAGATGACAAGAAACATAATGTTTCCTCTCAAGATGAGCGCAAATTTGAAGAAAGGAGCTGCAATGGCAGCAGTGACACAAGAGACATTCCAAAGAGAAGCAAAGGATGAAAAATGGTTATGGCATCTGAGATTTCGACATCTCAACTTTGGAGGTATAAATTTATTGCATAGAAAGGGAATGGTAAATGGATTACCATTGATTGAAAAGCTAGACAACCTTTGTGAAGGTTGTATCTTGGGTAAACAACACAGAGAAAGCTTTCCATCAGGAAAGAGCATAAGGGAAAAAGCACGCTTAGAAATAGTCCATTCAGATTTGTGTGGACCAATGCAAACACCATCATTAGTAGGCAGCCAATATATACTGACCTTTATTGATGATTACACAAGAAAAACATGGGTATATTTCTTGAAGTTGAAGGGTGAAGTGTTTGAGAAATTCTACCACTTTAAAGCTCTTGTTGAGAATCAAAGTGGGCAGCATATTAAATTCTTAAGGACTGATAGAGGAGGATAATATATATCCAAACATTTCCTGTGTTTTTGCAGAGAAAATTGGATACATAAGCAATTTACAGCAAGATACACAGCTCAACAAAATGGAGTTGGTGAAAGGAAAAACAAAACCATCATGGATATGGTAAGAAGCATGTTGAAGTCAAAACATTTTCCAAATGAATATTGGATTGAAGCTGTAAATTGTGTAGCATATGTTTTGAATAGATGCCCAACAAAGGGTGTAATGAATAGAGTTCTGGAATAAACATGGAGTGGCATAAAATAGTTTGTCACCCACATGAGAGTATTTGGTTGTGTGGCTTATGCACACATTCCAGATCAATTGAGAAAGAAGTTGGATAGTAAGGGGGAGAAGTGCATATTTGTTGGATATAGTGAAGAATCAAAGACATATAGATTGTATAAGACATCCACAAAGAAGTTTATGATAAGTAGAGATGTATAGTTCATTGAGGAAGAAGCTTGGGATGGAAGCATTAAATAAACAATGAATGTAAAAACCTGTTTGTCTCATGATGATGATGAGGAAGAAATGGCTGAAAGAAATACCTCATTAGCAGCACCACCTCCACCAACAAAAGGAAAACAAGGGACACGACAAGCAGGTATCAGAACACCCTTGAGAAGTGATGACAATGCTTCTCCAAGCACATCACAAGGAGCAGATTTGAGTGCTTCTAAAATTACAAGTTCAACAAGTGAAAAAGGAACCAGATTTAGAATTCTGAATGAAATTTATGAGCAAGAAGAAGGTATGAACTCTTTATTTACATTATATTGTCATGTAGAAGATCCTATTAATTTTTAAGAAGTAGTAAAATATAAGAAATAGATAGATGCTATGGATGAAGAAATAAATGCAATAGAGAAAAACAAGACACGAGAATTAGTTGATTTCCCAAAAGGTAAGGAAGTGATTGGAGTGAAATGGGTTTATAAAACCAAAAGCAATGCTGAAGGTAATATTGAAAAGGCACAAGGCCAAACTTGTTGTCAAAGGCTACAAGCAACAACAAGGAAGAGATTATGAGGAAAATTTTTCACCACTTGCAAGAATGGAAACAGTAAGAGCAGTGCTGTCCATAGCAGCGCAACATAAGTGGAAAGTTTACTAAATGAATGTGAAATCAACATTCCTGAATGGAGTATTGATGGAAGAGGTTTATGTTGAACAACCTATGGGCTATGAGAAAGAAGGCCAATAGCACAAGGTATGCAAATTAAAGAAAGCTCTGTATGGGATGAAACAAGTACAAAGAGCATGGTATAGTAGGATAGATGCCTATCTACTGGAAAATGGGTTTGAGAAATGTGAAGGAGAACCCACATTATACATCAAAGAAAAAGATGGTAATATGCTCATTGTTTTTTTATATGTTGATGATGTGATATTCACAGGTAATGATACTTACCTCATTGAGAATTTTAAAACAGTCATGAAGGATGAATTTGAAATGACTGATATGGGATTGCTGAGATACTTCTTAGGAATAGAAGTAGAGAAAAATGAAAATAAGATTTTTATTTCTCAAGAAAAATATGTGAAAGAAGTTTTGGAAAGATTTAACATGTAGGATTGCAAGGCAACAATTACTCCTACAGTGATGGGATTGAAGTTAAGCAAAGAAGACAACAATAAGAATGTTGATCCAAGTTTGTATAAGAGCATAGTTGGCAACCTTATGTATTTGACCGCAACTAGGTCGGATATTATGCATGTTGTGAGTTTAATTTCCATATTTATCGAAAGGGCAAAGGAGGCACATTGGCAATCAGCAAAAAGAATTTCGAGGTATGTGAAAGGAACAAAGAGGTATAGAATTTTATACACACCTTCATAAAATTTTGAATTGATTGGATATACTGATAGTATAGATGACAGGAAAAGCACCTTTGTATATGTTTTTCATATGGGACCAGGAGCCGTTTCATGGGATTCTAAGAAACAACCAATTGTGGCTTTATCAACAATAGAGGTAGAGTATGTGGCAGCTACAACAACAACATGTCGGTATAGCATGGACGAGGCACTACAAGAAAAAGGACATTGGTGAGGGAAGTAAAAATGTCACCATAAGCTCATTGGTGAGGGTCAAAAGAGCCTTCGTCACCAAAAACTGAACATCACCAAAGGTGGCGTCGCTGAAAGTATAGGTGTTGTGGTGACATTCAAGGTCCGTCACCAATAATGAGTGTCATTGAAAATGTCTTTGGTGACGGACCATAAAGGACCATCACTATATACACTTACAATGACGGTTTTTTAATGACCGTCACCATATGTGACAGTAATTGACGGTATAAAAGATTCGTCCCTGAGCATGACCCTCCTTGATGTGCTTTTTCTTGTAATTGAGGAGAATGCTAAGAGATTTGTGCCATGAAAAGGTAAAAAAGGCACAACAATTTATTATGATAATAACTCAGCTATAGTTTTATTCAAGAGCTAGTGTATCATAAAAGAACAAAACACATTGATGCAAAGTATCAATTTACATCATAAGAGTTAGTTTACGATGGAAATTTTTTACAACATTGTAGAACAAAAGTGCGGTTGTTGATATTTTAAACAAAACCATTGGAGGCTGAGAGAAAGTTTTAATTATCTCGAAATGTCTAGGAATGTATGAAAACAATAGTTTTGATTCTCAGAGTGTTGGAGATAACCTTGCAATCACATTGTAGAAGAGGACAACAATTCAATTTTGATGGGAAATCGAAGGACAACGGAAAGATAAATTCATTTTTTTATTTTTATACTCCACCATGTATTCAATTCTGGTTTAAATAACCTTGCAAAACCCAATTTTTGTTCAAAAACCTTAGCCCTTTCCTGAATTGAAAACTATGTTTTAAAACCATGCAACCTCGCCATTTATCCCTCCACCTACCCGCCATTAAAACCCGCACCAACCATACATTACCTTCACGCTAATCTATTTTGAATTCAAATTAACCACATCATTTTTGTGGTCCCCACGGTTCCACGTCACTATCCCCGCAGCCAATAGGAGTTCATCGCATGAACTCTGTGCCGACGTCATCCATCTCCAACCCGCGCGATAACTTCGGTACCCACCATACCACGTTGACAACTCTCCGACCAATTAGAGGTGTATCGCATGGTTTAGTGCCGACGTTAGCTCATCCCTGAAACAGTGTGATAAGGTAGACCCCACCTCCGCCAGCTCATTCACCTCCAGCCAATAGCGGCTTATCGCACAACTTTGGTGCACAGTCGGATGGCAGGCTAATCGATGCGATAAAGCCCGTCGCATGACATATTGAAATATTTGCAATATAATTTTTATAAGGTTTTAAAACTTTGGTTTAAGGTTGTAATGTTTTATTTGTTTAATACGACGCGACATGTTTTAAAACTTAGGTTTAATTATTTTATCACACACACACACACACACACACACACACACACACACACATATATAATAGATAGTGAATGGAGAATACATAAGTGAATGTATGCCAAGAGCAAAAAACAGAGTGTGAGAGAGACTGTGTGAGATAGTAAGCTTGAAGAGCGTTGCGTGTGTAGCAGCTGGGAGCAACATTTTGTTTGTAATCCAGAACAACAGTTCTCAGGGGGGAAATTTTGTTTTGTAACAGTCCAAGTATTTTAATGAAATATATGTTTTGCTCCATCTCTGTGCAGATTTGTTTTGTTGTTTTCTCTGTGTTAGAAGATGAATTTTTGTTTCCTCTTTGTTATTCAGGAATTATTAGATTCCAACACATGAAAGGGAAATTTATCATAATTGCATGATCCCCAGGAATCCCCATATGAAAATGCATGCAGAATAACACATGATGTTCTACCTCGCAATATCCACTAATAAAAAATTAATGGAGTCAAATAAAACTGCATCCAAACCAAGGAACCCATACCAATTGGGCCAAGTTAATTTCCATGTAAACCACCGGGTTGAAATCCACAAGTGGCAAATAAAAATCCTATGAAAAAATATGTTAGTTGCCTTATCAAAAAAACCACACAACGTATGTCTAATCGATAAATCCATATAAATCAAAGAATCAATAAAAAGATGTAAAAAATAATAAGTATTACGAGGAGATAATGAATATTTTATGATCTAGGAGGTTAATAGGGGAGCCAGATATAATAAAATACCATTAAATATGGCACTAAAATATCAGATACCGCCTTAATGCATCCCAAGGTGCAAGAGTGAATTTTTTTCCAAAAAAAACCCTATAAGAAACTGAAAATCAATGAGGATGAAACGATCACAAAACATTAACTGCAATATGCCAATCACGGGGTATAGGTGATCCTGCCTTATAGGAATATATTAGATACATTCATGAGGATTAACGACATTCACTAGATGCACAACCAACAATCACAAAGAGAAATGTAACACTTGCAATCAATCCCAACGATGACCTATGGAAAGTGGCCTAAATGAAGGAATGTAAGCCAACCAAATGAAACATATATATTGGAGCCAAAATGGGATATGATTCTTCCAATAAAACTGCCCGATGACCCACCAATCCATGTAAAAAGAGGAAATTATGGTAAGTAAAACATTAAAGACTCATTAAAGAAGTGTTCTGATTTAAAAACCGAAAGATTACTAATATGAAGGAAACCTGTAGCGCAATTAATCACTAGAAGGTTTATTTTTCCAATGATCTTCACCCCCAATGGCTAAAAATTAGACACCATCATGAAATGTAACATATAACAACAACCAAAAATGAAGGAGATATGTGTTTGTAGGAATAGAACATATATAATCCAGAGGGGGAGTCCATGGCCACTAGCGAATCATCAGAGCATTAGCAAAGAGTCCTATTAATTAAACATAAAAGGTGGATACGATAGAATACAAGAAAGATAAAAAAACTAGAGATAATAGTTACCGTGAAAGAGGAGCAATTCATATAAGCTGATAGATATCCTCCACCCTACCAATTATAGAGTGGCACGCCACAAATCGAAAAAACTAGGGAAAGAATAATTCCAAAAATAATTGATAGCGACAAAAACCACCACACTTGGTATCCACAATTTACATAGAGAATATCCTCTTGATACCATTTTTGATGTCAATATGTGAAGGGCGACCACGCAAAAAAATGACATCAGTAACCAAGATCTACAAAAGAGGTTTCTAAACCAACCAAGAAAAATAAAATATATAAAACATAACAACATGATCATATAATTAGAAATATTTGTCCAACTAGAGTAAATCAAAATAGTAAATACTTCAATGGTCCACAATACCTTATGGTGGAGATGACCATTTTAAACCTAGAAAAACTGTGATTGGATGAGTGTCCTAAGATACTATTATACTAACAACACTATGAGTCTGTAAGAAGATGCTAGCTTCTACTACCAAAGTCTGCGAAAAAACCATCTATCGCCCATTCTCACCTTCCACCCTCCATCGCCTGCTCCCTAATTTAACAAATAACTTTATTGCAACTATAATACAAATAAATTTATTATAACTATAAGAAATAACTTTTTTATCAATATAATAATAAATATGGTATTATATTAAAATATATAATTATAATTTATGTCATTTTATGTAAATAAGTAAAAAAATAAGAATTTTCAAATAAGATTTAAAATTATTTTTATAGGATCCATGGTAATAGTTTGCATCCTAAAACAGATTTAAAAAAAAACAAAATTCCGTTTGTAATGTGAACTTAGGTTTTCCATTTTCCTAAGTCATAGTGTCAACAACATCGCCCCATTTGGGCTACAAATCTCGAAGTAGCAACACATCTAGAACCGAAGGCAAGAGGTAAGTATATTGGTTAATAAGTAATGGTTGGGTGATAGAGATAACACTTAGACGTGAGCGTACTAGTTAATAAATAATGGTTGGGTGATGAAATTTGAAAGAAACCGCAAGTGGATGTTATTCTTAGACAAATTAAGGGACCTTTTTGTTGTTTCAGTGAGATGTTGATCATCATAGACACATGACGTAAAAATTGCAAGATATTATATTTTTTTTTGGAATTTTTCTTTTATTGTGAGTGATTTTATCCTATAGACTCTCAGTAGACAAAATATATATATAAGGTTATAGAAGTATCGATGATAAAATGTTGTAATTTTGTTTTTTTAAAATTTTCCAAAATGGATATATAGAAGAGTGTCTATAGATATTAATAGGATTAGAACTTTATCAAGAGATATCATGAACACAATGAACTAACGAAAGATACAAAAACATGGTATTGTAACAACCTTTTGTTTTCAATAAAAGATATTCGATTTTTTTCTTGTTGAAAAAAAAGTGGATGTTATTAAGTGGTTCCATCTCTCCAAATCTTTGCAATGGCAGGAGGTTGTAGATATTGACTACAAAATTTAATTCCCTCATCAACCTGATTATTAACTCTCTTGGCACATCCAATTCTCTAGTTGAAGTCCACATGGGGAAAATCCTTTAAATAGTTCGATTCATGCAGACTTCCTATACTTACCAAATATGACTGTGATCAAACTATGCAACAATTATCTCAGTGGGATCATACCAAATAAAATCAATAATGTATCCTCCATGCTTATGAGGATGAATATGTTTGATAATCGTTTTAATGGTTCACCTCCTTCATCCATAAGTAAATTATCTACTTGCATGGTGGAAATCAATTAACACACATGATTCTTAAGGATATTGGCAATTCTAGTTCTCCATAAAATATTGATCTTAGTGAAAACAAGCATTATGGTTTGATTCCTAAGGAGATTATCAGTTGTAGTGCTCTGCAATTTATTGATCTTATCCATAACAAGTTCAAAGTTCCCATCCCCGTCAAAATCTCCATGATTATATAATTCAACAATCTCAATGTATCTAGACACATCAAAGAAACTAGGGTCAATCTCCATGATTATCTAATTCTACAATATCAACGTATCTAGACACATCAAAGAAATATAGGACAATAATAAATTAAAATATGGCCAAATAATTTTGGATGTGTCATTTATAACCGAATTTGATGCGTCATTAAAATATAGAGCTATTCTAATTTTCTAGCTCTAGTTGAGTGTAATTTTTATTTTTACTCTATTGTGTTTCACCATTACTAATATACTTGAATTTATAAAACCTTCTTGCACTTTAACTTTAAGATGCATTGCATTTCACCTTCAGTAATGTTTTATGCCATGCATAGTCAATTTCTATGCTAAAATACTATGGAAGTATTGACCTAACCCATTACTAAATTTGTTAGTGTCTGAAAAGAAAATAATGGTCTCAGTATTCAAGAGCATTTAGAATTAACATTAAGAAATACTCTTAACTATTTAAATGTGTAAATATGTATATTTTGCAATCTAGGATGCCAATACTATTAACAGTGACATAATTGTCACCAACGATTTAAGTAACTATGGTAATAACATTTTTGTTTTTTCCCCTCTTTGTTAATTTTTACGGTATGTTGTATGTTTGAAACAACTTCAATGTATTACTATCATTGACAATAATTGTAGATAGAGCATCAAAAATACGTACAAGAAGATATGAGATCATTTCATTACAGCTGAGGTTCCCAATTATATACCTAGGTAGGTACCCATTTACGAATCGTGAAGTCCTTGGAGATCTTAGAAATTTGAATAACTGAGATATTATTCACCGAGATTATTCTGATCACACACTATTTTAGCTTCATCCATAATACATAATCTCTTCTACTATTGATCATCACATGCGGAAATAAAATCAATTGCATGCATACATTAAAACCACAAACAATCACACATATGAACACATTATTTAATGGGAAAGCTTAAAGCTAAAAACCTCAACTATCTGTATATTATATGTCATGGAGATCATGTAACAATCATAGTACAAAAGCTCCTCAGAAGCTCTCATGCACACCCTCAATTGCTACACACTATCAAGCTAGATCTAGCAAAACACATGCTCCAATATTTTGCCACTTGATAGCCAGCCTCTATTGCGTAATTAATGCTATGGGATGGCTTCATTAAATAGATAAACCACTTGGCTTGAACTGCGCAATCCTCATGGGCTACTCCACCTATCTGTGTGTTGCAAATAGCAACAGTATAGTCACAACTGATAGTTAACCTGCTCTTTCACCTATTTCTGCACTGGTCTCCACTGAAACTGTCCATGCACTGAAGTTAAGCGATGCATTCTTTAGTTGATTAATGAGTTTTTAATTAGTGAATTAATTAATAATTAATTCACACCACTCTCACTAATTGTATCAATTAGTTAAACTAGATACAAATAGCTCAACTATGTTTAGATTAGTTAAAATGAATACAACTCCACTAACTTCCTCAATCAACTCCACCAAACTCTGTCACATGAGTTCTAACTGAAGTATCCATGCAATAGCTCCACTTAACCCTTAGGAATAGCGTAATTCCTTCTGTCAGCTCCTGTGCCACATCTGTGCACTTAACTGAAGTGCTCCAAGAGAATAAAATAATGTTTAGAGTCCAAATATTATTAAGAGCTAATAATATTCGACATATCTATTTTTAGACTGGCAATCTAAAAATAGATTCCGCCCAGTATGTCTAAAAATAGAAGTCCATATATTTTTTTCGACTTGACCAACCATCCACAAATAGCATCCTGCAACTCATAGAACATGATCCATATGTCTAAAAATAGACATAGTCTAAAAATAGACTTTGCGCCAAAAATAGCCTGCGGGCCCACTTAGTGAAGGCGACTTCTTTCCATTAAGCTCATCATCTTGTTGCAATCTCAGAGCATGACTCTTTAACACTAACTAGTTAATTATTCATTATTTATGATTGTTATTAATTATAGTTATTTATATTACACACACACACATACACACACACATATATATATATATCAGAGACTTTTAGAAAGGTGAATTATCCCCTGGTTGCACTCTTTAACACTCCCTCTCAACTAGGGAGGAATTCCACCTATCAACATCCATCCACTACTATTCTATCATGTCCATCATGTGTCATCTCTATCGCTTGTCTCGTCTGTGCTGAATATTGATATCATAGTCCACTAATAAAGGATTGAAAGAGGGTCCCTCGCAAGACCCTGCCATCCTCACAAAAATAAAAAAAGAAAGTCCTCATGTCCATGGATAGAATCCCTAACAATCTTGATCATTTAGTGATAAAGTTTATGAACATCATGCATCCTAGTCATAGGCGATGCAATAATACCTAATGCTTTGGATTGGTAGTACTAATTAGCACTGACACTTTTCTCAACTCATTGGCGAGATGAGAGGTACTTCCCAGAGTCCCGGACTACAAGGGTAGGAGTAGGGTATCCACGGGGAAGGTAGACCACTCTCACCATGTTCTCATATAGCATACTCCATAGGGGAAGGTGAACCACTCACCCTATGTTCACATACCGGGGTATGTACTCCACAAGGGAAGGTGAACCACTCACCCTGTATTCACATGATGGGTCTACAAGGGAAGGTGAAATAATCACCCTGTGCTCATATAACTCCAAGATGAACCCTAGGCCCCCATGATCTCCCAGAGCTCAATTTTTAACCCAATCAAGGTCCCTCCATATAGGGAATTCTACTCTTTGAAGGCTAAGATTTTTTCCTTCCCAAAGTATTTTTGATGATATCAACAACTTGACCATTGGTCCATGGGAGCCTCATTGCTCCTCACAACATAATATAGATGATGGCACAAAACTCACTAAATATCTTCTTCAAAACACAATATCTTACAACTAGCCATTATAGCAGCAACGATGTAACATATCCGAGATAAAATTTAATGTAATAAAATTTAATAAAGGAAAAATAAGACCACTGTTAAGGGACACTTATTCCAAACTGAATGTTGGGAAAATATATCCTAGTGGGCATAACTGGATATTTTTATGGCTAAGGGGAAACTGGCAAAGGAAATGGCTAAGGCATTAAAAAATAAAAAAGAAATTTTGACACATTTATTTATGAAAATAAAGGAAATTAGGAGAAAAGGAAGGTGAAAGGTCATAGATTATATGCGAGGAGGAAATTGAAGGAAAATAATGGAAAATTGAAGAAATTAGAGGCATGAATGATAAAAATACCTCAGAGCATCAGTTGGTATCCTTTTGTCATTTCATTTTTAGAATTACACTCAGAGCGGAGAATAGTAGAAAGAGGAGAAACAGATCAACCAAGCAAAGGAAGAAAAACCAAGAAAAGGAAGGACAAAGAAAGGAAAGAAAACAAAGATCAAGCAAAGAAGAGCATGATAAAGCAAATTCAACAAGAATACTTGCAGGTAACATATTGCATGTATGATTTCCTAGCAGGTTTTGACATGCATGGTATGTGCATGTTGGTATTTGGTTCTTTTGCTATCGGTGGCATGGTTTTGTCGAGTTTTGACAATGGTTTTCATCCTTGCCTTTCGTTTTTATGGATAGCCATGGTGTGATGGGATTATTCTTAGTTTTGAGCTTTGGAATTTCCATATGGTTTCAGAATCTGGGGCAAAGGTGGTCTCAGGCTCATTTCGAAAGGCCTAGGAATCCCTTGATTAGTTTTGGCAGGATACACAGTAAATCCTGAGGGTGGTGTCTCAGTAAGGGCCTAGTGATATGGTGTGGATTGCAGTAAAGCCTAGAGACAAGGAGATGGAAAATTCCTCAAGGATAGTGATGAGATCCGTAAGCATTCCAAGCTTGATTCAGTTTTCTGATCTTGGTGCTAGTTTAGGTGAGATCACTATATGGTGAGGGTGGAGGTGGCTTAACCACTGGATTCCCTTGGTTTTTTTTGGATTGGTTTACCCATGAGATCCCAAATTCATGCTTGGAATATGGGATGGGGGTGACTGGCTGAAATAAAGATTTGGTTTAACCATGTCTATGGTTGAGTGGTACGTGGAATATTCGAACTTGGTTGGCCCTTGCATATGTTTAATGAAAGCTAAGTTCTCTTGCTTTTGTACTTATTAATATGTGGATTTAGTGGCTATTATATTATGGCTATTTCTATGGTTATATGCTAGTTATAAGCATAGCTATATGAATATTTATATTCATGGTTTATTTCATGTTTCATTTGTAATTGAAATAATAATGGATGAAAGACCTAATTAATGCTAAAATAGCTAATGGGAGAGGGTGGTGATCATTCTTGATAAGTTTGATATGAATTTATAGTCCCTTATGCTCAGTATTATATTCATGACCTATAGATTGCATTGTTTCCAAGTGTTTGATAGAATTTCAGTCTCGATTTTGGATGGCTAGACATAGTCCTGGTATCAATTTTTGGTTTTCAAGCATTGTCCTTGTGTAGGTTTTGATTTTTGAAAGTTACAGGGATTTATGGGTAGAGGTCTAGCCCCAGCCCTAGAATATAGCCATAAAATCCACAATCGTTGGCAAAACACTAAGTAATTTAGTCCATAGTCGCACTGATTCAGGAATATGCATGTGACTGGAAGGTTCCAATCACACTAGTTCCTTGGCAAGGGAGGGGCTGAGGTAAAACTCAAGAAAAGTCAGGTTGGATCAAGGGATGGACACCTGGAGGGGTTGGTTTACTCTTGGAGGGTCATGTGTAAACTGAGGGAAGTTAGTAAGGTTTTTTAGTGAGGGGAGTTGTCGCGTTACATGTGGTATTAGAGTGTGGTTGCGCTCTCCTTGGGAAAAGTCTGATGTTTTTAAGAGTATTCTCATTATGAATGAATGGGATTAGGGTATATTGTTGGTATGGTCATGCATGATGTTATATGTTGATATACAAATTATCAGGATAATTTTATGATTATACATGTAAATGATAATGTGCACTAATCTTACAGATGAGATAAGCCTCCCCTGAACAACAATAAGGTATGGATTTTATTTTGGTATCTATTTGTTTTTCTGACATGCTATACTTTCAAGAAGAGGAGAATCAAGGATGACGAGAAAAATGGTAGAATATAGTTCTTGTTACTCTCCCTATAGATCAATTGGGAAGAAAAGAGATGAGTATTCTCCTGGTGTGGAAGATACATTAAGGAGCTTGAGGGAAGAGATAAAAAGTTGTAAGGTAGATAATGACAGGTTGGTTTAGGCTCAAGAAAGACTTGCAAGGGCTCAAGAAAAAAAGATAAAGGTCAATGTAATGATTCTTCAGATCTTTTCAGAGTTGCATAAACATGGACATATGAGGATCAGGTAAGAGCACGAAGAAAACACTAATGGATCCTATAGTAGCAGGTCTCGTTTCAAACACAAATTGGATAGAGGGGAAACAATTAGAGGTGGCAGATTAATGGACACACTTGATAGGATGATGCGAAAGATGGTCACTTTCAGTCTTAAAATGAAATAAAATATTTGGTTGGATGATGCGAAGAATATTACAGGTATTCGGGAGGATGACTTGATTTGCGATGAGTTTGAGAGGCTCTTCAAGAATAAGTACCTATCGGATAGGTACTATGATGCTAGAGATAAGGAGTTTATGAGTTGCAGATGCATTCCATGACATATGATGAGTGTACTAGAAGGTTATTGGAGATGTTGAGAAATGTGCCTTACCTCAAGGAGGAGAAGGCCAAGGATCAAATATTCATCAATGGGATTCCTATAGGATACATAGATAATATTTAGTTCAATGAGCCTAGATCACTAGAAGAAGCCATTCGAAATATGAAGTATTGTTATGAGGAGTCAAAGGAAAAGTTGAGCCTAAGTGTGATTTGAAAGGAAATGAGAAAGCTAAAGGAATATGCCCACCAAAACAGGGAAGACCTCAAGATGCAGGTGAAAAATAACATGTGGTTCCTTACAAGAAGTTGAATACAGTTGAGAAGGGACATGAATCACAATTGAGAGAGAAATTGACTAGAGGTGATGGTAGAGCACTGTTGCAGTGTTGGATATGTGGCAAGGATCATCGTAAGAAGTATTTTCCACAATATAAACGTGGTAGAACCCAGATCTATAGTGCACAACATGCATAGAAAATTGGGGATGTTGGTCATAGCATTCCTCGGATTTATGCAGATGTGGAAAAAATGCATGCGGATCACCAAGCATCTATCATTGAGATGGATGGTAAGCTTTGCAATCAAGTTATTTCTATTTTGATTCATCCTAGATCTAATTATAATTATGTTAATCCTAACCTGGTGGATAAGTGTTTCTTGAGAAAATAAGTGCATGTAGAATATTGGTTGGTGCAGTTGGCTACAAGTACGAAGAATAGAGTTCACTATTGAGTAAGATCTTGTGAATTTGAGTTAAATGGTATGGCTACAACATCCCATTTGAATTTATTTCCATTGGGATTGTATAACATGCTTTTGGGTACGAATTGGTTGTACCTTAATAGGACCAATGTATACTATTATGACAAGGCCAATGAGAGCCTGGATGATAGTGGAGAAAAGAGAATTTTGTAGGGAAAGAAGAAGCCTACATCAATGAGGATGGACATCGCTATTCAGGTTAAGCACAATTGCAAAAAAGGTTGTGTGATTTTTGTAGTGCATGTTTCCAGTGAAAAGGGTAAGGATGTTGGGGATAAAAAAATATTCCAAAGGTATCCCGTATTGCAGCAGTTTAAGGATGTGTTTCCAAAAAATATTCCAAAGTTACCTCCTCACAGGGTAGTGAAATTTTCTATTGAGTTGGTACCAGGGGAAGTACCAACATCAAAGGAACCTTACCATATGAGTACGCCATAGTTAGTTGAGTTGAAATTACAGCTAAAGTAAATTATTGATAAGGGATACATTAGGATGAGTGTATCACCTTGGGGTGCATCAGTGTTGTTCTTAAAGAAGAAGGATGACACTCTCAAGTTGTGCATTGATTACAGGAATTTGAACAAAGTGATGATCAAGAACAAGTATCCATTGTCGAGGATTGATGACTTGTTTGATTAGTTGAATGGAGCTATAGTGTTCTCTAAGATTGACCTGAGATAAGGATATCACCAGGTGTGCATGAAATAAGAGGACATCTACAAGACTGCCTTTAGGACCAGGTATGAAAATTATGAGTTTGTTGTAGTTTCATTTGGTTTGACTATTTCCCCAACTACATTTAAGTTTTTGATGAATAGTGTTTTGTTTCATTATTTGGACACGTTTTTTATTGTATTCATTGATGACATATTGGGTATATTTTAAGAATGAGAAAGAGAATTACGAACATTTATCAGCAGTGTGGAGATTGATAAGAGAGCATTAGTTATATGCTAAGATTAGCAAGTGCGGTTTCTTTCAGACAAAGGTACACTACTTGGGACATGTTTTTTCCAAGTAAGGCATAACAATATATATAGAAAATAAATGAGTCATCATGGAGTGGGAAACTCCTAAGGATGTGGAGGAAGTTAGATCATTTATGGGATTATCAGGTTACTACAAGAGGTTCATCAGGAAGTTATCATGCATTGCATATCCTATTACATCTTTCTAGAGGAAAGGTAAGAAGTTTGAATGGACAAAAGAATGTGCAACTAAAGTAGTTGTTGACCAATGCTCCACTTCTTAAGATTACAGATCCAGATAAAGAGTTAGTGGTGTGTAGATATGCTTGTAAAAGAGGAGTTTGTGGAGTCCTTATGTAGGAGGGACAAGTGGTATGCCATGAGTCCAGGAAATTGAATGAACACGAACCTAAATACATGATTCATGATCTTGAGCTAGAAAATATTATTCATGCTTTGAAGATTTGGAGTAATTATCGTTTTGGCAGGAGATTTGTATTGTTGAGTGATCACAGTGGGTTGAGATATTTTTTTGACCAACTAAATCTAAATTCCAAGCAAGCTAGATGGTTTACCATCCTCAGTGAGTTTGACTTCAAGATCATATACATTAAGGGAAATGAGAACAAGGTTGCATATTCTCTCAACAGGAGAGTACATGTGAACCATATAGCATATATGAGTTCCTATGGGAAAGAATCACAAGATCAGATATTACAGGCTAGACAATAGGATCATAGGTATATGGAGATGAGGTACACGTTACAGTAGAGTACATGTACATGTGTAGGTGTAAGTGTAGGTACATGTGATCAGGATGCATACTGTCACCTCACGACAGATGGTTTGGTGAGATTCAGGGACAAGATCTATGTGCTGGATGACAATGAACTCAAGAACCTTATCTTGAGGGAATTTCATGTCAAGCCATACTTGGATCACCCACGATATTAGAAGACATTGATGACAATGAAAAAGTTCTACTATTGGTCGAATCTGAAGTAGGATGTGGCTGAGTTCTTGGCTAGATGTTTGGATTTTCAGTAGGTGAAGGAAGAATGTAAGCATCCAGGTTCTCTACTAAAACCTATTCCAATTCAAGAATGGAAATGGGAGGTTATTTCTATGGATTTTATTACATGTATCTGAGGACATCGAGGAAAAATTATTATATCATGGTTGTGGTCGAAAGGTTGAGCAAGGTGGCTCACTTCATTCCAATGAAGACTACATATTCAACTAGTGAGGTGGCACATGTATTCATTAGGGGGATTGTGATATTACATGGTGTTTTGAGGAACATTGTGTCAGGAAGGGATGCTAAGTTCACTTCCAAGTTTTGGAAGTATATATTTGCATGATTGGGTACAAATCTGGTCTTTAGTGCAACCTGTCATCCATAGAGAGATGGATAGACGAAGAATGACAGTAGGATCCTAGAGGACATTCCGAGGATGTATGCGATGCACCAACAGAAAAAAAAAAATGAGAGGAGCACCTTCCATTGGTTGAGTTTTCATACAACAATGGTTATCAAGAGTCATCGAGGATGAGTCCTTTCAAGGCATTGCATGGGAGGAGTTGTAATACTCACATCAATTGGAGTGATCTAGTGAACAAGGTACTTATTAAACTTGTTATGAAACCAACTCCAAAGATAGAAGAAAAGAGAGTTCAATGCCTTAGAAATCAGCCACTTCGAGGGGGAAACCTTCAATACATTACATAAATGAACAATTCTTGGATGATACAAATGACCAAAACCTCCTTCTATATATAGGAGTCCATGGGCCCACAATATAACCCTAACTGACCTAAAAATAACAATTTAAGGGCACAATAATAACAATATTAGGGTTACAGGGGTACAAAAATAACAATAAAGGGGCTACACTAATAACAATAAGGGACTAAACTAGTAATATATGGACCTAACATGCCCCTCTCCTTCAAAAAAGTGTTGTCCTCAATGCTTAAGTAGCTCTGGGTCCTTCTGTATAAAATTCTCATCCTCCCATGTAGAATATTTAGTGGGTAAGTTCTTCCACTTGATGAGATACTCTGAAATTGATCGATTTCGTAGCTGTCGAGTTCTTGTTTCCGTGACCGCTTCAGGTTCCAATATGAATTTTCCTTCCTCATCGGATTGCGGAAATATTTTTGAACTAGAAGATTTTCACTATAACCTTCTTTAAGCATGAAACATGGAAAGCTGGATGTACTCGTGAAGAAGCAGGAAGCTCCAATTTGTATGCCATAGTGCCAATCTTTTGCAACACCTTGTCAGGACCATAGTATTTTGGCGATAATTTATTATCCTTCTTAGCTTGCTTGAGGGACATTTGTTTATATGGTTGTAGCCGTAAAAATACCCAATCTCCTACATCAAAACTTCTCTCGCTGCGATGTTGATCTGCCTGTTGTTTCATTCAATTTTGTGTCAAATTCAGGTTATCCTTTAAGAGTTGGAGAACTTCTTGTTGATGCTCGATGTGATCTTCCACTGCTTGAACCTTCGAATTTTCTCTTAAAGATGATGCGATGGATGGTGGATGATATCCATAAAGTGCCATAAATGGGGTCATTTTTGCTGTAGTATGGAAGGAAGTGTTATACCACCATTCAGCGAGAGGTAACCACTTGACCCATTGTGTTTGTTTATCGGATACAAAACAACGAAGATATCCTTCCAAAAATTTATTTACTATCTCAGTTTGACCATCGGATTGAGGATGATAAGATGAGCTATGAGCTAATTGAGTACCCAAACAAGAAAATAACTCCGTCCAAAAATTTCCAGTAAAAATGGGATCTCTGTCGCTCACAATAACCCTTGGTTTTCCATGTAGCTTTTGAATTGTGTCCATAAATGTAGTAGCAACTGTACTTGCTTTAAATGGATGAGATAATGCACAAAAGTGTGCATACTTGGCAAGTCTATCAACTACCACCATGATGACACTCTTTCCTTCGGACTTAGGTAAACCTGTGATAAAATCCATTGAAATCTCCTCCCAACGTTGACTTGGAATGGATAAAGGTTGTAGAAGTCCCGGGGTCTTAATTGTCTCCACTTTATTCTGCTGGCAAACCAAAAATTCCGCTACAAACTTTTGAATATCAGATTTAAGGCCATCCCAAAAAAATTCTTTCTTCACCCTGTGGTAAGTTTTTAAAAATCCTGAGTGTCCTCCTAAAGGAGAAGTGTGCAATTCAAGAAGAATCTTTTGTTTTAGTTGGGAATTCTTACAAAGATATAAGCGATCTTTGTACCATAAGGAATCATTTTTCCAACTAAATGTATCGGATGTACTAGGATCTTGCTGCAACTTTTGAATGAGTGTCCATACATCTTTGTCCTTCTTCCATTCATCTCTTGCTTCGGTTATCCAATCTGGTTGGATAATAAAAATGGCACAAAGCAATGATTCCACCTCTTCATTCTTTCTTGAGAGTGCATCTGCAACAACATTAAGCTTTCCTTTTTTGTAGATTATTTCAAAGTCATAACCCAACATCTTTGTGACCCATTTTTTTTGCTCTTCTGAAGATAGTCTTTGTTCCAAAAAGTGTTTAAGACTATCATGATCAGTTTTAACCTTGAAGTGTCTTCCCATTAGGTAAGTTCGCCATTTCTTTAATGCATGTAGTATTGCTAACATTTCCTTCTCATAAATAGGTTTCTGTAAATACTTTCCTTTGATTGGACGACTTTCAAAAGCAATGGGTCTTCCTTCCTACATTAAAACTGCACCAATTCCATTTCCTGAGGCATCACATTCCACAATAAAGGTTTTTGTGAAGTCTGGTGTAGCTAAGACTAGTGCTAGGCACATTGCCTCTTTAAGATGTTCAAAGGCCTTAGTTGCTTCAGGAGTCCATGAAAATGCATCTTTCTTCAATAATGTTGTTAGAGGTGCTGCTATTCTCCCATAATTCTTAACAAATTTGTGATAATACCCTGTTAACCCGAGAAATCCTCGCAACTTCTTTATGGTTGTGGGGACTTTCCATTCCTTAATGGCTTTAATTTTGTTAGGGTCTACTTTAACACCCTCGTGAGATACAATATGACCCGGATATTCCACCTCTTGTACTCCAAAGAAACATTTGGATTTTTTTGCATATAATTGTTTCTCCTGCAATAGTTTGAGCACCCTGTCAACATGTTCAACATGATCCTTCCAAGACCTTTTGTAGATTAGTATATCATCAAAAAATACTAGCACAAATTTTCTAAGGAAGGGTTTGAAAATGGAATTCATCAACCCTTGAAATGTAGAAGGTGCATTGTTAAGGCCAAAAGGCATGACCAAAAACTCATAATGACCCTCATGAGTTCGAAATGCTGTTTTTGGAATATCTTCAGTCTTCATTCTAATTTGATGATATCCTGAACGAAGATCCAACTTGGTAAAATAAATTGCTCCATGTAATTCATCCAATAATTCATCAATCACAGGAATGGGAAATTTATCTTTAATGGTGAACTTATTGAGCTCCCTATAATTCGGACACATTCGCCATGATCCATCCTTCTTGTGTACCAATACTACAGGAGCAGAGAAAGAACTTTGACTAGGTTGAATTATACCCGCCTCTAACATTTCTGCAATCATACATTCAATTTAGCTCTTTTGGAAGTAAGGATATCTATAAGGCCTGATGTTTGGAGGAACACTTCCTGGAATCAAATGAATAGCATGATCATGATCACGAATAGGTGGGAGTCCTTTGGGAGTTTCAAACACCTTGGAATGATTGTCCAAGACTTGTTGGAGATCTGCAGAAATAGATGATTTTGACGTTGGAACTTCTAGTGAGCATAATTGTGCAATTACGCCTCGCTGTTCTTTCTTTAGAAGCTTTGTCATGACATTAGAGCTTATTATCCTTCCTGGCTTCCCCGCAATACCCCGTAATTCAACTTCCTTTCCTTGTGAAAAAAATTTCAAGAAAAGTTCTTGAAAATTAAAAGCTACCGTCCCCAAAGATTGTAACCATTGTACTCCTAGTACAACATCAGCACCTCCCATAGGAATTGAAAGCATTGGACTATTCAATACATATTCCCCCATGGTTAGCTTGATATTATGGCATTTTCCAGAGAAATTTATAGTTCCTCCATTTGCAATCATCACTTGACATTCTAGTGCTGGGTATAGGAAACAATTCAATTCCTTGGCTACCTTACAATGAATAAAATTATGGGTACTACCCAAATCAATCAACACTATTACCTTTTTCTTCTTGATATGTCCTTCTATCTTGAGAGTTTGAGGAGTGGTAATTCCTGCCAATGCATTACACGATATGTCTAGACTCATTTCTTCATCTTCTAGGGTTGGTTCTTGGTGTATATCCTCTTCTTTTGAAGATTCTTGTCCATTTTATTCTTCCTCTTCACAATATATGTAAAATAATTTCTTCTCAGGACACTTATGACCTTTAGTTTATTTTCTATCACAACTGTAGCAGAGCCCTTTTGCTATTTTTCTTCCAATTGTTGTGGTGTAAACCTTGTAGGTTGTGGAAGTTTAGGAGTAGCAACACTTCCATATTTATATATGTGAGTGGTAGGCTTCCTTGTTGCCATAATTTTACATTCAATTTTTATTTCCAACTTGAATGCATTTTCCAATGAATCAAGTTCCCAAATGCAAACTTCATGTTGGATGTTATCCTTTAACGTCCCTATGAAGACATGAATCCTGTGTTCCTCTGGGATATTAGTTACCCTTATATTCAATTTTAGAAATCCTCAATGTGCTCCACCACTGAACCCTTTTGTTTGAGATTTATTGATTGGCTAAAGAAGGAATTGTTTTTTGTATCCTCATAATGTGCTATCATTTCCTCCGTAAAAATTTACCAAGTGACGATTTTTTTTACGGGAGCAAAGCCATCGATAACATACAAATGTATTTTGTTCTAAATGTAAAGTTGCAATGTGTACCTTTTGTGTGTTTTGCACATTATTGAGATCAAAATATTTCTCCATATATAGTATCCATGTTACGGGATCCTTGCCATAAAACTTCCTCATATCCATCTTTGGAATATGGTGGTTCTTCCATCCAATGTTAGAGTTTATGAAATCACGATTAACATTTATTTTGTTCTCATCATGAGTTTCCTCTACTATATTTTCACTATTAGGAAACATTTCTTGTATCAACTTTGCCAAACCTTCAATTTCTACTTTTATATCATTCTTCATATTTTCCATTTTGTCTTTCATTTTTTCATTGATCTTAGCTTCCATGTCATCCATCTTAGCTTCCATGCCATCCATCTTAGCTTCCATGCCCAATTCCATGCCCTGCATCTTATCTTCTAAACCATTCATCTTAGCTTCCACAAATTTCTTCAAACCATCCATCTTAGTTTCCACGCCTCTATTCAAAACGTCCATTTCATTTTTTGTTGCTCTTTGCGATAGTGAAATGTGGTGCACTTGCTCTTGTAATTTTGATATCTCATGTTGTGTTTCTTCGTCTTCATGAGTCATAGTAGAGCCTTCTGAAGGCTTAATTGTTGTTGAAATATTTTTAGGGGGCATTTTAAAACCCAATAGTGATATATATTCTTCAATATGCCCTTGGAATACATTCAAACTATTTTCTTTTTCAAACGAGACTTATGTAATTCGAAAAACAATACACACCTTTTTCTTGCTTTTAAGGAGCTTGATAATGAAACTGAATTATCTCAGTGATTTATAATCTTCAATATTTGAAATTTGGCCCTAAAGTAGCCCTCTGAATCTTCTTTCGAATGCCACAGGTTTGACCTAATTTGGATTCTTCAAGGAAAATTTATGCCCAATCTCCCACGATGACCTAATTATGGACTGGTTCAGTAGAGCAAACTTGTACAACTTTCCATGTGTCACTGTTTTCTCCTTCGGCTCTGAAATTTATATACCAAAAACTAAAACCCATTTACTTGCAGCCACTTTTTACAGAATCCCAATTTGATGCTCATAGAGAGAGTTATGACATTTTTCCCAGAGTCACCTCTTTGAGATGAAATCTAGGAGCTTGAAACAATCCGAACTTCCACAGATCACATCTCCAAAAATATTACGAACCAAGATCTAAAATTTTTGCAGGAGGTTCCTCAGGATTTATGCTTCGCACTGTAAAAATTTCAGCTTCTGAAACTTCATATACGAAACGTTATAGCACAAATTCCATGATGACCTGTTTTAGTTGAAATTCGGGAGCCTGCCACATTCCTGACTTACCCAGATCATATCTCTGAAAATTTTGCGAATCAAGATTTGAAATTTTTACAGGAGGTTCCTTAGGATTTGAAATTTATGCTATACAAATTTCAGCTTCTGCATCTTTGTAGAGACAAATTTATTTCTAAAATTCCACAATGACCTGTTTGGAGTAGCGAAATCCTAGAATCCAAAGCTCTGATACCAAATGTTATGAAACTAGCTCCAAAAATAGAAGAAAAGAGAGATCAATGCCTTAGAAATCAACTACTTCTAGGGGGAAACCTCCAATACGTTACATAAATGAACAATTCTTGGATGATATAAATGAGCAAAACCTCCTTCTATATATAGGAGTCCATGGGCCCACAATATAATCCTAGCCGACCTAAAATTAACAATGTAAGGGCACAATAATAACAATATTGGGGTTACAGGGGTATAAAAATAACAATAAGGGGGCTACACTAATAATAATAAGGGACTAAACTAGTAATATAGGGACCTAAGAAAAATGGACATGTTGGTAGAAATGGACTAGGAGATGCATGTTATAAAGAATAATTGAAAGGAAACAAAAGATATGCAGAAAAGTCATGTAGACCAACATAAGGAATTTAAGGAGTTTTCAGGTTGGGGAGCATGTGTATTTGCACATCAAGCCCAAGAATATCCCCTTGAGGATTGGATCATGTGCCAAGTTCACACCACAGTATTGCGGGCCTTTTGATATCATTGAGAGGATTGGACTAATGGCCTATTGACTTGCACTTCCTCCAACAATGAAGGTCCATGATGTTTTTCATGTTTCATTACTTAATATATATGAAGGATGTTGATCATGTTATTGATTGGTCTGTATTATAGTTGGAGAAAGAAGGAGAATCCCAGCCGGAACCTCAGTTCATATTGTAGTAGCAACAAATCATGCCTAGGAACATAGCCATAAAGCAAGTTAAAGTGCAATGGAAGAACTTTGGGCCCGAAGAAGCTACATGGGAGATAGAAGATTAGATGCGGGATATGTATCCTTCATTTTTTCTGGTTGAAGCAAAGAAATTTTATTATTTGTAGATTTTTATGTATGGTTTCTATTTTAAATACCACCATGAGCTTAGTTATAAAGCTCCAATATTAAGCAATATGGTTGTTATATTGTCATGTTGTCATGATGGTTTTTGCTTTTGAGCAGGTTATTCATTGTAAATACTGCATCGAGCTAAGTTATAAATCTCCATGGGAAGTACGTTTTACTCTAAGAAGTTTTTCTTAGGTATAGGTGTGGTTTGACACCCGGGATGGTGTTCCCCAAGGGGGAGGGTTTTGTAATAGACCTGGGTTAAAAGTTAATGTAATAAAAGTTAATAAAGGAAAAGTAAGACCATGGTTAAGGGACACTTATTCCAAGATGAATGTTGGGAAAATATATCCTAGTCGGCATCACTGGATGTGCTTATGGCTAAGGGGAAATTGGAAAAGGAAATGGATAAGGCATTAAAAAGGAAAAAGGTATTTTTGGCACATTTATTTACGAAAATAAAGGAAATTAGGAAAAAAAAGGAAGGTGAAAGGTCACAGGTTGCATGTGAGGAGGAAATTGAGGAAAATCATGGAAAATTGAAGAAATTAGAGGCATGAATGATAAAAATACCTAAGAGCATCAGTTGGTAGCCTTTTATCGGTTCATTTTTAGAATTACACACAGAGAGGATAACTAGATTAAGTAAGAAAATGAAGGAAAATAAAGCAAAGGAAGGAAAACCGAAGGAAAGGAAATGAAAGATCAATCAAGGAAGAGCATGATCAAGTAGCTTTAGTAGGAATACTAGTAGATAACAAATTTCATGTATGATTTCCTAGTTGGTTTTGACATGCATGGTATGTGCATGTTGGTATATGGTTTTTTTCTCTTGGTGGCATGGTTTTGTCGGGTTTTGATAGTGGGTTTCAGCCTTGCCTCAAAATTTTCCGGATAGCCATGGAGTGATGGGATTATTATCGATTTTGATCTTAGGAATTGTCATATGGTTTCAAAATCTAGGGAAAAGGTGGTCTCAGGTTAATTCCCAAAGGCCTAGGAATCTCGTGACCGGTTTTTGCAGGATATACAGTAAATCCTAAGGGTGGTGTCACCAGTAAGGCCCTAGTGATCCGGTCTGGATTGTGGTAAATCCTAGAGACAAGGAGATGGAAAATTCCTCAAGGATAGTGATGAGATCCAGAGGAATTATAAACTTGGTTTGGTTTTGTTATCTCAGTGTCGGTTTAGGTGAGATCACGATATGATGAGGGTGGAGGTTTTTTAACCTCTGGATTACCTTGTTTGTTTTCGGGTTGGCTTATCCATGAGATCCCACATTCATTCCCACTTTCATGCTTGGAATATGGAATAGGGTGACTGGATGAAAGAAATATTTGGTTTAACCATGTTTATGGTCAGGTGGTACGTGGAAGTCTCGAACTTGGTTGGATATTTCCCATCTTTAATGAAAAATAAGTTCTCTTTCTTTTGTAATTGTTAATATGTGGATCTAATGGTTTTTATATTATGGTTATTTATGTGGCTATATGTTGGTTATAAGCATGAAATAAACCATGACTAGTTCTAGTCATGGTTTATTTCATGTTTCATTTGTAACTAAAAGAATAATGAATGCAAGACCTAATTAATGCTAAGAAAAATAATGGGAGAGGGTAGTGACACTTCTTGATAAGTTTCATATGAATTTCCAGTCCCTTATGCTCAGTATTATATTCATTAAGTATAGATTGCATTGTTTCCAAGTGTTTGACAGAATGTTAGTCCTAGTTGGGGATGGTCAGGCCTAGTCTTGGTGTCAGTTTTTGGCTTGCAAGCATTATCCTTGTGTAATTTATGATTTTTGAAAGTTATCAGGATTTTGGGTAGAGGTCTAGCCCAAGCATTGGAATCTAGCCCTAAAATCTATAATAGTTGGCATCACACTGAGTAATTTAGTCCACAACTGCACTGATGCAGGCTTATGCATGCGGATGGGAGGTTCCATTAGCACAGGTGCTTTCGAAAGGGAGCGACTGGGGGTAAAAATCAAGAAAAAGTTGGGTTGGATGAGGGGATGGACACCTGGAGGGGTTGGGTTACTCCTGGAGGGTCCTGTGGCACCTAAGGGAAGTTAGTAAGTTTTGTTTTTTGACTCCATTTCCTTAAGGTCACCTAGGAGGTTGATTCTAGTCATAAATTCCCCTTGCCTCATGTTTACCCCAGGTAAGCCAGTGAAAGTGGGTAGGTGTGAGGGGAGGTGCTGCATTACAAGTGATTTTAGAAATGCTCTATTTCATGTACATCCAAGATACCAAATAAAAAATCATGTTAAAAAAATATTTAACTAACCTTACTCCGTCTCACTCAAGGTAACACAATCCTAAGCTTGAGTCTATTTCATGAAGATGCCCTAGTGCCTGTTCTACACAATTTTATTTTATGTGACTAGACTCTCTTTGATTTAAGGTACATGCTATAATATAAAGGATCGACCTGGTAGCCTACTCATCATGGGATCCAATAAATTGAAGAATCACCAATCAACAGGCCATGCTTCTAACAATTAATTTACATAGGGAAGTCATTTTCTATAATTACCGGGAGGGTTCAACATATAACTCCCTCTCAGACTAATGAGATAAAAAATTCTTCAATTTGTAACCATGAGGCATACTCATCTTCTTAAAGACCCAAAGGTAGCTTCACACTATATGCTTCTTAATTATAAACATCAACAATTCATGCAAGAATCTTATCTTCCCTCAAAATCCTCTTCATGAATCATGGATACTTCAAATACATCCTTCCCGATAAAAATTTGAACTAGTTCATATCTTTGGTGTACTGTTGTTCCAGGCAATGCAGAATCACAATGTATACACTATCTTAGTTCATTATCTAACACTAACATAGTGATCTAGTCAACGATCTGGGCCATACTATAACTTATGAGCACATTAATGACAAGTTTTTAGTGTAAGGAGGTATACAAAGTATGCATACTGCAGTAATCCAGAAATCCTCGGTCCTCACAATAGTAACATTCTTCTTTTCCATATTATAAAATATAGTCATACAAAGGTTTAGATATCAACACCAATTACACAATATGCTTATACTTTTGAGATTTCAATAGAGAGGATTACAAGAAGTAGTCCTCATACTATTTAGATATTGTGACATATTATAACCACAATACGAGATGTGTTAATAAGGTACCATGATGGTTATTTGAACTATACTCCTAAATATTAATAAGGTTTTGATATGTGTCATTATTAGATTCCTAACTATGTTATTATAAGGTTCCGAACTACCTTCAACGAACCATATAAATCACCAAAAGGGTACCACAAGGATGACCGAGCTTGAGTGTCATGATAATCCTCTCAGATATCTGAAATATCTTGTCAATGTAAGAAACATAAATACAATATATGAAATTACAGTTTTTTCATCTTCGAATCATTTATTTTTACACACACAGGTTTCCCATACCATATACGACGATGGTTAATATGATACAAATCAACAACTATCCTTGAAGGGTTCTTAAATGATTTCTTTATAACTACATGCAATTTGTAGATCATTGGCACAATCCTCTAATGCATTTTAATTTTTCAAGTATTTGAAATGAACCTTTGGTATATCAAAATATTATGATGTAAGTCTTTAGACTTTTGACAGAGCTCCTCTTATGATGATAAGAGATTATCTAAGAATGATTCAAAAAATACTATAGTGATGATGCATAGCTCTCATTCCAATGATTCAAGAAGTCATCGATCATTAAACTAAGTTCTCACATTATAGTATGTTATGCATGGAAACCTTAACCAAGCTAGGAACCAAGAAATATGTCAAGTTGAAAGCTCTTCAATCTTGTCACCTCTTTATTGCCAATGCCCCTTAAGTTGTATGAAAGAGGGTCTTAACCAATTTTATTTGAGCAAAATGAATTCAAAATACATATTCTTGAATCATAGACTTTCAATTATGCCTTATTCCATATTGACAGATATAGTCTTCAAGAACGTTCAAACAAAAATTACTATTAGTAGATATGTGATTTATATTTAGGTAATTAGACATATTCCCACCATAATTCATGGAATTCTTTGCATTCTTTATATTTCAGTAATTAGACATATTTACACATAATAAGTTATTGGTTCATCCTTAGAATAAAAGTGGAAAACCAATCTGTCATCTTGTTTAAATAACAAAGATGCATCTATTTCAAAGATTGAGTAGGAGCTAGATTCTTACTATTTCCTCTTTAGTGTTGACATGAAATCCTATTGAAGAAAAATATAGCCTCTAGTGTGAAGAAATCAATAGTCCTTACCTTGTGATCGCAAAATCAATTTCAATTTAATTTTAATTTGCTAAGAAAGCAAGTGTACATTTGTTTTTGTGGGAACCACAGACAAAAACCTTGTTATCAAAGTCAATTATATTTTAACATTTTTGAGAAATCATATAGTAGTTACTTTTGTGGCAACTATAAATATAAATCTTATAATCATAACTTGTTATATAATATATATATATATATATATATATATATATATATATATATATATATATATATATATATATATATATATATATATATATATATTTTATAGAAACAATATTATAGATGTTTTGTAGTAAAGATAAATAGGAATTAGGATTTTGTTGTCTGTGAAAAATTATGCTCTATAGCACAAAATTCTATAGTTTGACCATAAAAGTAGAAGTTAAAATTTAATTTTAAAATTTTGGAATTAATACGTTTAGAGAATTTAAATTTTTTATTAATAAGTTTTATATTTAAATAAAATTGGTTAATATTAAAAAATATTTAAAATTAAAATAAAATTTAATAAAATTATATATATATATTCTTCCAAGTGAATGATATCATACTTTCAATAGGGGTTTATGAGATAAGTAGCAAGGGTTTTGAACAGGAGACCTCTAACTGACATAACTTCACATTTTCACAGGGCTGTTAAGTTTGTTGTAAATGGTAGTTCATATATATATATATATATATATATATATATATATATATAGATTTCATGAAGGAAATAAATGAAATACATATATAAACATAAATAAACAGATACAACGAAAACAAAATAATAATTCATTAATAACAAAGTACCGAAAATTGTTTACATGAAGAATGGAACTAAACTAGCTCAAGCGATGGTAGCTTATCTCTGAGAAGAGATGTGGCGGCTACATGCATTCTAAATTGTGTTACAATGAGGCTAGAAGGCCTATTTATTATTGAGAAATAATGGAAAATATTAAACATCCAAAAACCTAACTCTAGGAGATGAAGTGCCAAAAGTCTCTCGACCCAATTACGGTAAATTGGTACATCAACTTCTCGAGGTTGTAACTTTGGCATACAATCTCCATTTGATGCGTACGGTACCTTATTAGAAATATCTATCCGAGGACTAAAAATTCGACTGTAAAACAATTTTAAAGCAAACTAGTTTTCCCATTAAAAAAAATGTCATTTAGGGCCTCAAAACGACTTCAGAAGTTCAAGACCTGAAAAAGTATCAAAATTAGTAAAATTTGCTACAATTAAGGAAAATGAAAGAAACAATGATTAGGATCCAAGTGGAATAGGCAGGTGACCACCAATAGCCACCTAAATCATTCTCTTTCTCTTTAAAATAATTCACATAAGTATCTTTAAACATCCTTCTATGTTACAATAAAACCAAAATTTGTCTTTGATATTTTTCTAATTTCTTAATTTCCATGTAAAAATTAGATATATCAATATATGTTTATATCTTTACCCTATTTAAATAACAAATAATAACATACTATTTTTTTGTTACTAAATAAATTAGAAAATTTAATATCAATGAATCTTAGAAAATAACATTTCGACCGCTTTTAGGTGGAATAAATACATAAAAATATTCATTCTACAACCCATTACAATATATATATATATATATATATATATATATATATATATATATATATATATATATATATATATATATCATATATATATATATATATATATATATATATATATGATATGATTTGATTTGATGTTGTATTAGCTTTAAATTTGAATAGTTTTAATATCAGATGCATTAGGTTTATTATTATGCAACAAACATATCTATACAAAAAAACAAAAAGCAATGACATTGCCACCATTAAAAATTTCATTTCTTTTTTCTTTACATGTAAGGAAATAAGTTAATAACTCATGATATAAAGTAATCCAATAAAAGTTAGTCTACTTTCATATAGATCACTATTGATTTTTGATAATGTTTTGTTTCTACCTTCATATAGGTCACTATTGATTTTCGATAATGTTTTTTTTTGAAAAAAAATGATGTGTTAGTGTGCATATATTCAATTTAGAATAGAAACTAATGGAAGCTATCCTCACTACCTATTAACAAATAAATTGTGATAGATTTTGACATCTTAGAATAGAATATAAAGCATTATCTTTGTATTATTTATATCAATTTTTGTTTATCAAATATGTGCTAAACTATTTTGATAATAGAAGTAAATCAACTTTAACATATCAAACACCTTATTTATTTCTCTCTTTCCCATGCACACGTTACTTCTACAACCACTGAGATTTGAATCTACATTATTTTCATGATTCCATCTTATCCCAACTACCAAGGAACAACTTGATAGATGACGTTTCTAAATAATGTGTAAAGATGAATGATAGAAATTTTTTGGTATAAACACCTACCTAAGTAAAAGAGAGGTATACTCACCTCATGCGAAGAGATTGAGGCTAGGGTTTTGTTTCTCAAGCCAAGGTGCTATTTTGGAATGGGGCTTAATGTCCCCACTCACAACCAACATTTGACATTGTTCCATCATTTCCAATGAAAGTTGCAATTTCAGGTTAAAGAACCAAGTTTGGGAAAACTCAATTAAGAAAGTTTTTTCAAGGAGATCATCCCCATTGAATATTCCTCCAAGAAATATGTTGAATAGTGACTATGTCTTTCTTGAAACTACAAGGAAAAGACCCTCTCTTGGAGGTTTTTGTGGAAGCTCATATAAAAATAGACCAAAAATCCATTTTTAACGGAGGTCAATAGCATAGTTGGGAGGGAAAAAGTTTTAGTGGATGTTTTTCAATGGCGTGTCTCTAATACACTAATTCACCGGTGCCTGATAGACTATGGTGCATCGTGGCATATTTATTTTTTATAAAAATAAAAAAATAATGGTAAGCTATGTAAAAAAAGTGCATCGGTGCATATACTACTCGATAGCACTAGAAAAGGGTTAAATTTAAAAAAAATTGAGTCGTAAAATTCATTTTTTTGATTTCGTTACTATACTTTGATGACAACCCAGTGCTAAACTAGGTCACTAATTCCCTAGTGCATATAAAATACAGCACACCATTGTGGAGTTTGTAAATAAAAAATAACGGTGTAATTATTATATTATAAGCACCAATGCCATTAATTGAAATAAAAGCCCTGGTTCTTAATAAAGAGTGGTGCACCGTTGAAGTGTTACTTTTTATACAAATAAAAACAATGGTGTGCTACCTATATTTGGCACACTAGTGCTTACACTACTCGACAACACTAGACCAAGTATAAATTTAAAAAATGCTGGTCGTAAAATTATTTTCACCATTTCGGTGCTATATTTCCATGAGGCATTGGTGTTGTTTATGTATTCAAATGTCCTGATGATTAACTACCAAGGCACCAATGCCTATACTACTTGATATCACCATACAAAGGTTAAATTTTAAAAATTTCGGTTGTAAAATTATTTTCACCATTTCAGTGCTATATTCCCCCAATGTACCGTGCTATTTATATATTTAAACTCCTCAGTGTGTACATACCAAAAATACTGCTATAGGTATTTTAATTAAAAAAAAAATGCGCTTGGAAATAATACACACCAGTGTTGTTACAAGAATGCACTAGAACAAGGTTAAATAAAAAAAACCTACTGTTCGTAAATTTTATTTTTACCATTTGTAGTGTTGTAGATCTCACAAGCACTGATGCTACTATTTCTTCACTCAAGCACCTTGCCGCCGGTGCTTCTTTTGCTCACCATCCTTTTGTCCTGAGCTTAGTGTGTGGCTTTTGAATCTTCTCAAATTATGGTAATTTTTTTTTTTCATTTACTATCAAATATGCCTCCCCGATGAGAAAATGTCCAGGTAATGTCTATGTTTCTCTTTAATTTAATTTTCTAGTGGATTAGAATTGCAAATTAGGTCCCGAAATCTATTGTTTTTTATTTTTTTCCCTGCATGGTGTGTTCGAAAGGTTTTGTTTGTATTAGTACCTGTGCACCCTTTAAATTTACAAGGTGCACCATAATATAGTGTGTGACCTTAACACACTGCAATGTTGTCGGTTCATTTGGTAAATTGAAACGCACTGGGAAGAGACATAATTTTTATGTTGGTGTGTATGGTAAAAGTTACTCTTGGTTTGTTTATATTTACCAAACACATCACATGCATAATATTAAAAAAATATAGATCAGTGCATTCAATAACATGAACGTCCCGTTTTGGTGCAAAAATGTTATACGTATGCATCGGTGCACAATGTTGTCTCGACGCACCACGCTGAAAATAAAAATAACCAATGTCTTTGTATGTAGGTAATTTCTATGTTTCTCTCTAATTTAATTTTCTAGCAAATTAGAATTGCAAATTAGGTCCAAAAATCTAATGTTTTTGATTTTTTTTCTTTCATGGTGCGTTAGACAAGTTCGGTTCGCACTGGTAGTAGTGCACCTTATAAATTTATGGGGTGCACTGCAAAATGGTGTGTGACCTTATCACATTGCATTATTTTCGATGATTTTGGTAAATTAAAATGCACCAGGAGAAGCTATAATTTTTATGTCAGTGCATACGGTAAAAGTTACTCCCAATGCATTTATATTTACCAAATGCACCACTCACATAATATTAAAAAAATATAGTTTGGTGTGATCGATAACCTGAATGTCCCATTTCGGTGTGAAAAGGTTATATGTACGGACTGTTGCACAATGTTGTCTCATTGCACCACGTTGAAAATAAAAAATAGCCAATTTGTTTGTATGTATGCAAACCAACAGTGGTGTGTCATCTGGATGTACACCCCATGGCCGATGCTTTCCTACTTGGTGACACATCGGTTCCAGTGCATTTATGTGTTTTTGGCGCACTAGGGATGATTTATTTATTTTTAATTGAAATTTATATGTCCATATTTATAAATAGATTTTTCATTTAATAAAATTTATTTATGTTTGATGTATTTGGCTAATGTTTTTTATATGTCAATCATGTAGCAGGGATGCTAACAAAAGGAGCAGTAGCAGGAGCACAATAAAATGGTGGAGTAATACAATATGGTCTGACCATGGGAGGCATGAGAGAGGGTGATAGATGTATACCCTTGCCCTATTACTGCAACAACCGATATCTCTTGAGGAATGTAGGCCTCCTTAAGTACTATGAGGAGGCTACATCCCTAAAGGCACACTCTGGATTTTTTCATAGTTGATCCATTGATGGGATGTCCACCAACAATATTTACGTGTCGGTCCAAACATGTGGTATAGGCCTTGTGAGGAGGACTTTTATTTTATCACTGGACTATCCAAGAGAAGGAATGATTTTCCCCAGTTCCCTGATGTCCCCCATGGTGTTGCATTAGAGAGTCAACTTGTTTACTCTCAGAGATATGTTGGGGATCATGTAGTGTGTGCAACATATTTTTAGGTGTCTGGTGGACAACTACAAATTTCTTCTTTTGGTGCATATGAGGCTCGATGCCTCTCACTATTAGTAAGTACAATTTCACACTATACTAGTGATAGGAAATGTATTAGTTTCCCTCTTTTGTTTTGTGTTGATTCTTTGGTGCAGATCCCACGATGTATCATATGGTATGCCATTTTTTTGCAGCAATTGGTAGGGCTTTAGATAGATGTTGCGCTATGATACATGGGAGCGCGAACTTCCCTTTTTGTTCAGATATTTTTTGTTTTTGGTTTTTAGGTTTGTATAAACAATGCCTACATTTGATTTTCACCCTCCTAAACCAATGACTGAGGTGTGGATGTGAATTTGAGGTGAGATGATTCCCAAGATGGGCGTGCCGAAGTATCCGGTCAGGATTTCCGTTGAGGCATTGGGGCTACTGGCCAATGAGGATGACCATATGTTTGTCTTGATGTCATGTACGTATGTGGGGATGGATTAGATGGATTAGAGACAATGTCAAAACATCCTCTTCACACGGGATGAGCTTGCATATGATAAAGGTAAAATTAGTGTTTTCTTTAAATTAATATAGTTTCATTTTATTGTCTATATTAATTAGAATAAAATTTATTCCAGCATGTTATTTAACTTGTTTTATTAGATTTTTTAATGAAATTGTCTAGTTATTGTTATGTAATGTATATTTTGTGTACATCGACGATTTAGTTGGGGACATGCCTCCTCCCCCACAAAAGGGAGATGCAAAGATGAGCGAGGCCCCTGATGGTGAGGCACATCCTCAGATGCAAAGGAACGTAGGCATGTGGGCACATAGGGTCAGTGTCATATTTCATATGAATTATTGCGACCGAATCTCTATAATTTTGGTTGAGGAGGGAGTCTACCCTATGAGGGCTCGAGACATGAGGGTAGATCCTAGGTTCATGGAGCTCTTTGGGTACTGTTTGCATGATACGATGTCTTATATGTCATATCATTGGAGCTACCAGGATAATTGAAGCGAGGATAAATGGGCATGCAAAAAAAATGCCATATGAGTCTTCACTAAATTATACCCCATCAGATCATGATGATGAGGGTGGTGATGGTACGTTTAGTAGTACTACCCCATCAGATAATGGTGAGGGTGGCGGTGATCCTTCTGGTAGTACTCCATCTCCTCATTATTCACCTCATGATCACCCAGTACTGGCGGTGGTGCCTTATGTTTCTCCTAAGAGAGCATAAAAACTACCTTCTCCTCTTTCTCATAGTTCGAATGTTGAGACAGTACTTGACCATCCATCATCTTCTACTATAGACCAAGTTGCCACTCCTACGTCTGTTATATCATATATTTTATGACGCATTTTCTCCAACCTAATATTACATCATGTTTACAATGATAAAGACATATTTACTTGAATTTACTTATAAATACACAAAAATAGATATTTATTTTACATAATTTAAATAGGAAATAAAAATGCATCACAAAGTCTATTAGAAATTCAAACAAATGTCTCTTAATAACCATCAAATTATTTTTCATTTAATTCTTATCCATAAAATATTTATTAATTCAACTTTTATTTATAATTACCATTGAGAAAAAAAGTCAAAACTCTTCCATTATCCATGAAGAAAAAAAAAACCTCTCATGCCTCCATGTAAGCCCATTTGTTTCTCTTATGGTCCATAAAATGGTGTAATTAACATTTTATACATGCATACGACCTCATTTTAGTTTACATAATGTTGGAAGAACTAGAATTTAAATATAGTAAATGTGAATTTACCTCTCATGTCAAGAATTTAATATTACACATTAATACAAAGTTTTTACATTGTTAAATTCCTCATAGATTTATCACTACATGATTTATATTGATTTTGATATAAAACTAAAGAAAAAACACGTGAACTGATTAATAAAAAAATAAGTATCTAAATCTAGAATAAATCTTCAATGTTTTTTCCAAATTCCATATTTTCTCATTTTGTTTATATTCTTCTCATTTTCCTATTTAAGAATGATTGTCACCTTCAATCCTTATTATCATAGATAGTGTACACCATGTTTTAAAGTAAATTTATATATATGGAGATGTGTTTCATAGTGAAAATAAGGGAGGTTATTTTACTATATTGAAAAACTTTGATGATGGTTGTAGTAGGTCTTTTAATACACATATATAACACATATATGATTTTCCTTCTCCATTTTCTATGATTTTGTGAGTTATTTTAGATTGATACTCGCAATATCATTTGAGAAAGGAGATAATATCGGTATATTTAGATTGATATCTTAATAAAATATAGTTATAAATTTATAACTCATGCTTAGAATTAAAATATTTTGATCCATCCTGATGTATATCAACAACCTATAGAAGAAGTCTATTGTAAATTAGATTTAAAAAAATTAACCAAATATGTTAAAATTTTATTTTCTAAATTATAAATTACATAATTGGAAATACTTAGTTTTAAGTGTAAATTTTTTCCACTAGAAAAAAAATGTCTAAAAACATTTGTGAATCTTACCAATTATATAAAATGCTAACAAGACGAATAAAAAACATTATAATTAGCGAAATAAAGAAAAAAAAACATACATTTATAGTATAAATTATGGAATAACACAAGTACATACCACTCTCCATTATCATCACCTTGATTATCTTCTTCACTTAGAATGATAACATTGTTGTTCTAAATTTGTTTTTTTGATCTAGGGTCGTGTATTGATACGAACCACCAATCCATATCCAACACATCTAGGTAAAAAAACACCTAGTTGGAGTTTTTGGGGAAAACCTAAGGTTCCTTAGATTCATGCCACATCTTTCTAGAGTTGATAGATATCAACCCACCATCACAATATTCCATTCTATTATTCCGATCAAAGGTGTCACACCACTTGATCCTAAAACTAACACATTGGGATGAAGAGAAGTCCACGTGAATGATCTCTTGTATCTTCCTAACGTAACATAATGTCACCTATATTAAGTTTTGATAGTGGTGGCTAGCATGAATAGATTGGTCGAACTCAGCTTCCACTCGACAGTCTTGTGTCATGCATCGATCATTGAAATATTCCACGCAAAAATGATTTCCATATGCCCACATAGATAGGATTAAATGCACCTATAAAAATTTGAAAAATCACAGTGTCATGTATCTAATACCCCGAACATAATTAAAATAAAAAATTTGGATTTTATAATTCAAAGGTGTGTTATGAAGTTAAAAATGCACAAAAAGAGATCATTATAGAGTTGTTGCACCCAATCCCTTTGTTTAGCGCATCATATTTAGCACCCGGGTAACGACTAGATGCACTGTATTTCTCTCTGATTTGATCAACAAACCAACTGTTAGGGCATGTCATTGGCATATTTTATTTTAAATGATAAAGATAAGGCACCCTTCTACCATTCAACCATATGTATTATTTCCTGTCACTGTCCCATTTCCTCCTCTCTTGTTCGTACAATGCGACCCACGGTTATGTCACTTCGGAATTGTAAAGAATGAATTTTTTGATGGATTCAATTACTAAATTCAATTATGAAATCAAACCAACATATATAGTACGTATGAGATCAAAAAATGCATTAATAAAAATTTTAGTGTGAATAGTTACTATGTAGAAATTAGACAAATGATAAGTCACTTACTCTTTATCATGCAATTTTTTCCATTCGTTTGGAGAATCTCCCCTTTTCTTTTGTCTCCATCCCTTTAATCATCCCAAATCACTAGACCCATTGTGTTGTATATCTACTTGATGTACTCACTAGCATAATAGAAAGGCTCATACGATACGCACCCCCTTTCCATGTACCCCTCGGGTTTTTCCCTTTATCGAAAAAAAAAACTTTTCAATTTCTTCATGTACCTCCCTAATGAGAACATTCAATGACAAGAAACCACCCCAACTAATTAGAAGATGAACCTGCAAGTCCATCAAACTATTCAACAATTATTTCTCAAACATATAAACAATATCAATTATCCCTTAACGCCATCGTGGAATTCTAACCACATGGATATCATTTGATGTGATCCAATGTAGAAATGAAAATAATTTAGATATGTAGCCTCAGAGGTCTTGGGGGAAATGATGGTTCAAACACCCATGCAAAAGCAGAGGATAATGACACTACAAGGTAAATAGTACATTAAAAAATTAATTAAAAAATATCCCATTTCATAAAAATAATAATAAATAATAAAATCATTATTTTGACATACATACTCTTAGAAGGTTCAAACATTCATGCCATTTCAACCCTGAAGAATGGTATTCTATAGTGAAGAAGCATTGTAGTGAAGAGACATATAAAGAAGGAACCCTCACACCCATTATTACTTCCTTTTACAAAGAAATATCATCTTTCTTTAAAATCCATCGAGACATTACCTTCTTTGAAAGACCAAGAGGGACCAACCTCTCCTCTAGTTTCTTGTCTTGGCCAATGTTTCTTTTTAGTTTTCGAAGAAATAAGATATATCCTAACAACCAATGTGTCATTTTTTTCGATGATATTTTCCTCCATAAAGAAGATGAAACATTTTAAAATATATGCATCGGATCTAGTAAGTGGGAAATATTAATATCTTCTAATATGGGAGCTCATAAAAGACAAATTTCCTTTTCATCCCAATGGGAAATTTCTCAACATAGGCGTCGAATAATTATGGATCATCGAACATAGGCTCCCCATTTGAGTCAAACATTTATGCAAACTCCTTCTCCTTCTTTCTCTCATATGCTACAAGTACTACAAGGAAAATACCCTCTAGCGAATGTTATTGAGGATCCCGTTATAAAAATATCCCATAAATCCGTTTGTAGCGGAGGTTACTAGAGGAGGTTGGCAGGTGGAGGTTTTTACGGATGTTTTTCTTCTAGTGTATTTATCATCCTAAATCACACCGGCACTTTATTGGTGCGTTCAACTAGAGAAAGCATCGGTGCGCACAAAAATTTGGCACAAAGAGACACTGTGCACTCGGTACAAACCCGCCTGGTGCATGTCATTACTGTAGCACACCAGTGCTCTAAAAATATTCCACATCGGTGCGTCCTAAAACCCCGCGCCAAAACTGAAACAACCGGTGAGGTTTTAAGAAACTGCACCGGTGCACCTATAAAACCCACACACCAGAACATGGTTAAATAACAAATAATTATGCCCAAAAATTTGCATTTTTCACTTTTCAGTGCATCAGAGCTTGCAAGCACTATTGAAAATTTACCTTGTGTGAGGCGCCCTGCCATTGGTGCTCCCATTGCATGCACTGCTGCTGTCCATTGCCCTCCATCTCCATTTCGAATTTTGCAAAATGGTGGGAAAATTTAGTTTTGAAAATTTTACAACCAATATGCCTTCTCGATGGCCAAATGTATAGGTATTTTCCTTTTTTTCCATAATTAAATGATGCAGGAGCATCATGGCAGAAAATTGAGTGTTCAACACAGTTGGAGATGAAAGAATTCGACAAAGAGGTATTACTCCGAGGAATTGGTGAAAGAAATTGTTGTAAAGGCCAATGGAATCTGATTGATAGAGTGAGTGGTGAATTACCAAATCGAGTTGATACTTTGAAGGACCAGTGACAAAACAGTGTTTGGAATCCTGGAGGGAGCAAGTCATCAAGACTTGTGGCTGTCGCATTATTATAGAAAAGCGACAGACCTCATAGACAGGAGTCTATGGAAACTTCTCTACATGGGGAGTCTGATGTAGGAGCATCAAATATAAATTTTCATTATTCATTTGTGTAATTTAGGGGGTGAGGTGTTTTAATCATTTTATTAATTATTTTGATCATTTTTAATAAATTAAGAGAGAAAATATAAATGTGAGGATTATTGTAAATATTCCTTAAATAATTAAGGATATGAGTGGGGTTGAATTAGGTAGATAATCTAGGGATTAGGAATTCCATAAACGAGACTTAGTTGGGTCCAAAAAAATATAAATCTAATTTAGATTTTAGTTGAGATTTGTGTGGAGGAATTTATGGAGTGATAAATTCATATTTATGTATAAATAGGAGGGTTGTGTGAGGATGAAAAACAAGTGAGGAAGTGAGAAATACAGAGAGAGTGAGGAATGGGTTGAGAGCTTTTTGTAAAGGACCGAGAGCCGAAAGGCCTTCCACTATAATATTTGGCCAAGGAATTTCTTGTATTATTGTATATCAACATTTTTTTTGTTGTATGGCTCTCTTTTCTGTTATGTATATTTGTAGCTGAATCGAGTGTTTTTTTTATGAAGAATTAGATGAGATTATTAATGCTTTGGAAGCACACATTATTTTTTATATGCTAGGATCTGATTTAACCCAGTATCCTAGCATCATTTGGTATTAGAGTGAAGGAGATGAGTTTGGGGATGAGTGTCTCCTCCGTTGCAGCTGTTTTGTTTGATTTATTGGTGTGATGCGGTTAGGGGTGTGCTTCAATTTGTATAACTTTATAATTCAGAGTGTGGCACTTAAGAAACATTACAAGTATTGCATTCTGCGTGAAAGCTCTGCTACTTCTCTATTTTGGTGTGAAATATTATACATCGTTGTGCAGTGGTGTCGATTATGAGAATTATGTCTAATGAAATAAGCATGGAAAGGGTGGTAATGTGTTACAGTTTAACATATTTCATTGAGTGAAATTTGAGCTCTTATTTCCCTTGAAGGATTGAATAGAGTTAGCATTGGACATTTGTAGCGATCTGGTGGACATGTGGATTATTTTGTGGAAGCTTTGATGCATTATGAGAAGTCCATATCAGGTGTGGACATAAGCGTTGGAGGAAGTCTGTCACTACAGGCTGGCGTATTTGTCAAAGTGTGGAGGCGCAGTTTTGGTTGGACGCAGAGTGATGGAGGCCATGGAGATATAGCATAAAACCATCGTGACCACATATGTTCAATTTTTTTTTTAACAGTCACTGTGTATGCATAAGAGCGCGGGAAATGTGTTATGCTACGCTAATAGTCCAGCAATGAGACTGCAGACTTAACCTTTTTTTTTTTTTTTTTTTTTTTTTTTTTTTTTTGCTCGGTTAGACTAATCCTACACCCACGGGTTTCGAACCGGTGACCTTGCAGAACGGAGTGCCTTAAGAGTGCACCCCATCACCGACTGCTCTACGCCTCGTGGGCCTGCAGACTTAACCTATTGCAGTAGAGTGCGCCCAAAATATTGAATTATCGGTTTGTGGACGCAGGCATTAGAGACATTGGAACCGTGTGGTGTTCTGAGAAGCCATTACAGCAACGAAAATGACACCACTTGCGCTTCTATAATGTGGTACCGTGGTTTGGGTGTGTGGTTTTCGTTTTCTGTGGGATTGCGTAAAGACATTTGCCCCAGACTCCATGGGATTATGGTGCAAGACCTGTGTTCGGCTTTATTAATAGAAATATAAACTATGCAACGTTATTCAAATGTGTACACAGTCACCGTGATCATGTTTTCATGTTTTGGCATGTGTAGTTCGAATTTCCACTATTGCAGAGTGACATGTTATTGCGTTGACATTGCTGGCAGCGAAATTGCGTTGACATTGTTGGGAACATTGGCATAGTAATTGCGTGGAGAGTCTTGGACTCATCTTGGAGTTAGTGTGGAGAGTTAACATGGGTCTGTGGGATATGGTGGAGAGTTTAAAGTCTGTGTAAAACATTCACACAGACCCATGGAGGTCGCGAGATGTTGAATGAAGATTACCGTGGAATCATGGTGTGCAACCAACGTTAAATACTATATTGGAGAGATACATATACCTGCATTAACAATCCAAAAACAGAGATTGCATTCGCAGCCTTGTAAGTGAGGTATTAAAAATTTTCTAAGGTACCATTTCTTGGATATATATTGTGTTTTATCCCATATTGCGAATTGTATTGGAACGTTATTTGTAGTAGAGTGCCAGATGATATCCAAGAAGTAAATTGTGAGTTGGGGATATAAATCTCAGCAAATATAGTTTGCAGTTTGTGGTATTTGGAAATCAGAATTGGGTACATATATATAAAAAATAAAAAAAGTAACAATTGCAGAGAATATGAAATCCATCGCATGTGGAAAATAATAAATTTTAACTTTTATGCATAAATGTTTCTTGCTCCATTGGATAGGGGACAAAATTTCTCAGGTGAATATCATTTGTGTAGAAACACTGTTGGGTGAATGGAAATTGCGTTGGTGAATGGTGATTTCCAAAGATATTATTAGATTGTGCATACCTTGAAGGTTTCCAACATTATTTGCTGGGAAAAGATTTATGTTAGAAAATTAACATTGCATATTCAAACCCGGATGATTAGGTGGAGACAAAGCTCAGGTAGATTTTGGAGTTGGATAGCTGGGCGTCCACCGGAGGCAAATTCTGTAGAGGCTTGAATGTATTCCTAAAATTAAAGGGTTGGATCATTTCAACCACAAGAAGATTCAAGGTAAGTACTCATTGAATTAATCAATATTAATTGATTAGAGGTATTTTAAAATCTTAAGTATGCATTTTTATGTGAGAGGGTTTATTATGCATCATGTGGGTTCTTCATAGTTTTGGTTGAGTCATTTTGGAACAAAGCTTATAGTTGGAATGGGAGAATTCTTTTGATTTGTGTTTAAGATTGAGAACAAAATTGCTTGATGTTGTAGAATATTTGTTTTTACCATCATGTGGCGGCACCTAAGGAGGAGTTATTCAAGAGGGACACAATGTATGAATTGTACATTATTCATTAAAGAGGTTGAAAACATGTTCTCTGTACACAAGTGAAGAGATATAAATTGATGTTGTATGGTGCATAAAAGTGCAGGAAAATGTTTGCACTAAAATGATGAGCTTATGGTATGAAGGGCATACAAGTATTCACAGTGACAAAGATAACACATAAGAGTGGAGGCTAGAGAGTTGAAATTGCAAAAAGAAGGTTTATTGATAACCTTAATGGGAGCATAAGGTATGATACATCATTTTGAGAAGGTATTTTTGAATGTTTGAAATTGAATGGTTTATTTATTTTCACTATAAAATAAATCTTGGAAAACATGGATTTCATTTCGATTAAAGACTTCAGTATCATGTGAAATGATAACGGGAAACTGATGATTTTTCATAAGAATGAAGTATGAAAGAGAGTGAATATTTTACATCCTAAAATTTATTAGGGGTGTATGTTCGTTGGAAGATTGTATCACTTGAATTAAGTCAAAATATCCACTATCATAATTATTGGGGCAAGCCTTGAAGCCAAAACATATGTTAGGGTCAAATGAAAGTTTGGATAGTTTGAGTTAAGGTTGAGTATTTTTCATCCAAGATTAAAAGTTGATGTAAAGTCTGAAGTCAAAGATTCGTACACCAAAGTCAAAGGTTTGAATGTAATTGGGTGCATGATTGGCAGAGACCAACACCAAAAGAATTGGTCATTGTAACACATGAGTTACTAAAGTGTTTTTTGCAGCAAAGTGAAGCAAGAGAATTTCCAGAGATGATTCCAAGACAGAGAACTGAAAGTGATCAAGCGCGGGAAGAGAGCTTGCATTGGTGAATGGAAAGTATGGAGGCTTGCTGAGAAGTGGATTGAATGAAATGCACACGTGAACAGATGAAGTTTAAAAAGGAGGAGAAGATGACTGTTGATAGTCATTTCAGAGGTTCTGAGAAAGACCTCAATTGAAGAAGGAAGAAGGAAAATGCCAAGGTAAGTGGCATATGTGAGCAGTTGACTGATGAATATTATGAGTGGGAGAAAGCTGAGATAACAGTTCACCTTGAATGGTTAATGGAATTGTTGCAGAGGAATATAAAATACTAGACACATGGTTGGACCATGAAGAAGAAAGTGAAGTGGCAGAGGCTACATGCAAAGAGGGAACAACAGGTAAACATATAGTTGACAGAAGAGTTGAGGAAGCTAGAGCAGATGATAAGTGTTCAAATGAGGTGTGACGAACTCAGAGAGGCTGAGTTGGAAATGAATGTTTCCATTTGTGGCCCAGAACAAGGTGAAATTCAGGGTGAATAGATCAATGAGGAAGATATAATGAACTATTGGGATAGTTCAGAAGAATCTGAAGATGTGTTGGCGAGAGAAGCAAATGAGGCTATGAAGCCTTGAATTTTTAAATCTCACAGTTTATGTATGTTTGCAGGATGTGCGAAAGATGGTGGACATTTTGGTGAAACAGTCACAAAGAAGAATGCAATTCTTGAGGTGAAGTCTGATGGAGAATGCCTTTCAAAGGAGGAAGGTACTGATTTGTTACAACAGGAAGAAATCATCGATGAATTCTTATTTGGGGTAAGACAGCTAGTTGAAGCTGTTATGGAGCAGAAGCATAATGGAAATGATGAAGAGATATTCCAAGGAGGTAAACAAATGTATTTGTTTAATGAAATTGCTAGCAGAATTTTGTAGTGTGATGAAACAAAAAACAGGATAACTTAGGAAGATTGCCAGAAGAAGAATGAAGCTAGGAATCAAGGTTGTGATGAAGTGTTGGAAAGATTTCATATGGAAATCAAGTTCTTGGAACGATGGCTTAAGGAACCTGAGGGAGAAGTGAAGCTTGCAGAACCTGATCCAGAAGAAATTGCAGTTACTGTGCATGATAGAGATGAAATGTTTTAAACACTTATAGAGTTGAATGAATGTTATAAATTTTCAGATAATAATGTGACTGTAGGCACAGAAAATGACATTAACAGATATGATGTCGAAATCAGAGAAATTGAGCAGAAATTATTTGAAGTTGAGAGGAAAGATCAGAAGCAGCAAGGAAGTTGTGTCCTTAGAGACATAAAGGAAGCAGAAGTATTGATCCAACATGATAGAGATGAAAGCAACCCGCAGTTCAAAATAGGATCTACTAAAATCTAGAAAGTCGATGATGGGATATTGGTGCTTGAAGCATAAAAAGAGACTGAAGGGTCTTATCTTTTTAAAAATAATAGTTTGTTGATGAATGCAGGTACAACACTGGATGAGAAATTTTTTTCTATAAAAGAAATCAGAGACTATAGTTGTAATCAAGAAGGAGTTCTTGATTATTCTTCATGGCAGAAAATTTAGTGTTCAACATAGTTGGAGATGAAAGAATTAGACAAAGAGGTATTACTCCAAGGAATTGGTGAAAGCAATTGTTGTAAAGGCCGATGGAATCCGATTGACAGTGAGTGGTGAATTACCAAGTCGTGTTGATACTTTGAGGACCAGCGGCAGAACATAGTTTGGAATCCTGGAGGGAGCAAGTCATCAGGACTTGTGGCTATCACATTATTACAGAAAAGTGACAGACCTCATAGACAAGAGTCTATGGAAACTTCTCTACATGGGGAGTATTTTGGAGGAGCATCAAAGATAAATTTTCATTAGTCATTTGTGTAATTTAGGGGGTGAGGTGTTTTAATTATTTTATTAATTATTTTGATCATTTTTAATAAATTAAGAGAGAAAATATAAATGTGAGGATTATTGTAAATATTCCTTAAATAATTAAGGATGAGTGGAGTTGAATTAGGTAGATAATCTAGGGATTAGGAATTCCATAAACGGGACTTAGTTGGGTCCAAAAAAAGATAAATCTAATTTATATTTTAGTTGAGATTTGTGTGGAGGAATTTATGGAGTGGAATAAATTCATATTTATGTATAAATAGGAGGGTTGTGTGAGGATGAAAAACAAGTGAGGAAGTGAGAAATATAGAGAGAGTGAGGAATGGGTTGAGATCTTTTTGCAAAGGGCCAAGAGCCGAAATGTCGTCCACTGTAATATTTGGCCAAGGAATTTCTTGTATTATTGTATATCAACATTTTTGTTGTTGTATGGCTCTCTTTTTCGTTATATATATTTGAAGCTGAATCGAGTGTTTTTTTTATGAAGAATTAGATGAGATTACTAGGATATGATTTAACCTAGTACCCTGGCATCATTAAACCTTTTAGCAAATTAGTTTTCTAAAATAGCTTAAAATTAATGTTATTTAAAAAAAGAAAATTCCCACGCGGTGCGCTCGAGCCGTTTACAAGCCGCACCGTGACCAGTGTTAATGGTATCTACACCGGTTCCGGGGTGGTACTAAAACGACGCACCGTGATTTTTTAAAATTAAAAAAATTGTGGTGCGGTCGGTTACCCAGCCGCATCGTTGACTATGTTGAGTTGTGGGAATTCAGTGCATTGAAGGAAATATCCTCCCAGTGGGGAGAGGGGGGGGGGGGGGGTAATTTTTCCAGCAGCATCAACGTCTCAATCAGACATAGTCAATGGTGCGGTCATGTAAACGACTGCACCGTTTACCATGTAGTGATGTCAGGAGGGTGGTGCGCTTCCTAAACTATACGCCCTAGGGCATATAGTTTGGTCAGCGCACCACCCTCTTGACACTAGCATATATTCAACGGTGTGATCTGTTATACCACCACACCATTGAGCTTGTAACAATTCCAGGAGGGTGGTGCGATGAAAATGTTTAGGTGCACTGCCTCCAGTGCGTGAGAAAAAAAGATGCACCGTTTCTGGCGCATGCCTATTTTTTGTGGCACATTGATTTTTTTTTTTTTTTTTTTTCAAAAAAAATTATATATGTATATTCCTAAATACATGTCTCATTAAATAAAAAAATTGTATTTAATATGTCAATCATTCAACGACGTCAAAGGAGAGAAGATAGGGAACATCAACAACAACAGGCGGACTAGTATAACATGGTTCACCTATGGGAGGCACAAGAGAGGGAGAGAGATACGCACCCTTGCCCTATTACAATAGCCACCCAGGGGCTCCTAAGGGAGATAGGCCTCCTCAATTTCTATGAGGAGGATACATCCCTAAAGGGCCATGGTGGGTGTTTGCGTCAACTTATCCGCAAGTGGAATGCCCACATAAAGGCTTTCCGAGTTGGTCCTAACCAGTGGTACGTGCCCACTGAGGAGGACATCTATTTCATTACTGGCCTATCGAGGAGAGGGGTGGATTTTCCTTCATTCCTAGAGGCCCACGTTGGCTATGTAGCAGGGAGTTAGTTGGTGTACTCCCAGAGATACATTAGTGCAGATATACTGTCTCGTTCATATTTTCAGGTTTCTGGAGGTCAGTTACGTATTGCTTCATTTGGTGGAGAGGAGGTTAGGTGCCTCTCACTACTGATTTTGAAAATTTCACACCATACCAACAACGGGAAACACATCAGTTTCCTGCTTCTATTTTATGTTTATTCTTTATTACAGTTGCCACAACTTGTGAGGTGGTCTACCATTTCTTTGAGGAAGTTCTGTACAGCTTTAGATAGATGTCGTGCTCTGGCACAAGGGAGGGTGAACTTTCCTTTTGCTTCAGAGCTATTTTTTTTTATTTTTTGAGAGGTTTCTAGAGACAAGGCCTAATTTTGTTTGGCATCCTCGTAGGCCGATGTTGCATGTATGGATGCAGATGATGCCCAAGAGGGGAAAGTCAGAGTTTTCCGCGAGGATATCACGTGATGCACTGGAGTTGCTAGCTAGTGTTGATGAGCATCCCTTTGTTCTGGTCCCCTATCCGTATGCTAGTTTGGATTAGCGAGGGTGTGCCAACATCCTCTTCACAGATGATGAGCCACCGGATGATAGAGGTAATATTACTGTTTTATTTAAATTTGTTATAACATGTTCTTTAACTTGTTTTTATTAAACTGTTTAATGAAATTGTCTAATTATTGTTGTGTACTTATATATATTTTGCAGACATTGGGTCATTTGATGGTGATGAGATGCCGCCACCACCAAATGATCTAGGTGTATATCCTGATGATGATCAGGAGATGGCAGATACTGAGGATCAGGCTGGTGCAGGCATACCTAGTCCTCATGGTGCGTTGGTACCGCCTTTTGCAAGGCGTAGGCTTGACAGTAGATCTAGGATGGAGTTGGGTGACCAAATATGTGCACTGTTTGTGGAGGTGGGAGTCAGTACCACCACTATGAGAGAGATACAGGCCGATGCTAGGCTGGTACATATGTGGAGAGGCATCCCATGTGACATGTTCACCCTGATGTGACATGTCATAGGAGCTACTTGCTTAGTTATGTGGTTGAGGAGGACCCTTCGACGTAGGTGCAGTGGTCGAGACATAGTACATAGTCGAAATTGAGAAACGACGCATCATATGATGATCACGATCAAGGGAGTGATCATCATTCACCTCGTGCCGCAGATGAGCAACCTGCAACATTGACTAGCAGTCATGATCATGAGTAGGCTAGACCATCCACGCCAAGTCACCCTTCTTAGCCTGCATCATCTAGCATTCATGATCATTAGCAGGCTGGACCATCCATGTCAATTCATCATGATCAGCAGCCTGCAACATGGAGTAGTACTCATGATCATCAACAGGATGGACCATCCATGTCAAGTCATCATGAGCAAGCCTGAAGAAAATCCTGATCTAATGAAAAGACCAAACTCATCGTGTGCATGTGATGATCGACACATCTATTCAGCTTTTTCAGGCTCGCCTCACTAAGAAGGCCTCGACTAGTACTACTATTGATGATGTACCACCCGCTGATATTTTACCTTTATATTACAGTTGTATTTTTTTGACATTATATATATATATATATATATATATATATATATATATATATATATATATATATATATATGGTCCATGTATTTTATGTTCATGTGGCAGTTGTACTTAATTAATTTACATGTTGGTGATCATCATGATGTGTATATTGTTAGGTCATGTTAGATATGTTTATTTAATGTGTAGCTTGCAAATAGATGTGTATGAGATAGCAGTTATTTGACATGAGATGTATATTTGATGTTTGTGTTGTGATGATGTTATACAATGCTAATTGTGTTTTGTTAGATGATCATGATCATGATGATTAGATGATGTTAGCGAATTTGAATGTATTTTTTAGTCGAATATGATGTTTGTATGATGGTTATCATGATCGTGATGTTTATTTAATTTAATATTAAATCATGATATTTATTAAATATTATGTCGTGATTGTAATTGATATTTTAATTTTAGTTGTATGCAAAATTGTAAAATTGTAATTGTAAGTGTATGTAAAATATTTGTAAAATTTTAATTGTAATTGTATATATATGTAAAATTGTAATTGTAATTCTAATTACACGAAAAATTCTAAATTTGTAATTGTAATTGTAATTTTATGTAAAATATTTGTAAAATTTTAATTGTACTTGTAATATTTAATTTATTGTGAAATGATTGTAATTGTATATATGTAAAATTGTAAAATTGTAATTGTAATTTTATTTGTAATTGTATGTGAAATTGTAATAATTGTAATTGTAATTGTAATTATATGTAAAATATTTGTAAAATTTTAACTGTATTAATGTGAAATGATTATAATTGTAAAATTGTAATTGTATGTAAAATTCTAAAATTGTAATTTTAATGGTAAAATATATCTAAAATTGTAAAATTGTAATTGTAAATTTTATGTAAAGTTATAAAATTGTAATTGTAATTGTATGTAAAGTTCTAAAACTGTAATTGTAATTGTACGTGAAATTGTAAAATTGTAATTGTAATAGTACGTGAAATTGTAAAATTGTAATTCAAATTGTATGTAAAATATTTGTAAAATTTTAATTGTATTATTGTAATTTTAATTGTAATTGTATGTGAAATTGTAAAATTTTAATTTTAATTGTAACTGTAATTTTATGCAAAATATTTTTAAAATTTTAATTGTATTAATGTGAAAATTTAATTGTATTAATGTGAAATGATTTTATTAAAATTTTTAAATTTGTAAATAATTGTAAAATAATAAATCTAGAATAATATGAATTTTTGTAACATAATTAAGTTTAGAAAATTAAGGCAACAAGGTAAGGAGAAGCGGGGCATTGTTCTCCGCAGGTGAATTTTAGAGGAGTCCGCGAAGAAGGAATTTGTTCTGCGGTGTCGATTGTTAATTTGGTATGTCATGGCTCTCATAACCTTAGTATTTCAATTACCTGTTCAATTTCAATGTAATGAAGGCGACATCATGTTTGTGGATGGTTTCTGTGCCTTACATGCAGTTAGTCGAGTCAGTGGTTGGTTTTATTTTCAATTTGGGAATGTCTTGAGTCTTATCTGTCTCAATTTTATGGAAGGGTATGTCATAATTGCTTGCATGCTGGTTCAGATTGTTTCGGCTCCAGCAATCAAACTCTGTTTTAGAACCCCAACCCAAATCTTCTGTGTCGCTCATTCAAAATCTGTGTTTTGGTATGTAATCCTATTAAATACCCTTTTGAGTTTACACAGTCCTAATGGATTTGTCAAAGGTTTATGCTGGTTTGATCGTCGTTTAAGAATCCCCTCTTTGTTCTCTTGTGAGGCTCAATTACAGACCCTTGTGCGCTCATTTCTGTGGGGGGGCTCAATTTCTAGTTTGGGTTTTGTGGCTTATCAATAATGTTGATTTATATCAAGCCTATGAACAGGCCTGTATGTCTAGCAATGACAAATCCATAACCCAAAGTTGGCCTGCTCAGAAAATTTCTCTGTTGTTTGGCGTCAGGGAAAACTCTGCTCTGTTTCTTATTCCTGTCCACCCTAGTAGTAATCAAGATCCTGTTAGTTAACCTTACTGTAGCATTGGTATTTGGAATTTTTTTTTACGTTATAGGGTATTTGTGACTCTTCTATTTACACTTCAAGATGTTGGTGGCATGGCAACAAAGTGTTTGGTTCCGCCTGCATATCCAAAAGTAATGGGCCCTATCAGAGATCAAATGAATTCTGTTATTGATTTTTCCTTGCCATATACAGGTCTGTTTCATATTCTCATAGAGATTACACAGGAGCTATCAGTAAGTTTTCATTAGTTCAAACACATGACAAAAGGCCAAACTGGGAAACGACAGGGTACGGAAAAAGGGAAGTAGAAGCTTCCTATTCAGAATGTGGGACCAAGTAAGCATGGCATGAAAAATAAAAAGGAATTCATGGATAATATTTTTGACATTTATGCATATGAAAACCCACCTCAGGTCCGCAACACAATTAAAGGCTGGGAAAGAGAAAGCAACCACAAAGAAGAAGACATTGAACAACAGGAAGCCACCATGGAATTTACTCAGACCCTGAGAACACAAGAGGGAGGCTCTCTCTCTTTCACCAATATGTCCACACCTATTGGATTATAAAAAGTGTTTTGGCAAAGGCCATGACCAATATGTATGAAATGGAAGGAAACCCCAATGTGGTTTCAATACTGCAAGAAATCAAATAGGAAATTCAACAAATCGGAGTATCTTAGTATCATGCAATGACCAGAATTGACAGAACTGAATTCCAACTTCAAGCTATGTAGCAAGCAGATATGCCAGGTTCTACTGCAAAGGACCCGTCTCCAATCAACTCTTCTGATGGATGATGGATGACACTAGATATTAATAGTTTTTAATGATTTTTGCGATATGTTTTTACTGGTTTTTGTTAAATTTTGATGGACATAGTAAAGTAGATATAGCACCAAGTAGAAGGAAGAAATAGTTCCAATACTGGTTGGATTTTAACTCGTTAAGGTGGCCAATAGACTTGGTTTTCTTTGGGTAGGTTGAGGCCACTAATTTCTTATGTATATGTATGGCAATCTGCTCTTTTTTTGATAAATAGAAAATGGTAAGGCTCTACGAAATTTACAAAAAAAAATGTTTAGAAAATAATGAAAATAAATTCATGTACTTTAGAATTATCATTATTTTATTATGATCTTACATACCAAAACAAAAAAGAACTTTATACAGTACGCCATTGTTTTTTAGATCAACATAATTGCAAATTATCAAGTGAAATAGTGATTTTAACATTAACACAATGAAAATTACCAATTAATTCAAAATATACATTATAATGTTTCGAAAAAAAGAGTCTTATAAATTATAAGGTGATTAAGTCCTCTTCTTTATAAAAACCCACTTAAAAAGTATAAATATTGATGAAATAACACATGTACCATATCACTTTCGGTTCTCATGATCACCCTCATTATCTTCCAACTTGCTTGGCATGATAACAATATTGTTCTCAAAAATATGTTTTGATATAGGGTCATTTCTGATTACGAACCACCAACCCCTATCCAACACATATGGGTAAAAAAAAACCTAGTTTTAGTTCTTGGGGAAAACATAGGGCTCCTTAGCTTCATCCCACATCTTTCTAGAGTTGATAAATATTAGCCTACTATCGCGACATTCCTTTACATTATTTCGATGAAAGGTGTCCCACCACTTGCACCTAAAAATAACACATTTGAAAGAAGAGAAATCCACTTCAATGATCTCTTGTATCTTTTTGACGTAACCTAATGTCCATCTTACTAGGTTTTTATCACGGTGGCTAGATCGACTAGATTGATCGAACTCAACTTCCACTCCATAGTCTTGTGTCATGTGTCCATCATCGGCATTTTATGTGTGAAAATGGTGTCCATATTCCCACATAGATGGGAAAAAATACACCTATAAAAGGTTAAAAAATCATAGTGTCATGTGTCTTATAATAACCCAACTGTTAAAGTATGAAATATAGATGTAATTACATTTGAAAGGTGAATTATTAAGTTTCAAATTTACATATAAATTAAATAGATTATTACCAAGTTTTTGCACCCAATCCCTACATTTATTGAATCCTCTTCAGCACACGAGTAACGACCAGTTACAGCGTATTTCTCTCCGACTTGGTCAACAACCCAACTGTTGGGGCATATTTTTGGCATATTTTCTTTTAAATGATTGGGATAAGGCACACTTATACCATTCAACCGTCTGAATTCTTTCCTGTTACTATCCCATTTCATCCTCTTTTGTTCGTACAATGCGACCCATGGTTGTGTCGCTTCGAAATTTTAAAGAACAAATTTATTAATTGCTTCAATTTCTACATTCACTGATGAAATCAAACCGACATTATATAGTACATAAAGATCAAACTGTACATTATATTGAAGTTCAAAATGAATATTTAATTTGTGTAAATTTGAAAAATTATAAGTCTCTTACTCTTTATCAAGCACTTTTTTCCATTCATTTGGAGCAACTCTCCTTCTCTTTTGTCTTCATCCCTTTCATCATCCCAAATCATCGCACTTGGTCTGTTGTCGATCTGATTGATTTAATCACTGGCATAATAGAAAGACTCATACGATATGTACCCATCTGCCATAGATCCCTCGGGTTTTTCCCTTTGTTGAACAAAACCTTTCAATTTCTTCATGTACTTAACACCCAACATTTTCAACAACTTTTTTGCCTCTTCACAACTACCCGACAAAAAATTATCACTCAGAAGAACCTTATCTTTGATTAACCTACATTTGGTGGGAAATATAAATGTAAAATGTCAATATTTAACGTTCATAAAATCAATAATTTTTAATGTTGCTTCTGTGACAATATTTCTCAAAATATAAGGGACTTAATTGATCATGAAGGTCAATTACCTCAATATTGTCGAGAAACATGCATTTGACATGCTAAAACTTGTTTTCAAGTTGTATAGTGATATCATTATCCCCAGCTGGGTAGAATTTGACTGGCCACCAGGTCCAAAGAGAGGTGTGGTGGAAGAATATTTCAGGCTTTCAAATAAGGTATCAGTGATATGAGCATCATTCCCTAGCTCATCATTCTAGATTGCATCTAACAACATTTCCTCCATGGTAGTCGTATCTCGTAATTAATCATCCATACCAACCTCTATTTGATTGCCTCTATTGCGAACTTGGGCTGAAGATCTATTATTATTGTAGTCACTCCTAATTTGTGAATCTAGATGTAGTGGGAATTGAATAGGTGGTTGATTGGACCATTATTTTTATGCTTCCTCTCCGATTCTTGATCTTAATACAACCTTCTCTCAATTTCACATTGAAGTGGGGTACAACAAAAGATAGTAGGTGGGCCACTCATCACCACTAGAATCCTAATTTCAAAAAATATTGAACATTAGCACATTAATGATATTAGTAAGCATAATGAAATTGGTTTGTTGAAATCACATTATACCTAACATTTATTACCATTGTTGACCCAGGATTACAGATCGAAGATGCCATGTTCTAATTGGTAGGGTGAAGCGACTGTCGATTTTCATCTACCAACTTCTTGCGATATGCTGCTCCTGATAAGAGCTTTCAAATTTTTTGAAATGGTGGAATATTTTTAGCATATGAACTTGATTTTAAATCAGGATCCTACAAATATGGATACATTTTTATTCAAATTGACATGGATAAAAAAAAATCAATTAGATAATTCAAATATAAATAAAATTTGAACTTACTTGATATGGAAAGGACTTTTAACAATATGGAACGAGTTGGACTTTCAATAATTGCTCATTTGATATTATGATATTTTCTCCATGCATTTGGAAAAATCAGTAATAATTTTTTGTGTATATACCTAAAATTAATTTTGAGAACCATATAACTACAATATAAATTTCAATATAATTTTCAAACCATTTTTCAAGAATAAGGCGACTTTAAGCAAAAAATGTGTACTATGAATTACTGTAACTCATGTGGATGCACCCTAAAGGATAATTTGAGATGAATATGCAATTTTATGTGAAAATAAAAGTTCAAATATATTATAAACCCTAATGATGCACTTATCAAAACTAACTGCACTGATGCATTTAAATACTAAAAGCATCGATGCGTTAGAATATTAACCACACCATTTTCTAGGTTTTCAAAAATAAAAAAGGAATTATATCATATCGGTGCTCTTATAAAACCAACAATACCGATGAATTTAAATGAAAACTACACCGATCCATCAAAATAATAAACATACTTGTTTCCGGGATTTCAAGAATTAAAACAAGGAATTTTATCATATCAACGCTCTTTTGAAAATAAGAGCACCGATGCGTTTAAATAAAAACCACATTGAGAAATTAAAATAATAACCACACCGGTTTCAGGGATTTCGAAAAAAAATTAAAATCTATCATATTAGTGCTCTTGTAAAACAAAAAACACCTATGCATTTAAAAAAAAATGCAATATTGAACTGCACCTTTTTCTACGATTTAAAAGATAAAAAGGAATCCTATCATGTCAGTGCTCTTATAACAATTAGGGAATAAATGCATTTAAATAAAAAATTTTCCTTAAAATAATAACCGCACCATTTATGGGATTTCTAAAAGAAGAAGGAATCTTATCATGTCAATGCATTTAAAAAAGTTAGAGCACCAATAATTTATCATATTCAATGCAAGTTACTTTTAATTACACCACCGGTGTTTACTATCTAACACACCAATGTTTAGAAAAAGTGAAAAGAAAAACACAATTTATTTTTTCAAATTGAAAAATGAGCGGAGATTGATTTTTCAAAATCTAATTTCTTAAAGTCTTTTAAATAGTAATATTTTATTTACTATTTCATTATTTTCCCAAAATTTCAAGGGAGAGATTTACAAGAGAGACATACCAAGAGCACTATGTAACAACATAATACTTTGGAACAACAAAACTATTTAGAAGATCAAAAGTTGAAAGGTATGGTGATTCACTTAAAACCATGCATAGTAAAACCTTCAATTTTATTGTTGATTTTACTAACAATTTTTTTTTACAATTTCTATTAGGTTGAATTAAAAGAGACACCATTTTCTATAGAGACATAATGAGAGCACTGTGGATCAAAAAAATATTTTGGAATTGCAAAAAGATCAGAGTTTGAAAGGTATGATGATTCACTGAAAACCATGCATAGCAAAATTTTTAATTTTTACTGTCAATTTTTTTTACAATTTTTGTAAATTTTATTTAAAATTCAGGGAAAAAAAATTTAAAAACCCCGCATAATAAATTATTTTCTATTGATTTTTCTTTAAAAGTGTTTACGATCTTTGTTCTTATTTATACTTAATTAAAATTCTGAAAAAAAAAATAAATACTTACCTTAAAACCTTACTTCTTCTTGCTTATGTGACGGGAAAATTTCACCTTAGGGTTTAATTCCCTCTACTGCTTCACAGTTAGGGTTTTTCTTTTTAGGAATTGTAGATTTAATGGGTTTGTGTTATAGGGTGTTTGACATGTAAAATAGGGATACCACTTATTGAATTAGATCCAAACCCTGTCAACCCTATCCTTTGTTTTAAAAAATGACGTATCTTTATCGGTTCACCCTATTTAATACAATTCACCTGTTATGGGAGTGCTTTTATCATTACATATCACATCGAATCCTATCATCCCTGTCCTTTTTTTGAAAAGCAACGTCTGTTTATCGGTGCACCCTGTTTAATACAACACGTCAACGATGTCGATGCTTTTATCATTACATGTCACACCGAACCCTATTGGTCTTGTTTGTTTTTTTTAAATGACATATTTTTATCATAATATAATGCACTAGGGCACCTCTGCCAAATAACACCATTAAGTGAATTGTATTTTTTTTATGCTTTCATTTTTTGCTATGATGGCGATGCTTTTATCGTTACAAATCACATCGTGATAATTTAAATTTATTTCAAAAAAATAATTTTCGTTGTTAGTGTTGAACGATTATAAGCTCGATGCATTTAATAGTTTAAATGCTCATGCAAATTTATGCAAAAAATGACACCAGTTACCATAACTCTTTTTCGCTAAAAAATATTTGATTTATGTATAAAATATATTTAATAGGTTTTGTATTTGATGGTACATGTTTTATATTGATAAAAAATGTCTGAGAAGTTTTCAAGTAACAAAAATATTGATGGGAAAAATGATATCACATCCAAAAAAGTAGAAAAACAATTTCTTTGTCAAATTTTTACAAAAATAATATGTTTGAACTATATGAAAGTTTAGCTAATATGTATTGGTTAGTGTGTGTCATGCAGAACCACAAAGTGAGGAAGGTCGATACTATTATTTCTAATCTAAGTGCATAAGAGCGTAAAATTCTGATAGAAAAATTTCGGAAGGATGAATGAGATGAATGAAAAAATATTATTCAATATCGTTTTCTTTTTTGATTTTTCATTAATATTATACTTAAGAATATTGCATACAATGTTTTAATGTTTAATGTTCTACAGGGAGCAAAAACTAAGGAACAAATCAATGTCGTTCTAAGAAAATAAAAATTATAGAACATGCAAATGGTGATGAATTGGTCCTTAGCTCATCTGGAGTGGTGCTAGAGGTTAAATGAAAGGGTAATTTTATTTAACAAAACTATCATGAATATAACGGAGTGAACATATAGTTATACTTTCCACTTACAATACAAAAATCAATCCAATGATTCCAAGAGCCAAGTTATATCTAAATTACCAAGAAGTGTGTCGAGAGCAATGGTCAATGAGATATGTCATACTTGTAATAGAAAAAAAATGCCACAACAAAGAAAACCATTTAAAAGGTAATATTTGTAATTAAAATGAATTTTCTAAATTATATGTATATATTACTACAAACCATTCATTTATTAATATCAATTTTGCTATATTTAGATTTCATATATCAATATGAAAATAGTTTATTAATTTTTTAGGAATATTATGAAAACCACAAAGGATCAATGAACTGATATGCGAAACATGTGAGTAAGAATGTCCAAAAAAATGTACAAGGAGTTGATAAAAGAAATGGACATATTTGCATCACGGGAGGAGCCATTTCAACAAAAACATGTTTCAAATGTATGTTCTCATTGAATTTGTACATATAAAAAAACAATTTAGCATTAAATATTAATTTTCAAGTACTTTATTGCAAAAAGAAAAACAAAATTGAACTCATTCAACACATAAAACATGCCGACAAGGAAGAAAATGGCTGATATCCAAGTTTGTGAGTAATTATTAATATTTCCTTATAACAACTCAAGGTTTCATTTTTGTATATATTTTTAAGTTGTTTTAAAACAACCATCTTTAAATTACTTCAAATAGGTGCTAACATACAAAGAAAAGTGATTGAAATAATTGATTGACATTGGGTTAAATATGGGTTTTGAGTATATATTGACATTATCCAAAATTAATTGTGGAATTTGTAAGTACCAATGTTGTTTTACTTCTTTGAGTTTATTATTAATATAACAAAAAAAAAATGTATTAAATCTATGATTTACAATGGGGTATAAAACTTGCATGAAACAAAGTATGGAACTACACTAATAGAAGAGTTGTTGCAACAAGGCATGAGACTTAGTTTTGAAACCATGTGTATATTTCATGAGTCACTTATTGCTATGGTACATTGCTATTCGATTTACATCAATGTATATTATATATTTCAATTTTCATTTTTCTCACCAATATAGATACACTCATTACACTTTATTTTTATGTTTGCATATGGAACATGATCAAGAAAATGAAAAAATCAATGCAATCAACAAAATATTCGTCAAAATAACCCAAGCCATGTAAATAGCTCGAGCACTGAAAATAGTTCTAGCGAAGAATGATGATCTGTTTGGATATCAATGCAAGGTGTTGTATTTTTTGAAACAATTGTCTATAAAAGTCAGACATTTTGTTTAATGTAATGGACATAGTGTCCCAATTGCAAGAAAACAGGTTACCAATAACTATACCATTTTGTATGACAAAGAGCCTCTTATTCATATATAATAAAAACAAATTTTAATTTATTCTATTGCGTTTCCTAAAATCATTGTGAAATGTTACACCACTGATTAAATATATAGATGATTAAATATTATAATGAATAGATGCAAAATTTGATGATATAAGAAATTAATCGAGACATCATATACAAATGAACTAATCAAAATTTAATTTATATGAATCTTGTTATAAGATATATGTCGATTTTTCAATGAATAACATATTCAAAAAATCACAATAATTACACTGTCACAAATCGATGTTTTAAAAAAAGAGAATTTATCATACAAATACCGATGAATTTGTAAAATAAACACGCATTGGTGCATTATTTTATCTAAGAGCATCGTTATGGAAATATTTTTTGCATGCACGGTGCCTTTTCTGAAAACTACTTCGTCGAGGCTTTTAAGAAAACGTAACCACTAGGGCGTTGAATTCTTCAAGCACATGTGTTGTTTGCATTTAATGCCCAATGCATTATAATTCTTAAATCACTAATGCTTTCATAGAAATAACGCCCTCGTGCTACAAAATATTGTTTCTAGCGCCGGTGGATTATTCAAATTAACAACATTGGTTCTTTTATATTATTAGCGCATCTATGATTTTATATAAATCATAAGCACCGACATTGTGAGATCAAATAAAAGCACCATGTCTGTAATATTTTTTTTCCTACTCCGATGTCGTTCTTGAAAAAGTACGACTAGATTTGTTTTTTTAATATATATGCACTAGGGTGATATACATTTCGGACACCGATGCTCTTCGCATTCAATGCCTAGATGCTTTTATTTAACTATACAACCCCTATGCTTTTGTAGAATTAGCACACATGTGTTATTTTTCCATTAAACACATCGCTAAAACCTCCGACCGCCCTAATTTTTGTAAATTTGGTGAAGTTTCATTATCCTCTTTGCTAAAACATCCGCTACCACAAACGAATGTTGTAGCAAAGGTTTTTTTGACAATTTTGTCAATTTTATAACACTAAAAACCTTTTTTATAGCCTCTGCTAGAAGGTATTTTCCTTGTAGTGGAAAGAGAGTGTTATTGAGACAATTTGTAAGCTTGTGTTCATCTCCCCTCTCGATTTTCATTCTATTGCACAACCATTGGGCTCTATTGATTAAAGGTTAAATGCACATGCTTTTATATGCTAAAGGTTTTTGTGCCTTTCTCTTTCAACTGCAAGAAGATAGGGATTTCATCTTTTGAAATAATTCATACTTCACAATGCTGTGAGAGGTGTAACTTAACCAATATAGACTTTAATTTTATCCAAGGAAGATGTGCCAAACATTGTATTGAAATGGGTAAAACCACCTCACTCACTATTTATTTTTTGGATGTTTAATACCTCATTACATTTAGAAATGCCTAAGTGAGGGAAATATGTATGTGCCCTATCATCCGGGAGGATCCAAAAAGGCCTAAAATTCAAAGTCTTGAAAGTTTTATGGAAATAGTTTCATGTAGAAGAGCTCGACAAGATGATTCCAACACAATTTGAATTTGTATGAAGAAGTTATCGCAGTTTGAAATTTAGCGACAAAAAGAAAAAATTCAAAGTCGAAGGAGACACGTGGCATGCACATAGTGATGATGTGGGTAAATGACATGGCTTCCTAACATTGACACATGTCACTCAGTATGACGAGGTGGCCCAATTTAAAGTACGTGTAGTCGAAGGAGATACGTGACATGTACATACTGATGACGTGGGTAAATGACATGGCTTCCTAAAATTGACACATGTCACTCAGTATGACAAGGTGGTCCAATTAAAAGTAAGTCATGTCTCATCGTGTTGTTGCTCAAAATTTTGACATTTGGATAGAATGTCTCGGTGGGTTTGACCCCATGATCTATTTCCCAACATCATGTCATCCTAACATCACACCATACATATTCTTTGTTAGTAGATGGTCATGCCATGTATTAATATATCTTGTTATTAGCATATGGTAGGAAGAAGGGAAGGTGGGAGAGCCCACCAAATTTAGTTGCTCCACCAACCCATATTCACATTATATGCTCTGCCAACCACATGATATTACATATTTGGAGATCCATCCAACATCGCATGTTGTCGAGGTATGAAACACAATATTTTTATATTATGCCAACAAATAAATTCCATCAACGCCAATTATATTAATCAACATGCACATCAATGTTTGGATTACAAAGTTGATGGTTGGGGTATAGTCAGTGAAAATTTTAAGGGTGGAAGTTTATCTTAAAGTTTAGAAACATCGGCGAATATTACTAGTTCCCAATATGTAAATTGTAAAAAATTTGACGATATTTTTGTAAAAATATTTAGGTTTCTAATTATTTTATGTTACTACATTTAAAATTTTGGCTATTTTTAGGGTAAATATTTTTATACTATAAAATTTGGGCAAATCAATTTTCAAAAAAATGGAAATTGGTGAATCTTTTTTTTGGAAAAATCATTGAAAATTAGCCCACCTACGAATATTAGCCCCTAAAATTTTCCATGGGTATAGTATAATGCATTGGTTACATTTACATTGAATTATAATGTATATATACATGATCAAAATTTAATTAAGTTGCCATATGGTTTCAACCGCACACCATAGATATCTTATGGTTGCAACAACATGTATATTTATATAGTTCGTTAGTTCGTAAATGATATTTATTATCTGGTTGCGAGAGGCGCATTCTACAACCTAGTTATTCTATAACCCAACATGATGTGTAACGATGTCCATGATCAAAATAATATTTAATATAAGCTCATAATTTTTTTAAAATAATTGTATAAATAAATTATTAAAAATCTATTAACGCAACACAATTAGATCATTATTATTAAAATTCTATAGATTTTTGTTATTATTCATATTCTCTAGATTTGTGTTCCCTCCTTATTTTTGACATTCACTAGATTTGTGTTCGCTAAGTTGTTGGGTTCATTGGATTTTATTTACGAAAATTAAAAAATGAGGTTTGGTAAATAAATAAAAACATAAACAAACCGAAGGTATGGTAAATAAATAAAACCTCTTTTTATACTTAATCGAGAGGTATGGTAAATAAATAAAAATATAAATAAACCATAGGTATGGTAAATAAATAAAACCTCTTTTTATATTTACTCCACAAACATCTTTATATTTACGAAAACTCAAAAAGAAGGTTTTATTTAGGTGAAGCCTATGGGAAAAATTTCATGGGAAAAATTATTATTAATACCATGGGCTAACTACTATGGGCCAATTACCGTATCTATAAAAAAGATATGGTAAATAAATAAATATAAAAGAGGTCAAAGAGGTAAAACTATATCAAATATGATTAGAAATAAACATCTAAGTATATACCATGCCTATAGGCCAAATACCATGGTAATTAAAAGAGGTATGGTAAATAAATATAAATATAAATAAACTAGAGGTATGGTAAAAAATAAAACATATTTTTATATTTACTCCATACTCGCCAAATTATTATTAATACCATGCAAAAAAAAACATTATTAACTCTAATATTAATATATTATTATTATTATTATTATTATTATTATTAAATCTAATATTAATATTAATATTATTAGGGGGAGGGAGGATGGTGCGAACGAAATGATGGAGCTCAGAAACCCCAAAAATGGTGGCCAGTTTTGAACCTTGGATATCTCAGTCTTGCTGCATGCGCTAGAATGAGGATCCTAGGGGCGAGGTGACAACCATCGGTGTTAGGGTACGGAGGACACCTGGGCACGCTGCAACAGTCCATGCCACAGAACAGAAAGAGAGCTAGGGGAAGTAGGGGGTAGGGTTGTAAGGGATGGAGGAAAGGGTATTTCTTGTCTTTAATCTTGTTTCCATTATGTGGAGAAAGAACACGCTCATTGTTTCTGAGGTGGTACATCGCTATCGGGATTGTGGTTTACAAACTAACAGAGACAAAAATCATGGTTAGATAATGGGACTCTATGGAAACTGATCCCAAGCCTGAAGATATCCTCGTGGTTTTGGGGTTAGAAGTTTTGGAGAAGAACCTAGAGAAGTATATTCTTGCAGGTAGAGGAGTCGGGGCAAAGCCTAGAGGTTCGAGGGAGGTTTGGGGGACAGGGAATAGGATAGGCCTACTGGAGGAAAGCCTACTCAGTACAAGCCACAATGTCTGGAAGGTGGAAAAAATACCTGATATGCATCAACTGCTTGATAATACCAGGACAACAAAAGAGGCAGAAGAGACAATGGTTCAAGTAAGTACTCCTATGCTCGGTGGTTTCATAAATCTAGTCTTTTTGGGAGGATTAAAGGATATTGTTACTATTTGTGGGGCTTAGGGAAATGTGGGCTTGAAGGCCTTTCTTATAGAGGTTCACAGTGATTAGGATCTAGTTAGGGGGCCCGTATGGAAACTTCCTTAGAAATTAGAAGTCATTTTAAGTGGAAAGAGGTTCGAAAATTCAAGTATCTTCCCTCTTTGCAGGGTATAGAGGCAGTGTTACTTGGCCAAAGGTTAGCAAGGATTTTTTCCAAAACCCTCTTTGTGGCACAAGACCTAGCAATGATTCCGTAGGTGGGTTTTTACACACAAGTAAAGCAGGGGATCAGGAGAGGTATTCTGGTGTCTTCTATGAGGAGGTGGTGAATGTATATTTTGGGGTGATAAAAGGCCAAGAAGAAAAGGTAAATCCTTGGGAAGAACCCCCATTTCAAGTAGAAGGGCAACTTGGGTCGCTCGTACTAGGAGGGCCAAATGATAACAAAACCTCGGAGGGGCGTGGGGAAGGAGGAAGGATCGGGGCTGCAGTAAGTCAGAGGAAGAAAGTTAAGTTGATCAAGAAGAAGGAAATAAGCCCATGCTAGGTGCTAGGGATTGAAATTAAAATCGACGAGGTGATGGAGGCTGATGAAACAACATTAGTTGGTTGAGTCAAGGGGAGGAAATTATCATCTAAATACATAATGAAATGAACCTTAAAAGCTTGGTCAAAGGCTTCAGAGTGGAAGGTTGAAGTATAAATGTTAGCTCGAGGCTAGTTCATGATTAATTTTGCAAAGAATGAATCTCTGGAGTGGGTTCTGAAGCGCAATTGGATTTTTGGATAATGTCCTATTCTCTTCAAAAAATGGACCCCTTTATTTGATGCTCAACGTGAGAAAATAGAAGAAACCCTGGTGTGGGTATATCTTCTAGGACTTCCTATCCCATTTTGGATAGATTTTTCTTTTAGATCAATCGGGAATACCTTGGGGCAGTTTCTGGAGGTGGATATGTCTTTCCAAAAAACCACGGATAAGAGTGTTGCTTGAATTCTGGTAAGTTTAAACCCCAAGGAAGGGTTGGTTGAGGAGATTCATATAAAATATAAGGACCTCTCTTTTACACTAATGATCGATTATGAACACATGCATTTTCGGTGCCACCGATGCCACAAATATGGACACCTAGCTAAGGACTGCCTATTAGGCCACAAAAGAAGAAGGAAACAGAAGAGGGAGAAAATAATGACAGGAATCATTCAAGAAGAAGAGGAACCTAGAGAGGCATAAGGGGAGCCGATGGAAGGCATGGAAGGGGAAAGCAGTAAAAAACTAGTAGGGGGCCCACAAGATATGCAGATAGAGACAAGAATCCCACAGGATCACTCACAATCGGAGGAGCGACCTCTCCTTCCCACTAGAGAAAGAGGTGATTCAGTCTCGACATCTCAACAGGAGGGTATGATCCTGGACCCTGTCCCTTCTCTCAGTTCCCGTATGTTAACTTCTATTTCTACGCTTTCAAGGCGTGGTCCCTCCAGGCCTGTCATCATGGAATTTATTCATGTGGATTCAGTTTTGAAGGCTTTGGACAACATAATAACCACTATCCTTGAGCTCCTTATTGACCCCCATGTTGTCTCTCGCCCTGAGGATGCCCCTCCCCAGCCCTGCACTCTAGAGAAGCCCCCTTATAACCTTATACCTAGAGATAAGAGGCCAATGCCTAAGAATTTGGTGGGTGGCCTTGGGCCTCAACCTCTCTCGGTTGGGCCTCGAAAGGCTAGGTGCATGAAATAAAATATTTCCAAAGCTCAGTTAAGGGAAAAACTTGACATTGCATATGGGAAACAAATTTCCCTTTACGGGGTGCTTAGAGTAGTGCATAAACCCTCTCTGGGTTATAAATGATTATTTTATTCTTCAATTGTATGGGGTTTTCTAGTCAACCTAAAAAAATAGCATTAAGGGACTTAGTCAAGTCCTACGAGCATAATTTCCTCATGTTACAAGAGACTTTGGGAGATGGTGACGATATTACTGGCGCTCTATCCAAAATTTTCCCAGGATGGTTTTTTAAGGCCCTGGATGCAAAAGGAAGGTCTGGGGGCCTGGTGATGGGAATAAAAGCTAGTAGATTGAAGGAGATTAACAAATGGGGAATGGATAACTCTCTAGTAATGGAATTTTACTCCAATGAACTCTGTTTTCCTCTTCTATTATTGAATGTTTATGGTCCCTGCTAGGATAGGGCCCCCTTTTAGAATAAGTTTTTTTCCAAATCCTTTTTGCAAGATCCAAACATCATTTTGGGAGGAGACATGAATTTCTCTTTGGGTCTCTCAGAAGCCTGGGGTCCATCGGCTCGAGCCGACCCTCTGTCAGACTTATTTATGAATGAGATAACTTATTTGAACTTGGTGGATGCCAATCTGATTAAGCCAAGGCCTACTTGGAGGAACAAAAGAACTGGAGCTGATAGGGTGGCAAAAAGTTGGATCGTTTCCTTTTAAAAGAGGAGCTTGTAAACCGATCCTCGATCTTCTGGAACTGGGTGGGAGAAGGTGTGACTCAGACCACTTTCTTATCCTTCTGGAAATAACTAGCCCTTACAAGAAACCTGGAGCCCCTTTTAAGTTCAACTCTTTATGGCTCAAGGAATAATCTCACAATCAACCGTTTAAAGACACCTGGAGGAAGGGGGAGGAGGACCGACATGGAGGGAAGAGCTTCCTCTTGATGGAAAAATTTAAAAAAATGAAAAAGGCCACTTTGGAGTGGGAAAAAATGAAAAAAGTTGTGGAGGAGGCATCCCTCTGGCAGATCAATAAGGAATTGGACTTTCTTGAAAAGCTGGAGGGAGACAGCTATGAATCATATGAAAAGAGGGACAGAATAAAGATACTGGAATCAAATCGAAATAAAATATTACTGGTAAATGAAGAACGATGGAGACTAAAATTTAGGGCCATATGGCTGTCAGTAGGGGAAAAAAATAAAAAATTCTTTCAAAACTATGCAAAAGGATGAAAAAACATAAACACCATTTAGGGTATGCAAACGGAGGAAAGAAAAACTGCAAAATCCTTTGAGGAGCTCTCTAGTCTAGGATGCAGCCATTTCAGATTGCTCTTTAAAGCTCCAACAAAGGCATCAATATTAGAAGTGATCAGAGTGGCACACTTCTTTTCGTGGTATATTGAATAGGATGGGAATGATAGCATAATGGAACCAGTGTCAAAAGAGGAGGTGGAAGGGATCCTAAAGTCAATGCAGAAGGACAAAATTTCTGGGCCAGATGGGTGGATAGTAGAATTCTTCCAAAATTTTTTTAAGTCCCTTCGGGACGAATTGGTTGGGGTGGTAGAAGAGTCAAGGGCCAAAGGCTCCATATACCAATCCTTCAACTCTACCTTTCTGGATCTCATTCCTTAGAAGGAGGACCCCAAATATTTGGGATTTTAGCCCAATATCTCTTTGCGCATGCATTTACAAAATTATTGCAAAATTTATAGCCACATGCCTGAACCCTTTCCTCTCAAAGAAAATATCAAGGAATAGTTTGGGTTCTTGGATGGAAGACAAATTCATGAGGCAGTAGGGGTGGCACATGAAACTCTACACAATCTCAAAAGGAGAGGGAAGAAAGAAGCGATTGTGAAAATCGATCTGTCCAAAGCATATGATCATATAATTTGGATGTACCTTTGGCTAATCTTGACCCATATGGGGTTTAGGAATGATTTCATTTACTGGGTAATGAGATGCATCAAAGACAAAAGTATTGCGATTTTGATCAATGATGCAACAACTCCCTTCTTCCAAGTATAGAGGGGTCTTCGTCAGGGTTTCCCTGTGTCACCCCTCCTTTTCCTCCTAGCAGTATAAGGCCTTAGTCAGATGACCCACGACATCAAGAGAAGAGGAGATATCAAAGGAATTGAAGTGGCTGTCAATATATCCATAACTCATTTTCTATTCATTGATGATATCCTCTTGGTTAGCAATGGCAGTAGAGAAGACATTAGATGAATCAAATATATTCTAGAACTCTTCGTCAAGGAAATGGGGTTGTGCATTAACGGACAAAAATCCTCAATAACTCTGGAAGGGTTTGCAAGGGTGGAAGTAGAAAGAATATCTGAAGAGCTCCCCTTCGAGGTAAAAACCTTTACCGACAACTTTAAGTACCTGGGGCTCCACTTAAAGCCTGATTCCTACAGAATCCAGGATTGGCATTGGCTAGTGGCACAGATTGAGTCAAGGGTCAAACATTGGAGCTTCAAATGGCTGTCAAGGGCAGGAAGGCTCGTGCTGATCAAATCAGTTGCTCTGGCTATTCCAGTGTACTGGGAAACCTCAACATGGGTCCCAAAAGGAATCCTTTCCAAAATAAGGAAGATTTGTAGTAGATTCTTGTCGGCAAGGTCGAAGGACGAATCGGTTCTGCCATGGGTGTCGTGGCCAAAGGCATGGGGAGGTTGGGGAATTAAGGAGATCATGTCATTCACCCCATCTTTGGCAGAAAAACTAGGATGAAGGCTAATAACTTTGGATAACTTATGAACATCAGTGGTAAATGGAAAATACATAGACCTAATGCTTGTGGGGGATTGGCTGCGTTCACTAGATAAAAAACTGCCAAATGCCTCGGTAGTTTGGAAAGCCACTTTGGACTCAATCAAGATTATTGAACAAGGATTGGCTTGGCATGTAGGAAATGGCGAACAAGTTAGAATAGGCCAGGATCCATGGGTGGGGTGCAATGGGGCATATGCCCTCTCTAGAGACTTGATTGATCACCTAGCCAATAGAGCGATTCATTATCTAAGTCATATTGAAAATATAGGCCAGTCGACTGTTTGAGGAAAAGCGTGGAAATATAGGGAGGAGCTTCAGATAGAAGTCAGGTGGTGGGAGGAATGGCAAGGATATATTAGTGAGCTTCAAAGATAAAATGTCCGCATCCATGAGAGGCCACACTCCTTGAGATGGGTACACTCCCCTACTGGAAAATATGCTCCAAAATTCAGATATAAGTGGCTCATGTCTCAGAAAGGGTGGGCCAAGCCAGAGTGGTGGTATAAGATGATGTGTGAACTCAAGTGTCCAAAAAAATCGAGGTTATTCTTCTGGTGAATCCTAAAGAACAAAGTCTCATCCTGGGATAATGTGCAGAAAATAAGAAACATTGGCCCAGGATGGTGCTCTCTCTGGGAAAATAATGAGGAATATGTTCATCATATTTTTCTATATTTCCCCTTCAATTTTAGCATATGAGAAGAAACCTTGAGGCTCTTCAATCTCTCCTAGAGATGGGCAGGTCCCTCCATCATGTAGGCGTGGCAAAAATGGTGGAATGAAGAACCAAATGATCACATGAAAAAAATTCCACTAATTGTCTCTTGGGGTACATGGATTGCCAGGAACAGGGCCATATTTAGAGACTCCATGATTCCAACAACTCTTCTAGCGGAAGAAGGGGTATCCATTTTTTAGAACATCCCCATTCCCAGTGAAAACTATATAGCCAAGGTCATTAGGGAGGAAGAGATTAGGGGAGACATCCCATGGGCTTGTTTTAATGGGGCTTCAGACCCTCAAAATAGGTGTGGGGCAGGGCTCACCATCCATTTCCATTTTGGGAATATTTTAAAAGCATATGTGGGGTTACGGCCTAGATTTTTTTTTTGCTGAGCTCCAATCCCTAAAGCTGCTTCTGTGCTGGCTTTCTCAACTTGGGCTGAGAGTAGCCTAGATTTTTGGAGATTCCATGAATATTATCAAATGGTTTAATGGAGAAAAAATATGCCAAAACTATATTCTGCTCCCCTTATTAGAAGAAGTTCTGAATCTAAACTATTATTTTAATAAAATCTTTTTTTGTCATATTTATAGGGAATGAAACATGGACTTTGACCTCCTATCTAAGGAGAGCGTGCTGGAGGCTGTGGGAACTTGGGTAACAAAATAATATGAAGGAGATCTGATCCGGGTCTTGGATCAACCCCCACTTTCTCTTTAAATGCTTGACCTTTCAACTTTTGTTTTTAATTTCCATATTTATAAATATTTGTTTTAATGTAAATTCAGACATCGAACAACAAAATTTTCTCTGTTTCGGATTGTTTTCCTCGATGAGAGGATATCCGGGAGACAAAACTAGTTTTTTCATGATGACTAAACACTGCACATCTGTAAAAAAGTGTTTACTTTTTAGATGTTTTTATAAACAAAACAAGTTAATACCTGTTAGACTCCTGTTTAGGGTAGTTTTCCTCTATTAGGGGAGGCCCGGGGGTTGTCACAGGTGCTATCCTCATACAATACTTTGTAGGGCCGGTGGGAATAAATTGCGTTGGTTTCCCATAGCCTGCAAACTCTATGTTTTTTTGGCCGCTGGGAAAAAAAACATACAGTTTCTCTGAATGCTAGTGGGCATATACTATGTAACTTTTTATCATCTTAATAGAAAGTTCGGTTTTTTATTTGGAAAAAAAGAAATATTAATATTATTAAATTTAATAACTTTGGATTAATACAATATTAAATTTGTTATATTATAATATATATTAATATATCATGATATATATTAACTCTAGATAAGGGAAGAACAAACATATAAAGTGATAGAGGTGGAGAGATGGGGAGTGACAAGGGAGAGATGAAGATAAATTGAAAGAGAGGGGAGAGGAGAAATGAAGAGAGAGAGAGAGGGAGAGGAGTAAGGCAGGTAGATAAGGGTAAGATATGGAGATAGAGACAAAAATATGGAGAAGGAAGGGCGAGAGAGGGAGGAATATAATGAGAGAATTGGAGGGTAGAGAGAGAGAGGGGGGCGGGAGAGAAAGGGAGAGAGAGGAAGGACGAGAGAGAGGACTTGATATAGAGGAGGAGAGAGGGAGGGATAGAGAGATGGATTTTTAGGGGGAGAGAGGGAGGGAAGAAGAAGTACATAGAGAGTGAGAAGTGGAGAGAGAGAGGGAGTGACAAGGGAGAGATGGAGAGAGAGTGTGTATGTTTAGGGGTGAGATAAGGAGACAAATAAGGAGAGAAGAGGAGAGAGGGATGTATATAGTAACAGAGAGAGAGAGAGAGAGAGAGAGAGAGAGAGAGAGAGAGAGAGAGATGGGGGAAGAGAGAGGGAGGCAAGAGAAAAAGGGAGAGAGAGGAAGGATGAGAGAGAGGACTTGAGAGAGAGGAGGAGAGTGATGGGGGGAGAGAGTGGGGGGTAGGAGAGAAATGGAGAGAGAATAAGGATGAGAGAGAGGACTTGAGAGATAGGAGGAGTGAGGAGGATAGGGATGGATAGAGAGATGAAGTTGGAGGGGGAAAGAGAGAGGGAAGAAAAAATACATATAGAGTCAGAAGTGAAGAGAGAGAGGGAATGACAAGGGAGATATGGAGAGAGTGTGTGTATGTTTGAGGTGATATAAATTTACAAAGAAGGAGATATGGAGATACGGGGGGAGAGAAGGCAAGAGGGAGGGATATAGTAACAAATTTGGAGAGAGAGAGAGAGAGAGAGAGAGAGAGAGAGAGAGAGAGTGGACAAAGGGAAGGAAAGAGATATGGAGTTGGAGGGGGAGAGAGAGAGGGAGTGATAAGGAAGATGAAGAAAGAGGGAGAGAGGAAAACAAGAGGAAATAGCGATAGAAGTGGGGGAGATGAAGAGTAGGGGAAGACACACACACACACACACACATATAGATATATATATGGAAGGTGAAGAGAGGGAAGAAGAGAGAGAGATGGAGAGAGGGAGGGAGGGACACATAGATTTACAGATATGGTGTGGGAGAGTGTGTGTGTTTGAGGGGGGGGGGGGGGGGGGGGGTTGAGATAAAGAGAAAAAGAAGGAGAGATGGAGGGAGACATAGATATACATGGAGGGGGGAGAGAGGCAAGAATATTTCTTGCACTAGATGCATTTATTTTAGTGTAGATGATGATTTATAATCCTATTTGATTGCTTGCACTAGATGCATTCATTTAAGTGTAGATGGTGATTTCTAATCCTATTTGATTGCTTGCACTAGATGCATTGATTTCAATGTTTGTGGCGATTTCTAATCCTATTTGATTGTTTTCACTAGATGCACTGATTTTAGTGTAGATATTGGTTTCTAATGATATTTTATTGCTTGCACTAGATACATTGACTTCAATGTAGATGATTTCTAATCCTATTTGATTGCTTGCGCTAAATGCATTGATTTCAGTGTAGATGGTAATTTCTTATCCTATTTTATTGATTTTGATAAATGCATTGATTTCAATGTAGATAAAGAGAAAAACAAGGAGAGATGGAGGGAGATATAGATATACATGGAGGGGGGAGAGAGGCAAGAACATTTCTTGCACTAGATGCATTGATTTCAGCATAGATGGTGATTTCTAATCCTATTTTATTTCTTGCACTAGATGCATTGATTTAAGTGTGGATGGTGATTTCTAATCCTATTTGATTTCTTGCACTATATGCATTGATTTCAGTGTAGATGGTGATTTCTAATCCTATTTTATTATTTTCACTAGATTCATTGATTTTAGTGTAGATACTGATTTCTAATGATATTTGATTGCTTGCACTAGATGCATTGATTTCAATGTATATGATTTCTAATCCTATTTGATTGGTTGCGCTAAATTCATTGATTTTAGTGTAGATGGTAATTTCTAATCCTATTTTATTTCTTGTACTAAAAGCATTGGTTTCAATGTAGATGTTGGCTTCTAATCCTATTTTCTTACTTGAACTAGATGCATTGATTTGAGTGTAAATGTTGATTTCTAATCCTATTTGGTTGTTTCCATTAGATGCATTGATTTCAATGCAGAATTTGTTTTCTAATATTATTTGATTGCTTTCATTAGATGCATTGATTTCAATGTAGATGTTGATTTTTGATTTGATGTAAGTGGATGTATAATGGTACATTAATTTTAAAGTGATTGGATTAACAATGTGCATTGATTTTAGTGTAAGAACAAATAATTATTGACAATGTACATTGATTTTTGTGTTATATTAATTCAACCTATTAATATTGGAGAGAAAGAGAGACAAGGAATGATGTTTAGTACAACTCGAGCTAAAGATTTGAATGGTTTATGATATGAAACTATGAGAAATATAACAAGGGTGATAATAAGAATAGTAGAAGACAATAGTTTTAGATTGATCACAATGAAGACTATTTGTAATTGACAACATTCTTATTATTCACATTTTGTATCATTCAACACTATTATTGTCAATTTTCATTCAAAATTTGTATTTCATCTTTTGTCATCATTAAAGTTATAGCAATATTTATCATCTCAAAAAACTGAGGTAACTAAGAAGATTTAAAATTAAAATCAGTAGGTTAATCTTAGACATATTTAGCATATTTAAAATGATTATATTAATATTATATATACTTACATATTATTGATAGAAAAATTTTATGTCTTCGATGTATTTTCCTTCGGCACACTACCGAAACTAGCCTAGATCCATCTTAAATCCGAATCTATCAAGCGCTAAGAGGGATCAAATCTCTCAAGATGCAAACCTTTCCTCAAGTTTTTCACTAAAAAAATAGTTTTGCACCTCGAGAGATTTGATCCCTCTCGGCACTTGATAGATCCAGAGTTAACATGTATCTAGGCTGGTTGTTATAACAATACGTACTAGTTAACAAATACACTCCCGCTGACTATATGTTATTGGTCGATGGATAAAAGTGGGCGGAGATATATAACATGGTTTGGATGGAGTTCAAATATTACACACTACGAGATATAATATATGGTTTGGATAATAAATGGTAACACCACCTAGTTTAACTGTATGCCATATATCATATATGGTTGTAACAATATATATACATGTGCCAACCATTATGGGAGCACACAACGTTTTATGGGTTTGAGAGCTGGTATATTTGTTATGATATAGTTAAAACTATAAACCATATGATATGGTTGTAACCAAAACATAAATACACCCTATTTTGTCTTATGCCAATGTTATATAACATAGATATTTTTCATTGAGAAACAAGTCTCTCTTTGGAGCACAAATTATGTGGTTGTATTATTTTGGAGTGTCGAGAGTGTGTTAAGCAATATTTTGGTATGTTCATTTTGTATGTTAGTGAAGTTTTTTGAGCTTGGTTTTTGTAACAATCAAAGAAGGTTTTAGTTGCATTTTGGGAGGCAATTCTTTGTATCAAAGAGCTCAGTTTTGTAGCAAACCTTTGGAGGTATTTTGTCTTTTGTAATTAGAATTTTGGAGAGAATAATAAAGAGACCAATCCCTTGGAGGTAGGACCCGGAGATGTATTCCACACTGGATGAACTCCAATATCAAGTGGGTTTGTGTCAATTTTATTCTTGTTTTGATCTTTTGTATTTAATTTTAAATTACAAATTCATTTAAAATATTTCATGCTTGATTTAATTATTATGATGGCTTAGGTTTTATCATTCTTGCTTGAACATTTTTACAAGCCTAGTCACTTTAAAATATCCTCGATCAAGTTCAGTTTACCCAAATATGTATGAAATTCAATTTAAGGAAGGGATTATGTGAGGAAATAATCTCAATCTAAAGGGATGAGCACATGGATAAGCATTGGATTATGACCAAAAATCATGGAAATGTAAAAAATGTCATGAATATTATCAACTAGTTTATGATTGTAATAAAATCTCAATGTACAATGGGAAACAAACAATCTTGGAGGGCATTGAGGCCTTCAATATGGTCAAGGATAAGAAAAAAACCCTTTAATAGAATCACGTAGATTCAGATAAGAAATAAGCTAATAAACCCTCCTTTCAATGGAAAATTTCTAATGCTTTAGTTATTATATTTGATTCTCTAAATTTAGTGAATAAGGAAACAAAGAGAATGCAATGGTGACTAAATATTTTCTTTAGAAACTCCCTTTAGAACCTTCTTAGGGTGGGGGGAAATATTGGATAAAATATATTATGTTTTTCCTGATATTTCCTTGAACCCCTCATGTATTTCACCCAATATTTCCCCAACCCACCTTCATGAGTGGAAATAACCACATGGGTTTGGAAGAGGAAATTTCAAACATCCCAAGTTTAAGTTTGTTAAAGGATGGTATTTCCATGATGAAGGAAATTGTTTACTAGGGATCCAAGAAACATTACAGTCCCTTGAACTTAATAAAGCACTAGGTACAAATGGTTCCTTAGTACATTTATACTAACTTTCCTTATGCATAATAAAAACATATCGAAATCATGTGATGGGGTTCTCTAGAGATAAATTAAAAATTGAAGGAGGGATGCATTGACTCCAAATGGGAAAAAAAAAACCGTTAACTTCAATTGTTTTGATCCAATGTGTCTATGCAATATTTCATACAAATTTCTCATGAAAATCATTACAGATATGTTAAAAAAATATTTTTTTAATGGCTATTTCAAGGACTTTGGGGTCAAGGGGTATTCATACAAGGGTGATGAATCAAAGACACCATCACACTAGTGCAAGAGGCCATTTACTAAATTAAATCAATGGGATAAAAACAAATAATCATTAAAATCGACATGGTTAATACTTTTAACCTTGTAAGATGCAAATTCATATATTAAGGGGAATTGTGCACCAATGACCCTTGTATTTCTCCATTTATTTATGATATATCGACCCCTTTTTAAATAATTGAGGGAACTGAAATAAATATGTCTTTCGTCTACCTCTCTCTACACCATCACGGGGAAAGAATTATGTTAGAGAGTAGAGAAATTTCAATAGAATGTAAATATCCTAGACATTTGTGTAGCTAAGGAAGTAAAACATGTCAATCATTCACAAGTTGCAAGGATAACATCCTGAGTGATGCCTCCATTGCTACCACCAAGAGATTTGTGTCCATTCATGTGTACTAGTTAAAGTCCTCGAGAAAAATGGTAAACAAGGGAAATATAAATTCTATGGTTAAGAAACCTTTTTTTTCATATTAAAAAAACAATGGTTCATATAATGTACTGGTACATTTTCCAAATAGAAATCAAAATTTACATTGAAATTGTGATCCCCATACCAAAATAGAGAGTAAGTCTGAAACTTTATAAATATGAATTTATGTTCAAGAAAAGAGATTCAGGGATCTGTTCACAAATGCTTCCCATATGAATATCTTATCATTAAAACAATAGCAAGTATGTTTAACAATAAACCACAAAAAAGAAAAGAGACATAGATTATAATGGTAAGGGAGTAATATTGTTCCTTCATCCCTGATAGTGTTTTCATCTTGATATACAAAGTGCATGTAGCCATTATCATCTTTGAGGTCGTTTTAAGACAATGAGTTAGCTAAAAAATTTGGTTCCCTGAAGATTGTTGAAAAGTAATGTGATGAAAGGACTGCTTGAGGAAGTTTATGTGAGATATCCACCCGCATAGGTTTTGAGGGGAAAAATCCATATTGGTCGAAACCCCATCAATGAGGGTCTTGGAGTCTCCATATACATGAATAGTCTCAATAAGCAATCTCTTGGAGGATCATAGAATTCCCCAAAGTGATAATATCACTGCTGCATGTTTGTACCTCCAACTCCATTCCATGATATATTATAATGTGACTCGTGTTCCATCCTGAGCCATATGCCACAACTGCAGATACCTCTCAGAGTTGCTCCATCAAAATAACCTGCAAAAAAAGGAATGTTAGGTGGGATGAGTCGGATCAATATATCCTTATACCTATGTATGCCCCTTCTCTTGGTATCCATCGACCTTGTGAATATCAATAATGTAATATTAAAATATATAACTATTCTGCGCTCTCTAGATTTCCCAGAAAGTGAATAGTGGGGTGGCCTGATATTTATCCCCACTCTCGATCCACCAAATTAGGCATTGTTCAATGGAATGGAAACTTATGAAAGTGATGTTGAGTTGCAATAGTATGCTTCTACAAAACTATATCTCTATGGGACACTCCAAGAATAGATGTAAATTTGTCTCCATCGAAACCCTGCATAGTGGGCATCTAATAGGCCCATGTATACCTCTTTTTCAGATATCATCCCATGTCATAGTTTTGTTGTGCCAAAACAACCAAGTGTAAATAATAATATTAATTGGGAAATTCAATTTCCAGAACTTATAAAACCAAACATGATGAGTAAAAGAGAAAAGTGTGCTCATAATGTACCTATAGGAGTCTGCTACTACCACTGAGTTCATCATATTTTCTGTACCCATGTGATGTAATATCCATCCTCAGTTCTACAAAGTTCCACAATTTTTAATATCTGTATGTAGTTATTCCATTCCTCTACACAGTGGTCGACCAAATAGACAACTTCAACATTTCTCCAAACATGAAACTTGCCTCTCCAACATAGTATGACCTATTCCAAAAAGAAGTAACCTTTAAATCGTAATCTAACCATGTTATCCTCACATAGGTGGTTGCCGCCATCAACACCCTGTATTTTATCAATACCAATTATGATATGGTTTCCTTTCCCAAAAAAACATGATTTTTTTTTTTGAGAAACTAGTCCATATATAAGATCCATATTTTATCCCAATGTGCCATTCTTTAATCCAATCATGAAAATTTGTATTTTGTAGATATTTGGTCGAGATTATATCTTTCCAGATGGCCTCTAAGAATAGTGTGCAGCATATAGATTTGATAATGACAGCCCATGTAAAAATATTAATGTCCAATATTCCCCATCCACCGAAATATTTTGGAACAATGATCTTCTCCCATTTGATAAGGTGGTATTTATGTCTTGTATCTGTACCTGCCCAGATGAACTGTGCCATGAAACTTTTGATTTTAGTAACAATTGATGAGGGAAGAATATATATATATATATATATATATATATATATATATATATATATATATATATATATATATATATATATCTGTGTGTGTGCTCAATATGCTGATATATGATTGAGAACTATTTATGCCAGAATTTATATTCCTACCAGAGACAACCTTCGATGCGACCAACAATAGAGTTTTTTGCAAAATTTGTCCAGAAGCCACTACTAGTCAGCAATCCTATAATTATTTGGCTTGATATGGAAACCAAGGTAAGTAAATCCTTCACATAAGGGTTGGGAGCGAAAATTAAAGAGGTTTGCAATATTTTATCTTGTCCCAATCACCATATAAGTACATGATTAATTATTCGTGTTCATTAACCATCATCCCCGAAGCTACACCAAATCTCTAGAAAATATAGTGTATTGCCAACCATTGTTGTTTGGAAACCATCCCAAAGGTGAGGATTTCATCCACAAATAAATTGTGGAATATATCAATACGGGTTCTCAAGCGGATACCACATAAGAGGCCAGACGAATGAGCCACATTATGTTTTTGATTGAGTCCATCCATAACCAAAATAAAAAGTAAAGGTGAGAGTGAACATCCCTACCGTAACCATCTCTTTTCTTTGAAAAATTTAGAAGGGTAACCATTTACTAGAAAAACATATTGAACATATGTGACACAAGCCATAATTCACTCAACCATTTATACAACCAAACCAATTTTTGTCAGAATGAGGCACAAGAGTAACCGGTCTACACAGTCATATGATTTCTTTAAATCCACCTTCATGACTAAAGCCTCCAATCGTTTTGTATGAATGGAATGTATAACTTCCTGTGCAGTGGCCATTGCATCATGAATCAATCTATTATGGAGGAAGTTGAATTGTTCCCGAGAAATATGAATTGAGAGGGTATTCTTCATGACCTCCATAATGATCATTGAGATGAGTTTATAACAAATGTCACAAAGTGAAATAGGTCTAAAGTCCAAGAACGTATATGTGATAGTAACCTTCAGAATCGGTGCAATAAAATTGGAATTTATGGAGCGAGATACCATACGAGAGGTCCTTGATTCTTCCACCATATCCATAAGTTCCATTCCAATCAATTCAAAGAAATGGAGGAAAATATCCAATGTCCAACTGCCCAAGCCCGTGCATTTATCTTTAGGAAATGATTTCAACACCTAGAGAACTTCAAATATAGTGATCAAGCTATACAAAACTTAATTTTTATCCTCATTAAACATATGAGGGCATTCCATAGTAGCCAAAATTTGGTCCTCAATGTCAACGCCCAACCGAGCTTGGTCGAAGGACTCAAAAAAGTGTACAACTTCATTTTGTATCTCCCTAGTCAAGTACACCTCCCCATTCCTACCCAGTATATGCCATGTAGTATTAATATTTTTTCTGTGATTAGCATATTTATGAAAGAAGTGGGTATTTGTATCCCCTTCACGGAGCCACAATGCTCTGCTTTTAAGGCGCCAAGTAGTTTCTTGTATCTAGATAAAGTGCCTATTTCTGTGTTCCAATGCTTTTAGTATCTCCCACATGAAGGAAGTAGGAACTCCCCGATCCATGTACCTCCTAAGTCTGGTCACCTCTTCTATAATATCCTTAAGTTCCAGAGATAGTGATTTTTTATTATTTCTCTCCCAAATTCTGACATGAATTTTAAGATATTATAATTTATCCAAGACAAATTCCATCAGAGAAATATCCATCTCCCTCGTCACTGAGAGCTAATAATATTTTACCAATTCATTGAAATATGCATCCTCTAACAAGATTATGCTAAATTTGAAAGGAATACCCAATCAAATTCACTGCGAACACCATTGTAGAACAATAGGAAGATGATTTGATATACAATTTCTATCAACCTAGGATCTCAAATTTCCCAATATTTCAATTAAGTTCTTGTGAACTAAGAAACAATATATTCTCTTCTCGATATGGTCTTCCACCGATATTCCATTATGGAAAGTAGGTGTGAGAGTGTTGGGCCGAATGTCCACCAAGTGATTTTAATCAAAGAGGAGATGTAATCGGTCGGTAATAGGATCCCTTTTGCATCATGTCCCACAACATTCCTCCCTGGATATTATGGGATTAAAATCCCATGCCATAATGAGGGATCCAATTTTGAGAATATCACAGGCCTCGATACGATCCCAAAAAGAAACCCTATTATTGTATGGAGCATACACGTTTAGAAAGTGGATTATATCAACTACTCCATAAATATGCCCTATCAACAAAATGGCAACAAAAAAACTATATGCACACAGTGAGGCCCATCTAGCGTCCCAGAGCATATTGGTGCCCCCCGATAGTCCATAAGAGTTCACATACACCATATGCCAATCTGGAAAGATAGAAATGAAATATGAAATGATTTTTTTAGATGCAACCATAGTTTCTTGTAACATAATGATGAAAGGTCGAATTGACCCAAAAATATGTTTGAGGGATAATAGTTTTAACGAAACCCCCAAACCTCTCATATTCAGTGAAAGGAAATTCATTATGATGTCCCAGAAGCAAGCGCATCTTATGCAAGGGCCCAAGAGTTCTATGAAGAGATAATGAGAATATCCCACAAATCATAAGTATCTATAAAGTGTATAGGCTTAGCCGACAGACTATATTTATAGTGTTGGGACCCCTTAACCCCTCGACATCTAACACTAATGTTGCGGGCCTAGTGAAGGGGGGCACACAAACATATAAGGAGTACCAAGGAAATGAGAGGGATGGATCATCTAAGGAGACCTATAAGGTGGAGGTGACGTCGGTGGAGGGAGGGGGCGCATAAAATGGAGAATATGGGAACCGCCATGAATATGTATATTACCACTACCCACTCTGAGAGATGACAAAGGGGCCAAGGAGAGACAAGGAGAAGTGGAAAGGAATAGAGTTGAAAAGTCATTATTGAAAAGAGAGTTCTCACTATAAAAATCAATACCTGAAGTTGGGTTCTGAACAAATTCCCCCCTTTAGGGAGGCCTTGTCTCCATCCACTGCATCAGTAACCTACACCACCTTGAATATGTCTACGAGGGCATCACTCCATGTGATGATCCATATGATGGCACACTAGGCATATGAATGGAATGCCCAAGTAGTCCATGCATCTCCTATGTTGTAGTTTCCCCCAGGCCAAATAAATATGTTCTAGAATCGCCCGTGAGAAACCAAGCTTGACCAAAATCCACCCACCCACTTATCCCATGCACCTAGAAAACCTAGGTCAATATATATGAATCGATCAATGGCATCCAAAATCTCCACCCTGAGTCAACGAGTTGAGAATTCTAATGCTAAACCCAAAATTTTTACCCAAGAAATATTATTCTTAGACATATCTTGAAGTGGATTAAAACCCAAATACGACTAATGGAGCCGTAAGAAGCTTTTCCCTCGCACCCAAGGAATCTTCATAATGCGCTCTAGGTCATCCTAATGTAAGAAATGGAAGCTATACTAGGAATTCATGAGGGAAATTGGTTTAGGAGAATATCCTAAAATGGGATCACGATGTGTCCTCACCCAGTCCTGCATGTTTTGTAGAGGAAGATCGAAAAATGACCAATGCTTGACAAGAGCTCTCTTCTACAAGATGTTTACCCTGTCCCATAGAACATAATAACCAAAGATTATGAGTTTCTTATAAGAGGACGGAGAGATAGTTTTTCTGTGATCCTTCCTGATTCGAAGCCCTTTGACCTAGGGAGGAAAACCCATTTCCTGGAGCTCCACACGTAGGCCACTAATCAGAAGATCTGTAGAGGGGGGGAATGTTGGGCATTCCAAAGGTCCAAGATATTCCACAAGCTTTTGATGATTAAGGTATTCCCTTTCAGCTTCCAAGGTGGGATGTATGAAGGCCTCATGAGCGGACACGTCCACATTTAAAGATTCAATACGACTGTCAATGTGAGCCATGTCAGCGAGTCAGTGGCATCCAAATTAAACGTCTAAACCACATTAGAGACATGTAAGGCATTCAAAACGCAAATATAAATGACACACTCAACTTTATGTTGTAGTCTAAAAAACCCACAGAATAACCCAGAAATTCCGGTAAGATTATGAAAAATTCTGGTAAATATTTTTGAAAATGTGGGTTACAATCATTAAACTTCAATATTTTGGGTGCCCTAAGGGTTACAGTGGTTAAACTTCAGTATTTTGGGTGCCCTAAGGGTTTTTGATGGTGCCGAATCCATTTCCATCATCAAAAATGCAATTAAAACACTCCAACTACCTGATATTTTGAATTTTTTTTACCTGATTCACTATCGTCCAAACTATTCTATTGCGTGAGTAGACAACCCCTCAACCTTATACCAACCTTATACCAACCTGCTAAGGAAATAATCACTCCATCCTCGGAATCAACAACACCACACGGATATAGTCGTATCATCATAAATGTGAATTCAGGGGATAATCAACATTCCCCCGCCCAACATCGAAATAACAGCAGAGACGTGCCATGCTTTCAGTTCTCAAACGTATAAAGGACAGACTAAGCCTTATACCATCTTGATATGGAAATAAACACTCCGTCCTAGGAAAGATTTTCCACCCACCGGATATAGTGATACCAGCATAAATGTGAAGAAGGGAAATAATCACCAACTCCCCCACGCAAGACCCTGCAGAAGTAGAAATATAGCACCCTGCCCAAGACATATCATACGAACCACCTCAAGATAATATCATAACACCATATTAAATATGGAATTTAACCACCGAATTTGCGAAAAGGATATAATACATCGCCATTTATAAAAATATATGTCAGACGGTGAAATGTATAGTGAGAAATTAATAAAGGAATATATATAGTAACCCACACTGATCCAGTATCCACCATGATCATAGATCCCACCTGCCCGAACGAAATATGAATATATATTCCCGATCACCGCATGAATAAGATAATGCACCACCAGAATTAAATCAGCTAGCCACCGAATGGACTATCCCACGATTTTCCAATATATATTGCAGTGTATGTCAAAATCACCAAAAGTTCAAACCATCTGAACCAGGGAGAAATAGAGTGGCCCGTGATACCAGAGAAGATTCAAAAGTGGCCGAGAAATAATCACCGGAAAAGAGGAAACCATGGACGAATGCCACCCAAGGGACATTAAACAAAAAAAATGACAACCATGGATGTTTCCTACCAAGAGATACCCATCAAACAATATCATAACTTTTGCATACCGACCGACAATAAAGTATATCAGATAGCCAATGTAATAGACATTAGTAAAAAACCCGCCTTATGCATCGTGTCTGAGATGCTCATTTGTAACGCTCCTGTAATCTCAAACTGCAAACACCTGTACAGTTTGTAGCACAACACTCAACTCCCAGTACTAGTGTTTCCATAATTAATAAAAAACAAAACAAAACACATAACAATAGAAATAGACTTCATAACAAATTTTAGCCAATAAATATTAAATATTAAATATTAAAAAACAACTATAATTAAAATTTTAAAAATAATAAATAATACAAATGAATGTTAAAATATTTTTAAAATATAGAATAATAGAATTTTTAATTAGAAAATAAAAAATCAACTCTAACTAAAACTAAAAATAACATTAAAAAAAATCAAATAAAAATCAATAATTAACCAACTAAATATGAACCAATAAATAAAATAAATGAATAAAAATAATGCATAAAATAATAAAATAAAAAGACATTAAGCATCAATAAAAATCAATAACTAACAAACTAAAAATGAAACAAAGGAATAACAATAATACATAAAATAACCGAACAAAAACATATTATCATCGAGTAAATAAAACAAAACAACAAATAAAAAAAAGCTAATGTTAAAAATATTAATAAAATATATAAAATACTAGATTTTTAATTAGAAACCGTAAATAAAATGCATAAAGTAAAATAATAAACAAAACAAAGAAATAAGAAAATTGAAAAATAAAATAATAAAATAAAGAGAAACAAAGTAATAGAATCAAGGAGCAAAGAGAGTGGACCCAACAATTGCTAATTTTCCATCATGAGACTTTTTTTCAATTTCAATGACCTCTCTAAACTAGCCTTAGCAATGACCCTTGACTCTTCCAAACAAATATGGTGGTTAGATCTTTCTACATGCTTAGCTAGAGTTGAGGACCAAATCCAATAATGCCTGATATCTACTATGTAGAGGGGTCCCACATGAATATGGGATCAACTAGACATCTTTCATGATTTTTGGGTCCAAATGGTCTTAAACCTACTTGAATGAACCACAAATGGTTTTCAAATGTATAAATGAAGAATAGATCTTGTGTTTCCTCAAAATCTTAGCAATTCTTTTAGTAGTACCATGGATAAACGGAAGTTGATTATTATTTTAATTGTAATTAGTATATTTTATTATGTATAGCAATAATTTTGTTTAAACTCTTGTCAGGTAATAATTTTGTTTAAACTCTTGTCACTATTCCATCAGGTAAAACTAATATTTCATAATTGGAACACAAAATGTGAATTATACTATTCAAGCTAAGTTTGTTGGACATCTACAATTCACACCAAGTATCTTTGAAAATATTATTTTTTATCAAATACAAAATGTAAATAATAATTTTTTTAGTCATTTGATTTATTTGTATTATTCGAATGGTTGATTATTATTCATTTTATTTATTATTATTGAAGTGTTGGTTTTTTAATATATATATATATAAAATAGAGGTTTTTGTGCGTAAGATTATTTAAATATTTGTTTTCTACAAAAAATTATTTCAAACCAATCAATGTAATTAAGATTTAATTTAAATAAATGTAATTAAAATTTATAAAATTGTTGATGAATGATACATGAATGCATTGTTTAAATACTTGTTATCAAATCCCCCGATCGGGGTGTACACCTATCACCAGCGCTATGATAAGTCACGATAGTTGGCTGCTTATAGTCCTTCATGCAATTAAGATTAATAATGGTGCACCATCATCCATGCTTATGGAGTGTGCAAGAGATCGAATTTTAATGATTTTGCAGAAGTCGACAGCCTGTGATGTCAGACCGCCGATGGAATGTTTGCAATATGGCAAGTAGATTGTCTCCCTATCCTCATTTTGCCATGCAATGTTCTGTGCTTGAGAGCACTCAGAGGTAGCAAAGGAGGAAGCTGGGCGCCATCCATTCCAGCAGCCAGCCAATTCTGTGGGGGTATGTATATGTTTTTCTACTCTCACTCATTGTTGAAGTCGCCAAGGTTTCGTATTGCTCGCTGCACTATATGGTTTTTTCGATTCTCCTGATGGGCACCAGCTTTGTTATTCCTCTGTTGAATCCTGTAGAACCTTGCTTTCGTGACCCATGTCATTCTTTAGGTTGTGTATTTACTTTTGGTGTAATTCTGGTTAGAGTTAGCCTTCCCTTCTGTTTGGTTAGTGGGCACGTCAATTATCCCAGGTTTATTTGGTATCATTCCTATGTTCAGATGTCGGAAGGATTCTGTGGAATTCCCATTTCTCCGTCTGGTAGTTGTGGATGGTTTCAGAATTGTCTTTTCTGTGTTAGTTCTACTCATCTGTTTTGGGGAAATCCCATTCTGCAGTTTTGTACCTGTGGATGGGTTAAGGATTGTCTGCTCCGTGTTAATTCTCATATGTTTTGTTCTCCTGAACGGGTTCTTTATAACTTTGTTTCTCGGCGAAGTCAATGGGTCGGGTTTATGATGGTTTATCTGCATGGCGGTACTTGGGCTGGATGATATCTTTGTATCTATCTTCTCAATGTGGAGTATTCGAATTGCTCGGTTATTGTTTTGGGTTGTCTTGCTGCCCTGTTTGTTCTGGGTTGTTTCTACTCTGTTTACCCAGTTTCTTCTCTGTGGGATTGGATTTACTGCAATTCTCCGCCGCGTCCTCACACGTGTCACCTGCTTTGATTGTCTTGGCATTCTATGCCATCCCACCAGTTACATTCACACAACTACTAAGGTTTTAATTATTCATTCATGTTTGTATTTGTTCATACATAGGCCTCTCTCCATCATGGGGAAGCGTCGATCTTCTCATCTCTCTGCTAAAGGGAAACAATAGTCCCAACCTGAGACTAGTTCTAAAAAACGTGGTCGCAAGTCATGGTAGGATGTTCTAGAAACCCTCACAGTCAACTATGTTCTTGGTAACTCCCCCACTATACGACAGAAGATTCGAGGTTGGGAATGGGATATTAATATTGAACCAGAAGATAATGAAGTGGAAGCAGAAATACTGGATTTTATTACCGATCTTGGTAATACTAGGGGTCGTCTAACTTTGTTCCAGCAAACTGTCCATACCTACTAGATAGTCAAGTGCCTTTTGGCGAAGGCAATGCAGAGTTTTCCCCCGACTTCAGCAAATATTGATCCAAAAATAGTTTATCTGCTTCAGGATATTCAGAACCAGCTGAATCACATCAAAATTACTCAGTATCACGCTACTGATCATATTAGCCGACTTGATGATCGTGTGGGCAGAATGGAAAAGCAAATTTAGCAGCTGCAGCAAGTAGATATGCCTGGTTTCACTGTCAAGGATCCTGCTCCTGTCTATTCCTCTGATGGCTAGTTTGAATTACAATTTGCCTATGGTTTTTACATGCATTTTGGTTTTTTGTATGGACATCTTTTAATTCCCCAACTTGTAGATAATTGTGTAATCGAGCAGTTAGCTAAGGAGTCTTCTAGATGAATGAAACGGTTTCAATTTGGCTTGCTTTTAATGCTTTAAGGTGGCCAACAGACCTGGTTTCCTACGGGCAGGTTGAGGCCACAGTATGGATTTTTATATTTTGTAACCTGTTTTCAAATTATAAATAGAAAATAGCGAGGTCCTACCAAATTTACAAAAAAATGAAAAAAAAAAAAATACTTGTTATCAAATAAAAGTTAACTAATTCAAATTCTAAATATCAACTTAAAAAAATAAATACTATTAAATCTTATATATCCCAAAATTTTAAATTTAAAAAAATCAATGCATACACTTTTAATAAACAAATTAAAACTAAAATTGATTAATCCTTGAATTTTGTACTATGAGACAATGTTGTTTCACTGGGAAAAAATAATTATTATGCAAAGTTATTTGAAATTAACTTAAAAATAAATAAATATTATTTTTTCTATTAAATTTTATATATCCCAAAATTTTAAATTTAAAAAAAAATCAGTTCTTACACCTTTTAATAAAAAAATTAAAACTAAGATTGAGTAATCCTTGAATTTTGTACTATGAGACAATGTTGTTTTGCTAAGAAAAATAATTATTACGCAAATTTATTTGAAATTAAAAAAAATTATTAAGTTGTTTTATACAGTTTGAGTGGGTCAAATGGCCAAATAATTAAGAATATGTATTTTCTCTTAAAAAAATTATAGGTTCAAAACTAGAGGAGGTAGAATATGTATGTTTTCTTAGATTTAGTAGTCACACAATTAAGAGTGTTATACACCAATTTAATATTTGGCTAGTGACTTTAAAATTAGATAATAATAATATTATTTTGGTTTTATTTTCTGATTTAATTTATCTAAAATTTAATAAAAAATTATTAAAATCACACATTTAATAAAAATTTATTAAAACCACAAATTTGATAAATAAATTAGAAGCAATAAAAATACCTCATAAATTTTTTCAAGCTGTTGAATACCCATAAAAACCGTAATTTAGATTAAAGATTTCATCTCTCGGGTATAGCTTCCAAGATTGGCAAGATCGACAAAACTGTGAGAATTGATGTACCAAGAAACTACTACATGCCTTGTCTTGTAGTTTTGTGCAGATGATTTATCAAAAGAAATCGTATTGAAAACAGTCGCAGGTTGTTTTAATTAATTTCTTCCTCGTCTTCATTTCATTACTTTTAGTGATAATCTATGTATTATGTAGAGCAAGTAGCTGGCTGTGGAGATATTTGAAACCAGGGAAATGGTTTCCAGGCTGGAAATTCAAGTCTGAAAGAGATGAGGGAAATGTTCTGGAAATTTTGAGTTTGAAGAAACAGAAAACGAAGTGGAAACAGAGTTGCATAATCTTGATGGCCCCAACATTGGCTACACAGCAGAAGAGAAGTCATGGAAAACTAGAGCCAGAAAGACTTTTTTTGAGTGCAAATATAACCCATGACCAACTGCATATGCACGCCGAACATCTCAAATTTAGAGTTGATGTATCAATAAAGCATGGTTTATTTTGTGTGGTTACAGACTACAAAGTTGTTCTCGTTATCAACGCTGAAGCAGATTATGTAATCTTTTACTTTTAGTAGGCTGGGTGGAAATGTGAGAATTATTGTAATTTATTTAAAAATTTTCTAATTTCATCAATTTTATTTGCAGTTGGTAATTTTGATAATTTGAATTGATTAAAATATAAGTAAATTTGAATGGATTAAAAACGAAGACTAAAGTATTAATGGGTGGAGTTGTTTTTAGTGCGACTTTTTGGAGTTTCAGATGCTTAAAATCTTGATTTCTGTTATTTAAATTGGTTTTTTTACTGTATATATGGATTCAGCACCTTAAAAAACCCTTAGGGCACTTCAATTGTACAAGGTTACCCCTCAAACTTCTATTTTCAATAAATTCCTGCCGGAATTTAGAGAAATTAGACCGAAAAAAACTATCGTAAAAGCCTTCAAAAAAATAGCACTATAAACTACTCGATTAGCAAGTTCTTGTTAAACTTTCAAAATACCTAAATGGCCAAATAAAAAAGAGAGGATATTGCAGTGTTTTAGTAGGGAGGATTTGACAGTGTTTTAATTGGTAGTTTCCTGAACTTTATGTTATAGTGTGACAACTCTATATTGTAGCAAAGCCTTGTTATAGTGGTGGCAATTCTCTTGTATAATGAGGAAAGTGATATCACTTTTCAAGATAATCAAAGATCAAATTGTGGCTATTTAAATTTAAATTTGAGAATTTCTGTTGGTTTAAGTTGAGGAATTTCAATAAAATTGTTGAAATTACAATTTCATTGCATATTGTTTTAAGTTAAATTTTTGAAATTACAATTTCATTGCATATTGTTTTAAGTTAAATTTTTGCTTATAGTTTCAGGTTAACTTTTTGTAATTCTAACCTCTAGGTAACATTATTGCAATTTTAGGTTAAATATCATCAATGTAGTATATAGTTTCAGGTTAACTTCATGTAATTCTAACCTTTAGGTAACATTATTGTAATTTTAGGTTAAATATCATCAGGCGAGCCACTACATAGTAAATTATAAAATTTCAAGCTAAATAGTAGTACAAATTATAAAATTTTAATTTAAATAGTGGTACATCTAGCCACTAGAGAGTGAATTATAAAATTTTAAGTTAAATAGTGGTAATTTGGTTTAAACCAAATAAATTTTAGGTTGAATTGTTGCAATTATTGCTTTTCGCAGTTAAATTGTAATGTTAGTAGAAGTGCAAGATAAGCTTTCATAATATTGATTATTTAGAGAATTGCATGGTTGGGGTTAATTAGCCTAAATTTATGATATTTACTAAATATTTAAGTTTTAAGAATAAATTGTTAGATATTAATCTTAAACTAAAAGTTCGATTGTAGTATTTAATGGAGAGATACATGGCTTTCCCTCGTATTAATTGCTTCCTTAGGTTGTCTTAGGTTTAATTGGGATTAAATAGCATAAATCACTAACATTTGTGAATTTAACAAATATAGATAAATTATCATATATTAATTTTAAATTAGGGTTTAATTGTGGTCAAGTTATAATATACCTTTGTAGTATTAAACGATACATCACACTTTTGTGTTTGTTTTATAGAGAACTTTATGTTGTATCTTAATACAAGCTAGGGTTTAGATAGTGGTTTTTAATGGAGAAATAGATGAATTTCCTTATTTACATTGTGCTAGATTTAACTTATAGTTAATAGTATAATTGAAATTAAATAGCATAGATATTGGATATTTGTGGATTTATAAAATATTTAGATAAATAATTATATACTAATTTTAAATTAAAATTTTGATTATCAGTAGGTTTAATAAATTTAAAATTTGATAATCTATATACATGCCATATAACATTAAATATTTCGATATGATTTTTTGTTGTATTTTAGTACAATCTCTACTTCCTCTTGCCTAAAATGTAATGTGTTGTGAGAAGAGTAGAGTATGCTAGAGGATAATCACAATTTGGTTTACATGAAAATTTAAAGTTTTGGATATGATGTTTGAAGAAGTAGGAGGTGGGGGGGTTGTGTTGCTTCCTTTGAATTGTTATATCATATATATGGTGTTTAATATTAACTATAAATGTGTTTATTATCATATACATGTGTAAGTGATGATTTTAAATGAATTATATATTTTATTTTCTATTTATTTGACTTAAATTCAAAAAGTGCATTAAAATTGCTTTATCACCTTCCTTAGATTATATATTTTAATGAGGTCGAAGAGGATAAAGAAATGAACTTATGAAATTGCATATCATTTTGCACCCAAGGTTGTAATCCATTCACAAAGTGGAAACCCCATTTCTTCAAACATGCCCTTGATATCCAATATAATTCCTAAAATTCCTGGATGTAAGCTTGAATCTTGTCATATGCTTAGGAGCTAATTATTAATTCCATGAAATTTAAGTTAGTTCCCTAGCCCAAGTTGAGTATTCAAGGCTACTTTCATATTTTCCTAGTTTTCAATCTTCTCTACGTTGCACCCTTCTCCCAAGTATTTTTCTTAGTTTCTCGACCAAATCTTTGTGGTACTTGTCAAGAACATTGTCTCAACCTACACCTTGGCTTCTTTTAAACTTCCATTTATCTATTTCAAATATTTTTTCAACATCCAAACAAAATTTAGCAAGTAATTTAACATTATGGGTGCTATAGTATGGTTATCATTCTCGATCCTTATGCTCATAGATGCCAATGTACTATACCCATTAGAAATATTTCATTCCAACACAGTAATGGACCTATCTTCTTAGACTTTAACTTTTTCCACAACATACTTCGACAAGTATGTAACCATTTCCAATTGTTCATTAACTGTTAGTGTGAATTCTAATAGCAAGCGTACGAAAAAAATCTCACTTTAGCTATGCATAACAAACATCTCTAACATCAAATGTGGTTGTCAATTTCCTTAGATCTGGGAAGGGAACATAGAAATATGTTACCATTCCCCCTCAATGGGATGGGTTCTTGTATGTCCTCAGTGCTTTAGATCCAAGATCTCTCTCTTTTGATGGTGCTGAAAACCCAGAAAAAAATGGAACTCAAAGGCAACTCACAAGAAAAAAGTAGAAAAATATGACAATGATGGAGGATCAAAGTCAGACCAAAAGTATAGATCGAAAGGGGATCTCAAGATAAAAAAAAGTTAGTGAATGAATGGAAAACCCTTCTATTTATAACAAAATATTGAGTTAGTCTAGATATTTGTGCATAATTAAAATATTATTAACCAAAACTAGATCCAACTTTTATGGAATATTTTATTATTTTTGTTGGAGGGAAAAGGAATTTAAATTTGATCAAATCTCTTTATTTAGAAATAATAAATAAATAAATGATTTATTTATTATTTTAATAATTTGATTAAGGAATAATTAAATAAATAATGACTTATTCAATTATTTATAAATGATTTAGTCAAATTTAACAAGGAATATTATTAAATAATGGTTTAAATAATTATTCCTAGAAAATAATAAGATAAATAATGATTTATCTAATTAATTTTCTTGTTTTGGGTTAAATATGACGAGGAATATTAATTAAACAATGGTTTAGTTAATTATCACTATAGTAAAATAAAAAAAATAAGGATTTATTTAATTATTCCTCATGGGGTTTCCTATTTAGACTATAAATAACTTAATAAACTGTGGGTTATTAAATTATTTCTCATAGTGAAATAAATTTTACTATTGTAAAATTGGTCTTACATGGTGTACTTTAGTCCATCTAATAGTAACGGGTTAGATGACCAAAGATTGGTGTAACATTAACATTGGTGCTTAAGGATGTAGTCATCATGTTTTCATTGTTTTTACATTCATGTGTGCCATCATTAAAGGTATGGCACATGAAAATTGTGAGGATATTCCAACCATGCTTCGAAAGAGAAGTTGACATCTTCTAAAAATTCCAAATTTACAAGGTCGCAAGTCTAGTCTTCATCCCTTAGGTCTTTGAGTCCTATCCATTGTTGTTATTTTCATGATATGTTCTTGCCTTTACATGTGAGCCAACCATTGGTACTCCACTCAAATGTGTGTCGACTCATTCCAAAGCCTACTATTTTTCTTCATGTCCATTCCACTATCACGAAGAGTACTTTGATACCACTTTTTACAATAGTGACAATGGTGAAGAGCACAAAAATCAACACTAAAACCACATCTCCTTCAGGAAGTAATGAAGAGTACACTTTGATACCACCTATAATAAATCCATAATCTACCCAAAAATTTCTTAACAAACTTGAGTTTCTCCCAAGTCTATTTTAGCACTTGAGGTTGTGTGGCATTGTCTTGCCTTAGCCACTAGGGCTTGTCTAGTGCCTACTACAATTAGGCTATGCTTTTTCCCTTAAGGTGTACCATCAACTCTTCCTTAATCTAAAATATATCAAATGAAACTAAGTATTACTCAACCAAGTTTATTCAACAATAGGTACATGTCCAACCACAAAATTTAAAACATCCCAACAATACATAGCCAATGTAAATAAAATCAATTAAGAGTGATATCCAACAATTATAAAGAGTTCATAACACACATGTATATGTGATACCCAAGGTGGTTGTTTAAGTTTACTTAGATGAAGAATGTTTTCTTTTTGTAAGCTTGGCAGGACTACATATTCATCATGTCCAATATATATCACCCCGATTGGGGTGGGGAATTGAATCGATGACTTCACAACAAGGAGTGCCTTAATATAGCACCCAATCACTATCTATCCAAGACCATGTGGACACTTAGATGAAGAATGTTACCAAAACATGGGGAAGTTTCATCCTTTGCTTGCAAATTCGTACATATGTACAATGATTTTAAGGAAATATTTCCTTATGCCTATTACCAAATAATCTTGCACAATCCAACCCTTGAAGTAATTGTAGGCCTACCTCCTACAAGACCTATCTTATTTTTCTTCTCATGCAACCAATAAAATTTTACCTATTTTTCCTAATGCCTAACCTAGAACAATTAAATAGCTCCTTTTACACTCATGGTGAATGATGAATAATTTATGCCTGAGCACTTTTGAGGAATCATCCTTATAATATTTCCTTGAACTTTTATTCCCATTCACTCTAAGGTGGGCACAAGTGTCATCCATCAACTTGCTTCTGTCATCTGTGAACTTGATTCCTTTGTTCCTTGTTCATTGATCATCCACATTCAACAAGTGTAGTTGACAATGCATCCAACATTGTCCAAATGCACCTAAGTGCATCCAAGTGCAGCTAAGTGTGTTTAACTACACTTGAGTTTATCCAACTATGACCAAGTTTTTCAAACTAACCACAAGTGTGTCCATGTTTATCCAATATATTTTGTCTCAATAAATGTATCCCACATGTTTTTTCCACAGATGCTTGTGCCCAAAGACATCATTTCCATACATCACAACCCACAAGTGTAGACCACCCAACTCCTTAATTCTCATGTAGCCCAATCAACCAAACCATTTAAGCTTTCTGTACCAATTTAGACCATCATGCCTCATACTTTCATATTAGGTGGGAAAATCTCGCATAATCCCCACTTTTCTTTCCCTCGTGCCAAGTTTCCTTTTTATTTTATCTTTGTGTGTCCCACTCAATAAAAGCTACAAAGGTTTTTCATGCACCCAATTTTATTAAGGGCACCCAAAACATCCATGTGATAATGCAAGGGTACCCAAATATGACTCTTATAGCTATCAACATTCCATTGTGTCCATGTGTGTCGATCAATGAACACCAAGGTGATCATGTGGTAAAGGTTCCTAAATCCATTTAAAGCTAGGACCTTAAAGTAGGCCTCTTCTACCCTCGTTTTGCATTGTTACAGAGCTTTATGCATATTTGAAAGCTATATTTTAAGGCATTATTCATAGCAATGATGCACCATGAGGCCCCATAATTATGTTTCTAGACAACGAATTAAGATTGGTGATTCCCCGAACAAAAGAGTATTTACATATTTTTCACCTGTAGAAATTTGAATAATTTGCTGAATTATTCACCGAGATTATCTTGGTCACATACTATTTGAGCTTCATACATAACACATAATCTCTTCTACGCATTAATCATCACATGTGGAAATAAAAACAACAAGCGGTATTGAAAACATTCACATGCGCACATAAAAATTCAACACATATAACATAGTATGTATACCGGGGAAAGCTTACAGCTGAAAACCCCCTACTGTCTGTATATTATAATGAAGAAGAATCATGTAACAATCTCAGTACAATACTCCTCACAAGTACTCAGTACTGTCTCCAAAAGTTACACACAAACTAGCTCAGTTTTGAACAAGTTACGGGTTCAAAACTCCTCCACTATTTGCCTGCCTCTACTGCGCAATCCAAGATGAGAGAATAGATGACAATGAATTCAAATTCCCTTGGATTTAATTGTGCAATCCTCATTGGAAATCTCCTCCAATGATTGTGCAAATCTCATGCACACTATAGTCACAACTGATAGTAGACTCCACCCTTTCACCCACCTCTAACACTAGTCTCCACTGAACTGTCCATGCACTGTTGTTAACTGATGTGTTCTTTAGTTGAATAATGAGTTAATAATTAGTGAATTAATCAATAATTAATTCACACCACTCATCACTAGTGTATTTATCAGTTAGACTAAATACAACTAGTTCAACTAAGTTAAACCAAACACAACTCCATCAACTGTCTCATCAACTCCACCAAACTCTGCCACATGAGTTCTAACTGAAGTCAACCATGCAATAGCTCAACTAACCCATAGGAAATTCGAATTTCCTTCTGTCAGCTGCATATGCCACATCTGTAGCTCGAACTAAAGTGCTCCAAGAGGATAAGATAATGTTTATAGTCCAAATATTATTAAGGGCTAATAATATTTCGATCGTTCTGCTTTTGCATTAAAATGTACTAACAATAGACTTCTAATTTCATATGTCTAAAAAAATAGATGTCCAAATGCTTACCAACTCGACCAATCATCCAAGAATAACATCCCGCAACTCCTAGACCATGCTCCACATAGTCTAAAAATAGATTTTTCGACAAAAATCACATGTGTGGTCCCCACCTAGTTTAGGTGATCACTTTCCAACTAGGATCAGGAAAGATGTTTCAGGAGGCCTCCTTCACTGTTTCTTGTTTCTATTTTCAACACTCCCTCTCAACAAGAAAGGACTGTCTTTGCATGCGACATGCAACTCCATGCATTTGCCCTGCAACCTTCACAAGCGCCATGCAACTCCATGCATGCGACATGCAACTCCATGCATTCTCCATGCACCCTTTGCATGCGCCATGCAAACTCATGCATGCACCATGCAACTTCATGCATGCGCCATGCACCCTTTGCATGCAACATCTCCAAAACTGAATAGGCTCCAAACAACTCAATCAGTCTGATGCATCTATCATCAAAGTCTTCGACTTCTGCTGGTACCAACTGCACATGTCATCAGGAACCACTGCGTTGTTGAACTCTTGCACCCATGCACTCTGCACTTGATGTCAACTCTGATCCGTGCTCTAGCATAAGACAATCGCTACTTTGATCTTCCCCGCATCAATCCAACCGATCCGCGATCGCCGCACCGTGGGCACTCGTAGCCGGTGTTCAACTCATGAGATCCACACCATCTCCATGAATCCTGCCCTGAAATCTCCACCTGGGATTACTCATGCATGTCGCCCCACCTCTCACCTGGTGGTATAGCTGCATGCACTCCCTCTGCCCATATGGCACAAATTTTCTCTGCATGAGTGGTTTCTCCCACTCCATGATCCTCTTGTGGCTGCTCCACACCCCCAGGTTCACTTTCACCTGCATGCAAAACTTGCTCCCTCTCAAGCATCAGTTGCATGTCTTTCTCCCGCTTCCCAACAGTAGGAAGCTCCGTAGACATCCCATCTACTTCAATTCTGTAGAGATTCTTTGTCCGAATCCCAACCCTCTTGACTTGTCCCGTTGCCTTGTGCCGAAGGAAAACTTTTCCTTCTCTGAAGACAAATTCATACCCTTTATCCTCTAACATTGCGACTGAGATCAAATTCTTTGTTAAACCTGGTACATGCAATACATCTTGTAAAAGAATGAGTTTACCTGACTCCCTCTGAAAGGTTATGGTACCAATGTCGGTCGCATTGTATTGTCCACCGTCGCCCAACTCAACATGCATCTGGAGACCTTTCTCCACCAAGTCACTAAAAATATTTGCATCTCCCGTCATGTGAAAGGAAGCGCCACTATCAAAATACCACCTCGATCCCAATGCACTAGACACCATGCATGCGATCAATGAGAAGTCCAGCTCAAATTGCGAGGCAAGAGCCTCACCAGCTGCAGCTCCAGCAGCCTGCTTGTTCTTCTTCTTTTGTGGAAAATTCGTGGCATAATGTCCATGATCATGACAGTGAAAACACTTCACTTTGGACATGTCACGCTTTTTACCATCCGCACCGGATTGAGAAGCCTTCTCATTGCCCTTCCCCTTCCTTGCTTTGGCAGCCAAAGCGCAATATTCTTCATCAGATACCTTTGATGAAGATCCATCCCTGGTATTCCACCTTATCTCCTCTTGCACAAGATCCGACCAAAGTCGCTCCCATCCTGGCAATTTCTCCCGACCATTGACAGAATCCTCATAGGAATTCCAACTCTTCGAAAGACCAAGGAGAGCCAACTCACCAAGTCCTCATCATCCACACTAACTCCTACACTCCCAAGATCATCCCTACAGTGGACAAACTTTGTCAAGTATATCGGAATAGTGTCATTCTTCTCCATCTTAATTTTCCTGAGTTTATCCTTGAGTGCCAACTTCCTTTGGTCGCTCTTGCTCTGGAAAAATTCTGTCAACGCTTTCCACATCAAGTATGGAGAAGCTTTTCCATGCAGGCTGGATACTATGTGATCCTTCATGCCCTCCAACAGAATCCTTCGACACCTTGATGTCTTCTTTTGCCAAGCTTCAATCATAGCAGCATCCGTAGAGGTAGGCTTTGGAATTTCTTTCTCTATGAATTCCAACAGCCCATTGTCATCTAACACTGCCTCCATCCTGTCTTTCCATGCAATATAATTTGAGCTGCCTTCCAAGGCATACTCTAATCGCAATCCGACGAAAGACATCTTTGCTTTTGACACCAAGAAAACAATTCTGGAAATTCGAATTCCACAAGCTGAAAACTCAACTGCTTCTGATCTAAAATTCGTGAGAACAAATTATTTCCAAATCAGAGATCGACTGCATGGGCATTTACCAGACCTTTCACCTTCAAAGAAGGATGAATCCGGAGGCTACCTGGCCCGATTGCAGACTCTGCCTGAAGAAATAAAATGCAATCACTTTCTGAATAATAGATCTGATGATCAATATCGCTTTGATACCATGTAGAAATTTGAATAATTTGCTGAATTATTCACTGACATTATCCTGGTCACATACTATTTAAGCTTCATACATAACACATAATCTCTTCTACGCATTAATCATCACATGCGGAAATAAAAACAACAAGTGGTATTGAAAACATTCACATGCGCACATAGAAATTCAACACATATAACACAGTATGTATACCGGGGAAAGCTTACAGTTGAAAACCCCCTACTGTCTGTATATTATAATGAATAAGAATCATGTAACAATCTCAGTACAATACTCCTCACAAGTACTCAGTACTGTCTCCAAAAGTTACACACAAACTAGCTCAGTTTTGAACAAGTCACGGGTTCAAAACTCCTCCACTGTTTCCCTGCCTCTACTGCACAATCCAAGATGAGAGAATAGATGGAATGAATTCGAATTCCCTTGGCTTTAACTGCGCAATCCTCATTGGCAATCTCCTCCAATGATTGTGCAAATCTCATGCACACTATAGTCACAACTGATAGTAGACTCCACCCTTTCACCCACCTCTAACACCGGTCTCCACTGAACTGTCCATGCATTGCAGTTAACTGATGTGTTCTTTAGTTGATTTATGAGTTAATAATTAGTGAATTAATTAATAATTAATTCACACCACTCATCACTAGTGTATTTATCAGTTAGACTAAATACAACTAGTTCAACTAAGTTAAACCGAACACAACTCCATCAACTGTCTCTTCAACTCCACCAAACTCTGCCACATGAGTTCTAACTGAAGTCAACCATTCAATAGCTCAACTAACCCATAGGAAATTCGAATTTCCTTCTGTCAGATTCATATGCCACATCTGTAGCTCGAACTGAAGTGCTCCAAGAGGATAAGATAATGTTTATAGTCCAAATATTATTAAGGGCTAATAATATTTGATTGTTCTATTTTTAGACAAGCAGTCTAAAAATAGACTTCGACCTATATGTCTAAAAATAGATGTCCATCTGTTTTTACCAACTTGACCAATCATCCAAGAATAACATCCCGCAACTCCTAGACCATGCTCCATATGTCTAAAAATAGACATAGCCTAAAAATAGACTTTTCGACAAAAATCAGATGTGTGGTCCCCACCTGGTTTAGGTGATCACTTTCCAACTAGGATCGGGAAAGATGTTTCAAGAGGCCTCCTTCATTGTTTCTTGTTGCCATTTTAAACAACACCTTCCTCTCAAATATATTATCATAATGCATTTGCACTTGTGATGAAAAGATCATAAATGGTTTAATTTGAGATAGGCTTAAATTACATCATAGATTTTGTATATGATGTTTCTTATAATGACAAATAATTTAATCAAAGTCTCTTGGAAAACAATATTATTATATTATAGAACTAAATAGGGTATTCATCTTGTCTCATATCCAAGGAGGTAGAGATTATATTTATCTACAAGGATTGTTGTGGTAAAAATATTAATGAAGTAAGATTCTTTTATAAATTATAATAAACATGGATCTTGAGAAAGATTTAAGATTATTTTTTAATGATAAGGGTTTATTTTCTTTAAAATGAAGAAAATATGTTCATTGATCCACACATATTTGACAATTAAAATTCTATTTTCTTAAACAAAATCTATGGATAATTTGAAGGGGCATTTCCTTTATAAGTAAAGTTGCATTCATAAATAACCAACATATATCCATCTTAAGTACAAATTTAGTAAGTATTGAAGGAGTGCAAAAATAAATAAATAAATATTTTCACTTAGAGATTTGATTCTTTTTTGTTCTTGATAGATTCATGCTTAAGATGGGTATATTAATTATCGTTTCAATGTTTAAATTACATTTTTGAATGTATGAATGGTTCAACACCTGAAATATCCCTTTTGGATCTTGGATTGTAGAGAGTCCACATATTAAATTTCCAATTCCAATAAATTCTCATTGAATTTGAAATAAAATTGATCCAGATTATTTTTTTTTCAACCTTTTTTTTATATATAAATATACATGAATTTAATATACTTAATATGGATATTCAAATAGTTTATTGAAGTATTGTATTGAAATATTTTTAAAGAGTATCGTAATTATACATTTTATTCACATTCAAAAGCTAAATATAATATGTTTTTTACTTTATTTTTGTAAACTTATATAAAATTATGTTACTTCACAAAGATATCAGAATAATTTTTTTTGAGTAAGAACAATAGTGAAATATTTTTACCACATCTCCATCATACTAGTTGTAATATAAACAATAAAGCACAATGAAAATGAGATTATTGATGTTTCATCATGCTTTTAATATTTACAAATTCAAATTCCTGGAATTGGCACAATCTATAGATGTCCTTGAAAGTATTTAAGACCTTAGCATGAATTATTATTATTACTTTTTGGTTCGATAGTTTTGTATTGGTGAATTTTACATAATGTTGATTTTTTACTTTAAATTATGTGGATGTAACTCCTTATTCTAGTGGCAACTACTCCCCTTTTTCCTTGTTCGAGTTGCGACAACCCCCTGTAATGGTGACAACTCACTTGTAGCTTGTTACTAATAATTTAATGGTATGGTGTCAACTTCTATACCATATTCACATATAAATAATTTAATTAGAAACTTTTCTTTTAAATTGGAAAATTAATGATTTTAAATTATTAATTAAATTTCTTTAACTATTTTTTATTTGATTTTATTTTATTATTTTAAAATAATCACATTTCATCATTAATAATCAAAATTGAGGGTAGCATTAATCAAATGTTGTGAATTTTAATATTTCCAATGATTAATTCATAAATATTTAACCAACATTCAAAAGTATATAATTATGGAAAACTAAAATGAGTTTTTATTCCTAAAATAAATGAAAAAGGAAGTATTTACAAGTTTTTCTATATTGGTGCTCACATAGATAAATTATTTATAGCTTTCAAAAGAATTTCCCAAAGCTTTGGAATCCTTACATGCATAAGTTACGAGGAAAATAGTAATATAACAATGACAAGAGGTCACCGAGATAATATAGTATCTGATTTTATAAGTTTAGAAGTTCGAGCTTTGGTCTATTTTCCAACATGTAAACCTCATATACGAAGAATGAAACCAAATTGATATTATTAAGGAATAATACTAATTTATATTTACTAACCATGGGAAAAAAAATTATTCTGCTGACTTCCTTGTTTTTCTTCCTATTAGAGTCCTACATCATAGTAATCAAAGTCAATTTGGTATTTATATGTATTTTGGTCAAGTTGTGAAGTTTAGTCAAGATCTTATAAAGATCAAGTCTAAAACATGATTTAGAGAAATAAGTGGTGTCACATCATGAGTTAGTGTTCATGAGTTATAGTGTACATTGTAAAATCAAATGTATCATCAAGTCCTTATCATCACAAAAGGTGCACTACGCAACTGTGTTGCACTTTTGCTAAAAGAAGAGATTTTGAAGTTTGAAGGTTTGTGTTTGGCCTAGAAGCTTTCTCACAGGTTTAGAACGTTCTATGGACCATTCCACATGAGCCCGGTTCTTTCAAAATTTCATAGGATGGCAGGAGGTATTATGAACTTGGAGCACCGCGCTTTTGGAGAAACACAATGAATGCACTGTGCTTTTACATAGTCAACATATTTTCAACATATCTCTTAAACACTATACTTGTTTTACCTGAAGTTTTTACACGAGATGCATGGGGGTGAGATGAATAAACCCACTTAATTTCAGGTCAAAATACTTCAAAATTTTTGATAAAAAGGCCACCGTTGTCTAAAACCATTTTTGGATTTTCATGAAATCATTGAGTCAGATTTTGCTCATTTTTTTTATAGAGAAGAATTATGAGGATATTAACCCGCTAAAAAATGATAAGATCAATCCTATTTACCATTTAGGATATATTTGAAAAATAATATCATTGCGTTTTGGAGATGTTGCACTTTTGGACAGTTGTTGCGCTTTTGAAAGTTTCACTTCAAGATAAGTTTTCAACCAACTAGAGATGAATTGTAAAAAAATAAAAGAATTTTTTTTCAAACACGGTCTAAATTAAAAAAAAATTCCTTCAGTTTATTCAGAGGTTTCATATATTAGAAAATTCAAGTGAATATTTACAACCTATTTTTCAGATTTTGTTATTTCCTGTTTTATTCATGATTTTTGGGGGAATATTCCGAGGAGTTGGAGAGGAATTTTTGAAAAATAAGAGAAGTTTCTCCCAATAACAAGCTAATATGAAAACACCACCATAGTTTTTGTATAAATTTCATGGTTTTACAGAAATTTGGTCCCTATTCCTGAATCCTAGTAGGAAATTTCAAATTTAATGTATTTGATTCTATCTTTGGGGAAAAGGTTGAGCTTGAACCCCTGCATCCATGGATGAGCTAATTTCATATATTTTCATGATTTTTAGTGTGAAAACGGTTAGGTTGGTCAAGTTTGAGAAGAACACACTTTGTGTGCATTGTATTCTTTCTAAATATTTTCCACTGAATGAAAAGATAGAGGTGTGACTTTACAGGAATTCCTATGTCAGCTCCCTATTGTGGTGTTTTATGATGTTGTAAGTTTGTCTCTTGTCATTTGCATACCATGAATTTATGTCTTTATTTTTCGTTAGATCATGATTTATCTGATAATTCATTATAAAATTTCCCTGATATAGTTTGCCAAGCAATCTATGTTTTCTTCTTAAACAACATTTAGAATTCATCCCACTGTTTAATGCTCTATATGTTGTTTCCACCATTCTTCTACTCACCCTCCTACAAAGAATTAGTTTTATTACACCAACAAGACTTCCTACCTTTCCCCTGTAGAATAACCCTCATCTCTTCTTCCTATCACTAGAAAAACAATCAACTTGACATGACTCCATGCCCAATGGATCTGTCTTCTCTCCTGCCAGCGAAACTTTAAAACTTATACCCCACTAAGCATAATAACTAAAATAACATCTAAAGCAACTTAACATTTAAGACAGAGAGATCCCTTTATGAAGTTGGAAGGGATAAATTACAACTTCCAAGTAGTTTGTGGTTACCTCTAAGTTTCTCTCCTCAACTTAGAGAAATTACAGAGTGTTAACATAGTGGCGTCATTGTCGGGGAGTGAAAGGTTCCATCTTCCCCGAGAAAGATCATCAAAGTTTTAGATTTGATTGTTGATGGTGGACAAAAATCAAACAAATTAAGGTTTTACCATTCACCTGGAGACTCCAATCAAATTTCAACCTGATCCAAAGACTCCACTGGTAGCAAGATCTAGAAGTCCGAGTTTTACTGGAAACTCTATTGACCAAAAAATAATTCGGCTGCAAGGTATGAACCCATGAATCATGCTCACGTTTGTGTTTTTCCAAATCAAATTCCTTGCATAGATTGGTAGACTCATTTATCGAGATTCAAAGATCATGTTGGAGATGATGCTTCTCTTCACTTGGTTAAATTTCACATGCATGTACGTAACCAAAAGGTTTAATTCATGAATATTTCCTAACGAAGATGTTTATGGCTACCTTGGAGATAAGAAAGATCACGGTATGAAAAATTTCCAGTTGCTAGCTTATATTTTTTAAAATATTTTCATACAATACTCTGAAAATTTCAAAGAATCTTATCCATCTTTATTGCTAGTCCAAAATTGTTGTGGACATTTTCAAAGTTTCAATGAAATTTGGAAAACTTGTATGAAGATAATGATTTCATGGATGAGAAAATTTTAGAGTCCCTTCATGACAATCATTTTCAACATCAAGAAGAAATGTTAGAGGCTAGTTGTCAAGATATTCAGGAAAATTTCCAGCATACAAAGGTTTCTTCTTTAGCTGAAAATGAAGCAAATTGTAATCTTGATGTTGAATCTCATGTATTTTCTCCTGAGTTTGATGGGAATATTCAACAACCTTGTCAATTTCTAAGTAGCCAAGAAAAAGATCAATGTATTTGTTTGAGTTTTTATTCAACTCATTCATTTTCTAAATCTTTATTTCAAGAACAAGTCTGTGAAAATTAGAGTTTTGAATTTGCATGCATAAAAGCTTTAGACAATGAAATTAAACTAGATGATAATTACCAAAAGTTGCAAGAAAATACTGAAGAACAACATGTTATAAATCCCTCAGATGGTACATAAATTTTTCATGATATTTCATCTTTTTCATTGTTAAATTCATAAATTTTAAAGCAACAAGACAATATTCTTGTTGATATACATGAAGGGTTATTTGTAAATATTTTTTTTATTCAAGATGTGGTTGCCTCAATTGAAGATTTACAAGAGCACACAACTCTTTCCCCCGAGATTAATGATAGGAAGTAACATATTGATGTTATTATATTTGAGAATAATCAAGTTTGTCATATCGAGAAATCTAGATTTAACCATGAAGGAGATGTTGGTCTATTTATTCATTATCAAGAAAAGGTAGTCATTCCTGATTTTCAAGATCCTTTTACAAGCCTGCTGGAATCGTTAGTAAAGGTAGATCTTGTTTTGTTCACCAATGTAGATATTGGATTCAGTTTGGGGTTTGAGTTGCTTCTGCCATTTAATGTTCCAAATTTTATCTTTCCAAAGCACAGTCAAGAAGTCAAATTATGTTACCAAATACTTGATTATATTTACTAGAAATTTTAGATCACTTGATTCAACACTTGTGCTCAACAAAGTAGGATAAGTAGGAAATGGTGTGCATAAAATTGTTTGGAAAGAGTCTATTTCATCATGTGTGTTTTCAAATTTGTAGTTTGAGCATCTTTTTTAGTACTTTTCATATTCCATTTCAGCAGTGCCAATTTCCAACAGTTTGTTTTGGTAGTTTGGTATTACTTTTCAACATTCATTTTAGTTTGCAGTTGTGTGTTGAAGATTTGGAAGAGAGAAGGTTACATGCCATAGTTGGAAAATTGAGTTTTGGATCAGCCAAATGGTTTGGAACATGGTCTACAATGTTCTTGGCACCTCACAAGGAGGATGCCATCCCCATTGGAGCCAATGTTAGAGTCATATATCATAGTAGTGAAAGTCAATTTGGTATTTCTATGTATTTTGATTAAGTTATGAACTTTAGACATGATATTATAAAGATCAAGTCTAAGGCATAATTTAGAGAAATAAGTGGTGCAACATCATGAGATAGTGGTCATGTTTTATAGTGTCCATTGTAAAATCAAATGTGTCATCAAGTCCTTATCATCACAAAAGGTGTGGTGTGCAACTGTGTTGTGCTTTTGTTGTAAGAAGAGATTTTGAGGTTAGAATATTTTTGTTTGGACTATAAGGCTTTCTCACAGGTTTACAATGTTTTATGGAAAATTTCACACCATCCCAATGCTTTCATCAGCTCTAAGGATGACCAAAGGTAGTATAAACTTGGAGCTTTGCAATTTTGGAGGAACACAACGAATGCGCTGCGCTTTCACGCAGTCAACGTATTTTCACCATATATTTAAACCATATATCCATTTTCCATGAATTTTTTACAGGATATGCATGGGGGAGATATGAATAAAACCACTTAATTTCAGGAAAAAATTCTTCACAGTTTTCTAGAAACAAGGCATCGCCATTTACAACCATTTTTGGATTTATAGAAATATGTGAGTTAGATTTAGCTCAATTTTTTTTGGGTGAAGAGTTATAATGATATTAACCTGCTGACAAGTAATCGGTTCAATCTGATTCACTATTTAGTAGGTATTTGAAAAATAGTCTCGCTGCATTTTGGTTGCAGGGGAGTTGCTGTGCTTTTGGACAATTTTTGTGCTTTAAATAGTTTCACTTCAAGATAATTTTTCGGCCAACTGGAGATGAATTTTGATAAAGTAAAAGAGGTTTTTTTCAAAAACAATCTAAATTAGAAAAACCGTCTTCAGTTTCTTCATAAGTGTCATAGATTGGAAGATTCAAATGAATCTTTACAACTTATTTTTCAGATTTTGTTATTCCTTGTTTTAGTCATGATGTTTTGGTGCAAATTGCAATGCATTGGAGAGGGGTTTTAAAAATTTGAGAGAGGTTCCTGTGTTCAAAACTTTGGTTGTCTGGACAGGGGTCTGTACATTCTGTCCTTCTACATTAATCAATTTGTTGAAGGTTTCCCATTCTTTGTCTAATTCAATGATGACTGGCTATTGCTGTACATTGGTTGGAGGAGGATTTGTCTGTTAAGAAGTCAAAATTTGCTGTTGAGTAAGTTCTTTTGATTGTGCAGAATCTTTCATGGATTCTTCCATTTTATCTTCCTTTTCATTAGACTTATTGGAATGTTTAGAAGTCTCTCTGTCAGATTTAGATTTAGATTTATCTGTACTTGAACTGCCGTTAAGACTAACACTAGGAGTTTTCTCCCTTGTGGGCTCTAAGCGTAGATTTTCCAAAGGAATAGGAGTCAGTCTTCTTTCTCTGTAAAGTTTGAATTCCTGGAATTCCTCTGGAGATAACTGCATTTGAGCTGAATTCAAAACTTATTTAAATGAATTTCTTGCTTGGAACATATCATCAAAAATATCCCGTTCCCCGGAAAATTCCCTTACTCTGATTGCATTGGTAAAATTCTTAACAATATCATCTGGGTCGAATAACCTTCTCGAAAATTTGAATAGTTGTAGGCATGTAATGTTGCCTATCTCTTGGAATGCATGACCAATATCGAACAGTGAAAATGTTCCACATTTTACAGGAAATTCTGGCCAAATGCCTTTTTTCTTCTCTTTTAAATCTTTTGTTATACCTCCCTGGCCACAGGCCTGATAAGCAATTTCCCGAGCTACAAGTCTATCTGGAACATATAGGGGTAAAACATGGGGAGAAGCATAACTTCCAAAAATCCTAATATAAGTGAACAATTCTTCTCCAAACCATCTTGCGATGGGGAGAATATCAACCTCTGTTTCTGGGGATAACCTTGGGGCATCCTTATTATGCAATGTTCTGTACAATGGCAGCATTATTCCATGACAAATTTGGTAAAAATGGGGGACAAAATTAGACTCCCATAGTTCTTTATGGTACACATGAATAGGCAAAGGATCGTGGATAGTCCATTGCCAACCCATCACAGGGAATTTAGAGACATAACAGATAGCGTCCATGACATAAGTAGATAAATAAAAAGGTGAATAAACCCACTGAGAAACATTTCGATTGGACCGGTAGTGAAAAATAGCAGTGGTCAAATTATCAGATAGGATTTTGGCCCAGTCTACAATTGTAGAATTAACGACTGCATTCAACAAAGGAAGCCATTCAGGTAAGATTATATTTATGTCAGGCTTTCCAAAAAGCCTACATAACATGGCAGCAGTGAAACAATAAGGAGAGGTAAGTGAACCCGTGTTGTACATACCTTGTTTGTTTTTCTTAAATGGTTCACTTCTTTTGGTCCACTCCTTTGTGAATTCTGCAAAATTTGCATGTTCTCTGGAAAAATCTTCCATGAATTTTTTGTTGTAAGTCGCCTGAGGTTCTGGCAAATTATACATTAATCTCAGATCTTCCGTGGTGAATGACCCGATTAGCTCTTGAGTTGGAGTTCTGAATTTCCTATATGAAATATCGGTGTTGTCCAGCACCCATTTCACCATGTCCGTATGTGGGAGAATCCTTGGCCTTGCCGCTATCCTATGGAGAAATGAACAAGCTAGTTCTTTGAGGGTTGCTTCAGACGTATTACTAGAACCTGCTGTAGCCACAACTTTCATCACCACAGGATTTTCTTCTTCTAACAGATTATACATTCCTTCCCAAGTGGATATACCGGCATCCTTATTACAAGCGGTGTCTGCATACAGTGAAGCCATTTCTCTGCTTTCAGAATTTGAGCTCTTCTCCTTCTTTCCCATAGTGTTTAGTGAAAGATTTGTATAAACATTTGCTCCTTCGTGCCTGCGTTTTACGAGTAAATGAGAGTAATGGCATAAGAAAGGTGATGAGACTGTTTTAAATGTGAAGGCGAATGAAATATAATATTTTAATCGTGAAACGACTTTCAATCAAAACAAAATCTCATTTACCATTAATTGTCAATCCAATCATTTAATCTAATCATTAAAGTGCATAACAGATTTGATATATGGGAAGATTGCCTTTGGACAACGCGCCTACATGAATCTGCGATATTGCGATCTGCAATTTGCTGCACAATATCGCAATGTCGCAATGTCGCAATATCGCAATATCGCAAAATGAAGCCATCACAGTTATGTAAAATAGCGCAAAAGCGGAAATTGCACAATAGCGCAAAAGCGCATATCACAAATCTCGCAAAAGCGCAAAATGGTAAACAGCGCAAAAGATATTTGTTTAACATTTCTATTTTCTGCGCTATGCGATCTGCGACCAATATCTTTATTGTATAGGATTTTTGGGATCGCATTATCGCAAAAGCGCAAAATCGCATTTTCAGTTTTATAAAATATATATATCATTATGCGATGGATGCGCTATTTTGTTTAAAGAACAATTTTATTGTAATCTATCATAAACTTAAGTGTTTCTTAATGTTCTTTCTAAGGTATTTCTCTAAGTTTATGATAGAAAGTTTTATTTGAAAAGGAAAACAAATCCTAATTGAATTTTTTGAATTTTTTAACTAAGGGTCCCTATTTATTTAGTATTATTACTAATATTAAATAAAAAGGGGGGTTGTTGCTGGTCACAACAATTGGCGATTCACTGAAAGAAACAGTTATCTCTGAAAAAATAAAATGAACACTATATCTTTAGTAAGTAAATATTTTTAAAGATAATGAAAACTATCTTAGGATAATTCAAATAAAATGTAACTATGAAAAATAAATAAAAATCATTTCATAATTTCTTTCTAATTCCTTAAGAATAAAAACATTTTTGGTTATCTCAAGCTTTGATTGGTGTTAATAATGAAGTAAGTGGATTTCTCCAAGTTTTGGTTTTATAATATACTCTATTGCCATAGGTATTGCCTCTACTGCCAGCAAACGTTCATAGTCTCGACAGGGTTACCTTTAAACCATTAACCATTCATTGTCCCATCCAACTAAAATTATGACTTTTTAAAAGATAAATTCATAAGACCTATTATCTCATGTTTTTGTTTTTTACTTATTTTTTATTTTAAGAGTCATTGTTCTGGTTTGCTAGCCAGTTAATAACAATGCCATTCACTAGTTATAATTAAACTGAACAAGCTGGCTCGTGATGAGACCCCTTGTCTTATATTTATAAGCCATTACCCTGTTTTGGTATGCAGTATTGGTAATGTCATTTTTATTACTCCTTATGAACATGGTAAGTCGGCTCATAATGAGACCTCTTATCTCTTAACTTTTCAAATTTCTTAGAATTACATTCTAAAAAATCAAAACTTAAATGGATGGGGTGAAATAGTTTTATCTTTAAGAATCAATGGATGACAATTTTCAGAGTTTTTTTGGGTTCCAAAACTTTGAAAAATCTTTACTTTGATAGATAACCTTTCTCTGCTTAATAAACTTATGATGATTTACATTCTTCTCAAGTTTTCAAAAGATCATGCAAATGATTGAAATAATCTTTCAAAGTTTAACATCTTATTTTAAACTATTCAAAAACTGTGATCATTACTTTAAAAATCCTTATTTACACAAAATAAATATTTATAATATTCTCCCGAAGAAATTTTCTTAAATAGTAAATAGTCAATTGTAGTAAATAGTCAATTGGAGACTCATTAACAACCTTTATTTGCAAAAAAAAAAAAAAAAAACAATCAAAAACTCTGCAGAAAGGAATATGTACAGTTTAAGAAGGGGTTACCTCCTTATGAAAAGAATTTCTTCAAGATAAGCCCATTTACAGGAAGAGATTCTCTCTTACCTGTTAGATCTTGGAGTATGAATGTATTTGAGCCTATCTTCTCAACGATCTGAAATGGTCCTAGCCACATTTTCTGAAATTTGGTATGTTTACCTTTTTCTTCGTGTGCGTTATCCCATTTCAGAACAAGATCACCAATTGCCAAATTTTTTGAGCCGGTAGAACTTACATCAAAAGAAGATTTTACAAACTGTTGATGTTTTTCATGAATAATTTTTGCTTTATCTCTATCTTCTTCTAGTTTAAGGATTTGATCATATCTCAATTGAATGGATGAAGAAGGATTTTCTTCAATAAATTGCACTAGGGCTAGTGATGGAAGAGTTAAATTTGATGGTATCACAGCTTCTTTTCCATAAACCAAATTGAAAGGTGAAGTCCCTATTGAAGCTTTTTCAGTGATACGATCAGCCCATAATGCAAAGATTAAAGATTTGTGCCAATTCCTTTGATTTTGATCAACGGTCCTTTTAATGATTTTGATAAGGTTTTTGTTAGTGGATTCAGCCAAACCATTACCTTGTAGATAATAATTTGCTGAATATTTTAATTTAAAACCTCTTTTGACTGAAAATTCTATTAAAATATTTCTAGATAAGTAAGATGCGTTATCAAAGACTAGAGCATTAGGTACACCAAACCTGGTTATGATGAATTGATCTATGAAATCAATAATTGCATCAGAATTGGCTACTTTCAACGGGATTGCCTCTACCCATTTTGTAAAGTAATCAGTTGCAGTAAGGATGTACTTGTGCTGTTTGGAAGAATGAGGTACTATCTCACCAATAATGTCAAGCCCCCATTGTTCGAATGGTTGCTCAATAGTCACTGGTTGCAAAGGAAAAGTTGGTTTCCTTTGTCTTCCACTTGCAGTTTGACAAATTCTTCACTTCCTTACGTAATCATGCGTATCTTTAAACAGGGTAGGGCAGTAATAACCAGCACGAATTATTTTGTGAGTTGTGGTATCACCTCCAAAATGACCCCTTGCTGGTCCATCATGCAATTCCTGCAAAACCTTTTCAGCTTCAGTCTTTTCAAGACATCTTAATAAGATTGAATCATAATTTTTCCTGAATAACACATTATCAATGATCTCATATTTAATAGCCTTGAACCTTAAAGTGCGTTTACTCTTATCGCTGAGATTAGAAGGAGCATACCCATTTTTCAAGTAATAGATAAGATCAGCATACTAAGATTCAGAATCTGTAACACTTATCTGACTTACTTGAATATCTTGATTTGAATCTTGATTTTCTGGTATGTTATGAGCTCCTGCCAATAATCTGCAAAAACCTTGTCCTTTAACAATCTTAGCTGGTTTAATATCAATATCATATTCTTGCAAGGTTGTTACCCAGTTAGCTCTCTTTTCTCCTACTTCTTTTTGAATTAATAATTGCCTCACTGCAGAGAATGGGACAATGATTTTTGTATGTGTTTTCAAGAGAAAAGGTCTGAAATGTTTGATTGATTTAAATACAGCAAAGGCTTGTTTTTCAACATCGGAATAATTAAGTTCAGCTCCTTGCAGATTTGAACTAAAGAAAGAAATTGGTGCTTCGATTTCTTGATCATTGAATTGTGTTAAAACGGCTGCATAGGATGTTTCAGTGGCCAGAGTATACAAAGTAAAATCTTTAGAAAAATCCGGGGTATTCAATGTTGGTGCATTAATGATCGCTTGTTTGATTGCCTCAAAAGCTTCTTTCTCTTTATGTGCCCATTTGAATATTGAATTCTTCTTGATCATATTTTTCATAGGTAAAACAATTAAAGAAAAATCAGGAATGAATCTTTTAACAAAATTGATCTGTCCAAGAAATGATTGCAAGGATTTTTTATTGTGAGGTAAAGAAATATCAGAAATTTCTTTCACTCTATCTGGATCAATATATATACCATCTTTTGACACAACAAATCCCAAGAGTTTTTCTTCACCCAAAGCAAAGAAAGATTTCTTTGGATTTAAGGAAATATCAAATTTTCTACATCTTTCAAATATTTGTTTTAAATCATGTAGATGATTGGCTCTCTTTTTTGAAAATACTGTTATGTCATCAAGATAAACAACAACTGATTTATTGATAAGACCTTTAAATGTTATGTCCATGGCTCTTTGAAAAGTTGCTCCTGCATTTATTAGACCAAAAGGCATTTTCTGATAAGCATAAGTTCCCCATTTTGTTCTGAAAGTTGTTTTCAATCTGTCATCTGGATGAACTAAAACTTGATTATAGCCTGAAAATCCATCGAGAAAAGACATAAGTTCAGAACCAACTACCTTTTGAAGTATCTGTTCCATGGTTGGCAATGGGAAATTGTCTTTTAAACATGCCTTGTTTAAATTTCTAAAATCAATACAGATTCTTATATCACCATTCTTCTTCCTTACAGGTACCATATTGGAAACCCAATTGGAGTGCCTGACTGGAAAAATGATTTTGGCCTTTAAAAGTTTATTAAGTTCTGATTTGATTTGACTTTCGAGATTTGGATGAATCTTTCTCAACTTCTGTTGAACAGGTTTAATATTAGGAAGCATTGGAATTATGTGTTGAATAACCGAAGTATCATACGTTTTTAAATCATCATAATTCCAAGTAAAAATGTTTTTATATTTGTTCAGAAGTTTAATGAATGCATTCCTTTCTTCTGGTGTTAAATTGAGTCCTAAGTTAACGTTTTGAGGTTTAGAATCAGAACCAAGATTTACTAATTCAAACTTCAAAGTGGAACTTTGAAGTTTAGCATTAGTGACTTTCTTGAATCTGTCTTTAATGTCATATAAATCCTCTAATTTAACAACAGATTTTGGAATGGGGTTTTCATTACCTTTTGAAGCAATTTGTAAATCATGATCATCTTCATCAATAATTTTCTCATCATATGATTTCTCTGAAGTCATGAAATTTAAAATATCTTAACCATGATAGAATACTCTCCAATTTGTAACATTATCTGGGACAGATGGACGAAAAATCAATTCTACAGAAAACTTATCAGGACTGCAATCTTCAGCAGGTAGGAGTTTATATGCAACATTAGCTAACAAGTCAGCTGATGTATTCTGATTCCTAGGAATAGGAGAAATATTCAATGCTAAAAATGAGTGGTGAGATATTGTACTAGGGTTTGATAGTGTTTAAGATGTCCTGAAAGGCAATGAATAGTATTCCTAACTTGTTTTATGACAATTTCGGAATCACCAAAGACTTTCAAGTATTTAACATCTAACCCTATAGCTTTATAAAGTCCTTGAACCAAGGCTTCATATTCTGCGGTATTGTTAGTAAATTCAAATTCTAACCTACATGACAGCATAGTTTTCTCACCATCTGGATCAATTAAGATGCATCCAGCTCCAGCTCCATCACTAAACTTTGATCCATCAAAATATAACGACCAAAATAAAGACTTATATATTGGCTTATCTACAATTACATCAGAAATATTTACAATTCTGGAAGGATCAGATTGTGAAAAATTTTCTATTTGAGAAACAAAAGTATTTACAGAAAAAGGTGATTGAGGTGCTTGGAAGTTTCCCAGAAATGATTCAGCAGAATAACCTCCAAGAATATTGTTGTTGAATGCCACAGGCTCATTAGGATGTTCGAATTCAGTGACAGTGTGCGTCATATGTTTTTCTCGTTCAATTTTGATTTTATTTGGTTTCCCTTTATAGGGAAGCCACATATGCGAATAATCAGTTGAGATATAACCATTAAATTTCGTAGACCAGTCCCTGCTCAAGATTGATCCATAGAATTCAGGAATATCAGCAATCAAAATATCAATTATTTGGACAATCCTAGGATCAGAAGCTAATCTGATAGTAACTGAATTGATTTCTCCTACAACTTGAACTTTAGAGTGATCCAATTGAACGATATGAACTGCTGATTTCTGTGGTTCGATATTCAATTTGGCACAAACAGAAGTAGGCATTATATTGGAGGAGGCTCCAGAATCAATCAAACAATTATGCAGATTTTTATTGTACATCTCATAAGTCAAAAGAAAAGGAGGAGTTTGAGAATTTGACTTTTCTCCAATGAGCACTGTATCAGTAGCATCTACCTTATCTGGTGGCTTACCGGCTCCTCTAGCTGCTTTTGCAACTACACCACTTGGTAAAGGAGTAATTGGTGTAGCATTTAATTCTTTCAATAGCAACTTTTGCTTGTGTTTTAGCTTGCTGAGTTCATGTAATGAAATGTTGGCTTTGATCTTTTTCATGTCTTCAACAATGTTGTACTCCATAGGATCTGACACTACTAAAGTCTTTGTTGTTGATGTGGGAGGATTAGAAGAAGATGGTTGATTTTGAGTAGGTAATGGAGAAGTTTTCTTTACAGGGGATTTGTCTTTGGTACTTGAAGTTGAAATTTTCTTTTTAGGAACTGTTTGCACTGGTTCCGATATAGATTTACTCCTAGTACTTACAGGCATAGCTTCTTCACTATCAGAATTAGGGATAATAAAATCCCACATTCCATTCAATTCAGTGGTTTCTTCCTTCTCATCTTCCTCATCTGATACTAGAGATGTATCTTCTTCTTCTTCCTCTTCTTCTGATTCTGCATTAGAGATTGCATTAGGAGGTTTAGATTCAACTTGGTTTCTTCTGAAATTTCGAAATGGTTTCTTGGTAGAAGTTTCAGCTACTTGTTTTTTAATTTCAACCATTTCATTTGACATGGTTTTAAGAACTTTCTGTAAACCTTCCATGTTGTATGGGTCTTTGGCCTTTTTATTTGAATCATCTTTGAAGTTGTCTTTCTTTGATTTCCTTTCCTCAATAGCATTTTTCTTTTCTAGAGAGATAATTCGTTTTTCTACTGCAATAGCTTCTTTCATATTCTCAGCTAACGTAGGTTTTGCAGCTCTATCTACAAAAATTGCTATGTTTGAAGGTAAGGCAGTTATGTACCATTCAATTCTGACTTGTTCACTGGGCTGTGAATCTGTGTGGATTTTGTTCAAAATTTTGTTGAATCTAGCGTTGAATTCTTTAATGGGTTCCTTGGGTTCTATCTTCAAATTTGAGAGGTCATTGAGTAAAGTTGCTATTGATCGGTCATCTCCAAATTTGGTTAAAAAATGATCTGCAAAAATGTCCCAACTTGTTATGGATCCTGATGGTAATGAAAAGTACCATGATCCTACTATTCCTTGAAGAGTATAAGGGAATAGTCTAACTACAACATCTTCATGTGTGACTCCATTCAAATTAATAGCCAGCATAAAGTTATTGATATGTTCTTCAGCTTGAATGTTAAGATCTGGGCTAAACTTTGGGAGCCATTTTCCAGGATTGTCTGGTAAATCATGTAAATGTGCAGCCATGTTGACTGCCCCTGGAGTAGCCCATGGTCTAGCCATTATTGGAACAACTATTGGAGGAGTAGTAGAAACTAGTGGTGTTTGAATAGAAGTTGTTGGAATAGATGATGTTGAGATTGATGATGATTGAGCAGATGATGATTGAGTGGATGATGATTGAGGAGATGATATGGAAACAATTGTACTTTGTTGAGATGGGATTTCGGAAACAGGTATTTGAATATTAGATGTTGAACTTATATCACTTACTGATTCCGATTGAGTTTTTCTTGTCTTGACTCTACTAGGTAAAGGGAATTATTTCGGAGAAATACCAAGTTTTTCACTTTGAAGCCTAGTAAGAGGTTTCGAAGAAACAAATTTTGAAGTTACACTACCTTCAGATATTTCAGACTCTTCTAAAGATAATGAGAATCCTTTCAATTTATGAATTAAATCTTGAACTTCAGGAGACTCGGGATTTTGATTGTCTGAATGTTTTGAGATTTTGGTAGTGGGTGTATGAATATTCTTCACAATTTCTTTGAATTTCAGAAGAAATTGAAGAAGTTGATGAGGGTGTTTTGCTCTCAGAATGGCCTGTAGATAAAGATTTACTTGCCATTCATAGCTCAGGCCCTCCTTCTAGCGCCAAAAATGTTGAAGCCTAGAAAATCTCTGCTTCAAACATTGGGGAAAACCACCCGGTCGGGACCTTAGGACAGCTCCTTTTCCGTTTGGTATGGTGGCTCCGACTGGATTTAAAGGACCAGTTTTCTTATAACTAAATGGGTTGGTGATGGGTTGATTTGGATGAGTGGAAATGGGACTAAATTGACTGAAATAAAACTATCTAATTTAAACTAAATACTGATAAAGAAATTCTAACACTAACCCGAGTAATTATATGTGAATACAACTTAAGATTGTTCCAATTTAACAATAACCATGAAAATGTATTATTATTTAAATTGAAATGTGCAGAAACAAATAAAGATAACTATGTTTAAGAAATTAAACAGAGTTGTATTAGCATATTGCATTCATCATTGTATACCATCTATATATACTTATGAAAGATAACGTTTCAATTATACTCAAAAATGATATATAAAAGGAAGCGTTGTGAAAACAAATATATATAAATGATAGCAATTTTTAGAGCTAATATCATAAGACAAAAGAAATCAATAGTGAATAGATAGAAATACCTTATTCATCTTGAAGACTTTCAAATGAAATCTGATACTCTAATCTAGTAACTCTGATGCAAAATCAAATTCCAAGGTACAGAAATGCAACACTTCAAAGATAATTCCGCATAAAAAATCACCAGATGTGATCCTTTTTAAAAATATATAAGACAATGGAGTACATAAATGCAATCTCCAAGTCCAAAATATATTAAGATCCAGGACCCCTTATTCATCTTGAGAAGGGTTTAAATACTACTTAACTAAATCTAAAAATATTCTTATTACAAAAATTAAGGATTCGGTTCAATGACCGTCCGGTTAAAATAGAAAATTTAAAAATAATTTAAATTACAAAATTAAAATTTAGATAAAAAAAATAAAATACAAATTTTAAAATTAACAAAAAAAACAAATAAAAAAAAAAAAACAAAATTTAAAATTGTAAAAGAAAATTAAAATAAAAGAATTATAATAAAAAAAACTATCATTAAAAAACAAAAAAAATGAAAAAAACCACGTGCAAATAATTAAAAAAACAAATATCCATAAATTAGCTGTTTTTTTTTTAAATGAAACAATTTTTAAATTTTTAAAATGAAAAACCAAATAAAGTAAAAGATTTAAAAAAAAATTTAAATTAAATTAAAATTTAATAAATTTAATGAATAAATTTTAATTTTTAAAAAATAATTAATCTAAAATATTAAATTTAAAAACAAAATAAAAAAAAAACAAAAAAAAATTAAAAAAAATTAAATTTAAAATAAAAAATTTGAATTAAAAAAAAATAATTTTAAATTTTTTGAATTTAAAAAAAAAATAAAAATAAAAATCAAATTAAAAAAAATATTAAAAATTAAAAAAAAATAAATAAATAAAAGAATTTTTTGATCGTGGTGGTGACGCCAGTCGGCATCCCGCCTAGGTGGTGGCGGAGGCCGGCCGCTGGAGCCCCCCGCCCGCCCAACGGTCGGCCTCCGCCGCCACTTGGGCGGGAGGCCGATTCCGAGAATTGCCTTCCCGCGGCGGGATGCTGATTTTGGGAATCACCCTCCCACCGCGGGAGGCTGATTCCGGGAATCGCCCTCCTGCGGTGGGAGGCCGATTCCGGGAATCGCCCTCCTGGCGCTGGAGGCCGATTCCGGGAATCACCTTCCCGCTGCGGGATGCTGATTCCGGGAATCACCCTCCCACCGCGGGAGGCCGATTCCGGGAATCGCCCTCCTGCCACGGGAGGCCGATTCCGAGAATCGCCTTGAGGCCGATTCTGGGAATTGCCCTCCCGCTGTGAGAGAGCGATTCCCGGAATCGGCCGTGAGCGATTCCTGAATCGGCCCTCGGTGGCGATTTCGAACGACCTCCCCCGATCGCAAGAGGGCGCTTGCTCCCTAACCCGGCCTCCGCCGCGGAGGTAAGAGCCCCACCCCGCCCCCCGCGCGGGAGGCCATTCCCGACCGGCCTTCCTCCCCGTTTGGGCGGCCGACCTCCACCGTCACCTAAGCGGGAGGCCGATTGGCGGCGCCACCACAATCAAAAAATTCTTTTTTATTTTTTTATTTTTTTTATTTTTAATATTTTTTTTATTTTTTTTTTAATTTGATTATTTTTTTTTTTTTAATTCAAAAAATTTAAAATTATTTTTTTTTTTTTTTTTTTTTTTATATTTGAAATTTAATTTGTTTTGATTTTTTTTTTTGTTTTAATTTTTAAATTTTTTTTAATTTTATTCATTTTTTTCTGTTTTTAATTTTTTTTTCTACCCCGCACATATATATATATATATATATATATATATATATATATATATATATATATATTTTTTTTTTTTTTAATTTAATTGATTTTGTTTTTAATTTTTTATTTTTTTTTTATTATTAAATTTTATGTTTAGTTTTTTCATTTATTTTTTTAAAATTTAGTAAATTTTGTATTTTTATTTATTTATTTATTTGAATTTAATATTTTTTTTTTAATTTTTTATTTTTTTATTATTATTTTTTTAATTATATAAAATTTATATATATATATATATTTTTTATTTCAATTAAAATTATGTATTTAAAATTAGATTTTTTTTAAAGTTAAACTTAATATTTTCAAATTAATTTGTTTTTTATTTTATTTTTTATTTAATATATTTTATTGAATTTATTTTTTTTAATTTTTCAATTTTAATTGATTTTTAAAGTTTTTTAACTTTTTATTTTAACAATTTTTTTTTTTTTAATATATTTAAAATTAAATTTTTATTTCAAAATTTATTTGTTTATTCACTTATTTATTATTATTATTATTTTTTTAATTTAATTTAATTTGTTATTTTAATATTAACATTTTTTTTTTCAATTTAATAAAATCTAATATATATATTTTTAATTTAAATTCATATATATATATATATATATATATATATATATATATATATATATATATATATATTACTTTTTATAATTTAAATTTAATATATTTTTTAAAATCTATTTATTTTTTTAATATATATTTCTTTAAATTTAATATTTTTATTGTATTTTTTTTCATTTTTTATTTTTTAATTAATTTTTCATTTTTTTACTTTTAATTTCAATAATGTTTTTTTTTTTAATTTTATTTTAAAGTTTTAAATTTATTAAAATTTAATACATTTCTTTAAATTTAAATTTTTATTTTAAAATTTAATAAATATTTTCTTTTTCTTTTTTAAATTTAATTTCTATATTTTATTTTTTATAATGTCTTTCTTTTTTTAACTTGTTTTTCTTTTTAATTTAATATTTTTATTTTGTCTTTATTTTTATTTTTTAGTTTTTAATTTTTTTCTTAAATTTTAAATTTTTTTAATGTTTGAATTAAAATTTTTATTTTGTTTTATTTTTTATTTTTTTATTCCTATATATTTTTAAATTTTAAGCTTTAAAATGTTTTTATTTTTTAAATTTATTTTTTTCTTAAATTTTCGGTTTTTTTAATGTTTGAATTTTAAAAAATAAAAAATGTTATTTCTATTTTTAAAAATGTCAAAAATATGACATTTTTTTTTTTGGTTATTCTAGCGTCAACTGGTTTTGTTTTGAGGGTGTTTTTTCAATCCTTTTTTCAAGAAACAATTTTGTTTTTAGCATAATTTTATAAAATGTTGAAATTTGACCTTCAAAAAAAATCAAGTGCGTTCTGGAATACACTTTTTTTGTTTTTGGGGTGTTTTTTCATGTTTTTTGAGTCTTTTTGGGCTAGAGTTCCCATTTTGAGGTCAGGTTACCTATTTCATCGGTAACAATGTTTTCTACAAAACTATATCTCTATGGGACACTCCAAGAATAGATGTAAATTTGTCTCCATCGAAACCTTGCATAGTGGGCATCTAATAGGCCCATGTATACCTCTTTTTCGGATATCCTCCCATGTCATAGTTTTGTTGTGCCAAAACAACCAAGTGTAAATAATAATAATAATTGGGAAATTCAATTTCTAGAACTTATAAAACCAAACATGATGAGTAAAAGAGAAAAGTGTGCTCATAATGTACCTATAGGAGTCTGCTACTACCACTGAGTTCATCATATTTTCTGTACCCATGTGATGTAATATCCATCCTCAGTTCTACAAAGTTCCACAATTTTTAATATCTGTATGTAGTTATTCCATTCCTCTACACAGTGGTCGACCAAATAGACATCTTCAACATTTCTCCAAACATGAAACTTGCCTCTCCAACATAGTATGACCTATTCCAGAAAGAAGTAACCTTTAAATCGTAATCTAACCATGGTATCCTCGCATAGGGGGTTGCCACCATCAACACCCTGTATTTTATCAATACCAATTATGATATGGTTTCCTTTCCCAAAAAAACATGATTTTTTTTTTGAGAAACTAGTCCATATATAAGATCCATATTTTATCCCAATGTGCCATTCTTTAATCCAATCATGAAAATTTCTATTTTGTAGATATTTGGTCAAGATTATATCTTTCTAGATGCCCTCTAAGAATAGTGTGCACCATATAGATTTGGTAATGACAGCCCATGTGAAAATCTTAATGTCCAATATTCCCCATCCACCGAAATATTTTGGAAAAATGATCTTCTCCCATTTGATAAGGTGGTATTTATGTCTTGTATCTGTACCCGCCCAGATGAACTGTGCCATGAAACTTTTGATTTTAGTAACAATTGATGAGGGAAGAATATATATATATATATATATATATATATATATATATATATATCTGTGTGTGTGTGTGTGCTCAATATGCTGATATATGATCGAGAACTATTTATGCCAGAATGTATATTCCTACCAGAGACAACCATCGATGGGACCACCAATAGATTTTTTTGCAAAATTTGTCCAGAAGCCACTACTAGTCAGCAATCCTATAATTATTTGGCTTGATATGGAAACCAAGGTAGGTAAATCCTTCACATAAGGGTTGGGAGCGAAAATTAAAGAGGTTTGCAATATTTTATCTCGTCCCGATCATCATATAAGTACATGATTAATTATTCGTGTTCATTAACCATCATCCCTGAAGCTACACCAAATCTCTAGAAAATATAGTGTATTGCCAACCATTGTTGTTTGGAAACCATCCCAAAGGTGAGGATTTCATCCACAAATAAATTGTGGAATATATCAATACGGGTTCTCAGGCAGATACCACATAAGAGGCCAGACGAATGAGCCACATTATGTTTTTGATTGAGTCCATCCATAACCAAAATAAAAAGTAAAGGTGAGAGTGAACATCCCTATCGTAACCATCTCTTTTCTTTGAAAATTTTAGAAGGGTAACCATTGACTAGAAAAACATATTGAACATATGTGACACAAGCCATAATCCACTCAACCATTTATACAACCAAACCAATTTTTGTCAGAATGAGGCACAAGAGAAACCAATCTACACAATCATATGATTTCTTTAAATCCACCTTCATGACCAAAGCCTCCAATTGTTTTGTATGAATGGAATGTATAACTTCTTGTGCAGTGGCCATTGCATCATGAATCAATCTATTATGGAGGAAGTTGAATTGTTCCTAAGAAATATGAACTGAGAGGGTATTCTTCATGACCTCCACAATGATCATTGAGATGAGTTTATAACAAATGTCACAAAGTGAAATAGGTTTGAAGTCCATGAAGGTATATGTGATAGTAACCTTCAGAATCGGTGCAATAAAATTGGAATTTATGGAACGAGATACCATACGAGAGGTCCTTGATTCTTCCACCATATCCATAAGTTCCATTCCAATCAATTCAAAGAAATGGAGGAAAATATCCAATGTCCAACTGCCCAAGCCCGTGCATTTATCTTTAGGAAATGATTTCAACACCTAGAGAACTTCAAATATAGTGATCGAGCTATACAAAACTTAATTTTTATCCTCATTAAACATATGAGGGCATTCCATAGTAACCAAAATTTGGTCCTCAATGTTAGCGCCCAACCGAGCTTGGTTGAAGGACTAAAAAAAGTGTACAACTTCATTTTGTATCTCCCTAGTCAAGTACACCTCCCCATTCCTACCTAGTATATGCCATGTAGTATTAATATTTTTTCTGTGATTAGCATATGTATCCCCTTCATGGAGCCACAATGCTCTGCTTTTAAGGCGCCAAGTAGTTTCTTGTATCTAGATAAAGTGCCTATTTTTGTGTTCCAATGCTTTTAGTATCTCCCACATGAAGGAAGTAGGAGCTCCCCGATCCGTGTACCTCCTAAGTCTGGTCACCTCTTCTATAATATCCTTAAGTTCCAAAGATAATGATTTTTTATTATTTCTCTCCCAAATTCTGACATGACTTTTAAGATATTATAATTTATCCAAGACATATTCCATCAAAGAAATATCCATCTCCCTCATCACTAAGAGCTAAGAATATTTTACCAATTCATTGAAATATGCATCCTCTAACAAGATTATGCTAAATTTGAAAGGAATACCCAATCGAATTCACTGCGAACACCATTGTAGAACAATAGGAAGATTATTTGATATACAATTTCTATCAACCTAGGATCTCCAATTTCCCAATATTTCAATTAAGTTCTTGTGAACTAAGAAACAATATATTCTCTTCTCGATATGGTATTCCATCGATATTCCATTATGGAAAGTAGGTGCGAGAGTGTTGGGCCGAATGTCCACCAAGTGATTTTAATCAAAGAGGAGATGTAATCGGTCGGTAATAGGATCCCTTTTGCATCATGTCCTACAACATTCCTCCCTGGATATTATGGAATTAAAATCCCATGCCATAGTGAGGGATCCAATTTTGAGAATATCACAGGCCTTGATACGATCTCAAAAAGAAACCCTATTATTGTATGGAGCATACACGTTTAGAAAGTGGATTATATCAGCTACTCCATAAATATGCCCTATCAACAAAATGGCAACAAAAAAACTATATGCACACAGTGAGGCCCATCTAGCATCCCAGAGCATAGTGGTGCCCCCCGATAGTCCATAAGAGTCCACATACACCACATGCCAATCTGAAAAGATAGAAATGAAATATGAAATGATTTTTTTAGACGCAACCATAGTTTCTTGTAACATAATGATGAAAGGTCGAATTGACCCAAAAATATGTTTGAGGGATAATAGTTTTAACGGATCCCCCAAACCTCTCATATTCAGTGAAAGGAAATTCATTATGATGTCCCAGAAGCAAGCGCATCTTATGCAAGGGCCCAAGAGTTACATGAAGAGATAATGAGAATATCCCACAAATCATAAGTATCTATAAAGTGTATAAGCTTAGCCGACAAACTATGTTTATAGTGTTGGGACCCCTTAACCCCTCGACATCTAACACTGATGTTGCGGGCCTAGTGAAGGGGGGCACACAAACATAGAAGGAGTACCAAGGAAATGAGAGGGATGGATCATCTAAGGAGACCTTGAAGGTGGAGGTGACGTCGGTGGAGGGAGGGGGGGCATAAAATGGAGAATATGGGAACCGCCATGAATATGTATATTACCCCTACCCACTCTGAGAGATGAAAAAGGGACCAAGGAGAGACAAGGAGAAGTGGAAAGGAATAGAGTTGAAAAGTCATTATTGAAAAGAGAGTTCTCACTATAAAAATCAATACCTGAAGTTGGGTTCTGAACAACTTCCCCCCTTTAGGGAGGCCTTGTCTCCATCCACTGCATCAGTGACCTACACCACCTTGAATATGTCTACGAGGGCATCACTCCATGTGATGATCCATATGATGGCACACTAGGCATATGAATGGAATGCCCAAGTAGTCCATGCATCTCCATATCAATGGAATGCCCAAGTAGTCCATGCATCTCCTATGTTGTAGTTTCCCCCAGGCCAAATAAATATGTTTTGGAATCACTCATGAGAAACCAAGCTTGACCAAAATCCACCCACCCACTTATCCCATGCACCTAGAAAACCTAGGTCAATATATATGAACCGATCAATGGCATCCAAAATCTCCACCTTGAGTCAACGAGTCGAGAATTCTAATGCTAAAACCAAAATTTTTACCCAAGAAATATTATTCTTAGGCATATCTTGAAGTGGATTAAAACCCACATACGACTAATGGAGCCGTAATAAGCTTTTCCCTCGCACCCAAGGAATCTTCATAATGCGCTCTAGGTCATACTAATCTAAGAAATGGAAGCTATACTAGGAGTTCATGAGGGAACTTGGTTTAGGAGAATATCCTAAAATGGGATCAAGATGTGTCCTCACCCAGTCCTGCATGTTTTGTAGAGGAAGATCGAAAAATGACCAATGCTTGACACTACAAGATGTTTACCCTGTCCCATAGAACATAATAACCAAAGATCATGAGTTTCTTATAAGAGGACAAAGAGATAGTTTTTCTGTGATCCTTCCTGATTCGAAGCCCTTTGACCTAGGGAGGAAAACCCATTTCCTGGAGCTCCACACGTAGGCCACTGATCAGAAGATCTGTAGAGGGGGGGAAGGTTGGGCATTCCAAAGGTCCAAGATATTCCACAAGCTTTTGATGATTAAGGTATTCCCTTTCAGCTTCCAAGGTGGGATGTATGAAGGCCTCATGGGCGGACACGTCCACATTTAAAGATTCAATACCACTGTCAATGTGAGCCGAGTCAGAGGCATCCAAATTAAACGTCTAAACCACATTAGAAACATGTAAGGCATTCAAAACACAAATATAAATGACACACTCAACTTTATGTTGTAGTCTAAAAAACCCACAGAATAACCCAGAAATTCCGGTAAGATTATGAAAAATTCTGGTAAATATTTTTGAAAATGTGGGTTACAATCATTAAACTTCAATGTTTTGGGTGCCCTAAGGGTTACAGTGGTTAAACTTCAGTATTTTGGGTGCCCTAAGGGTTTTTGATGGTGCTGAATCCATTTCCATCATCAAAAATGCAATTAAAACTCTCCAACTACCTGATTTTTTGAATTATTTTACCTGATTCACTATCGTCCAAACTATTCCGTTGTGTGAGTAGACAACTCCTCAACCTTATACCAACTTGTTAAGGAAATAATCACTCCATCCTCGGAATCAACAACACCACACGGATATAGTCGTATCATCATAAATGTGAATTCAGGGGATAGTCAACATTCCCCCGCCCAACATCGAAATAACAGCAGAGACGTGCCATGCTTTCAGTTCTCAAACGTATAAAGGACAGACTGAGCCTTATACCATCTTGATATGGAAATAAACACTCCGTCCTAGGGAAGATTTTCCACCCACCGGATATAGTCATACCAGCATAAATGTGAAGAAGGGAAATAATCACCAACTCCCCCACGCAAGACCCTGCAGAAGTAGAAATATAGCACCCTGCCCAAGACATATCATGCGAACCACCTCAAGATAATATCACAACACCATATTAAATATGGAATTTACCCACCGAATTTGCGAAAAGGATATAATACATCGCCGTTTATAAAAATATACCACCTCAAGATAATATCACATATTAAATATGGAATTTACCCACCGAATTTGCGAAAAGGATATAATACATCGCCATTTATAAAAATATATGTCAGGCGGTGAAATGTAAAGTGAGAAATTAATAAAGGAATATATATGTAATCTCGTGCACACTGATCCAGTATCCACCATGATCATAGATCCCACCTGCCCGCACGAAATATGAATATATATTCCCGATCACCGCATGAATAAGATAATGCACCTCCAGAATTAAATGAGCTAGCCACCGAATGGACTATCCCACGATTTTCCAATATTTATTGCAGTGTATGTCAAAATCACCAAAAGTTCAAACCATCTGAACCAGGGAGAAATAGAGTGGCCCGTGATACCAGAGAAGATTCAAAAGTGGCCGAGAAATAATCACCGGAAAAGAGGCAACCATGGACGAATGCCACCCAAGGGACATTAAAAAAAAAAATGACAACCATGGATGTTTCCTACCAAGAGATACCCATCAAACAATATCATAACTTTTGCATACCGACCGACAATAAAGTATATCAGATAGCCAATGTAATAGACATTAGTAAAAAAAACCCGCCTTATGCATCGTGTCTGAGATGCTCATTTGTAACGCTCCTGTAATCTCAAACTGCAAACATCTGTACAGTTTGTAGCACAACACCTAACTCCCACTACTAGTGTGTACATAATAAAAAAAAAACAAAACAAAACACATAACAATAGAAATAGACTTCAGAACAAATTTTAGCCAATAAATATTAAAAAACAATTATAATTAAAATTTTAAAAATAATAAATAATACAAATGAATGTTAAAATATAGAATAATAGAATTTTTAATTAGAAAATAAAAAATCAACTCTAACAAAAACTAAAACTAAAAATAACATAAAATAAAATCACATAAAAATCAATAATTAACCAACTAAATATGAACCAATAAATAAAATAAATGAATAAACATAATGCATAAAATAATAAAATAAAAAGACATTAAGCATCAATAAAAATCAATAACTAACAAACTAAAAATGAAACAAATGAATAACAATAATACATAAAATAACAGAACAAAAAGATATTATCATCAAGTAAATAAAACAAAACAACAAATTAAAAAAAAAAAACTAATGTTAAAAAAATTAATAAAATATATAAAATACTAGATTTTTAATTAGAAACAATACTATTAATTTCTTTGAAATTATTAACACCGTTCTAACCCAAAAAGAATAGAATAAAAATAAAATAAAAATAAAACAAATCAATAACTAATAAAATTAAATTAAAATAAATAAAATAATACCATTAAAAATATATTAAACATCACCAAGTAAATAAAATGCATAAAGTAAAATAATAAACAAACCAAAGAAATAAGAAAATTGAAAAATAAAATAATAAAATAAAGAGAAACAAAGTAACATAATCAAGGAGCAAAGAGAGTACAATTGCTAATTTTCCATCATGAGACATTTTTTCAATTTCAATGGTCTCTTTAAACTAGCCTTGGCAATGACCCTTGACTCTTTCAAACAAATATGGTGGTTAGATCTTTCTGCATGCTCAGCTAGAGTTGAGAACCAAATCCAATAATGCCTGATATCTACTATGTAGGGGGTCCCACATGAATATGGGATCAACTAGACATCTTTCATGATTTTTTGGTCCAACTGGTCTTAAATCTACCTGAATGAACCACAAATGGTTTTCAAATGTATAAATGAAGAATAGATCTTGTGTTTCCTCAAAATATTAGCAATTCTTTTAGTAGTACCATGGATAAAGGGAAGTTGATTATTATTTTAATTGTAATTAGTATATTTTATTATGTATAGCAATAATTTTGTTTAAACTCTTGTCAGGTAATAATTTCATTTAAACTCTTGTCACTATTCCATCAGGTAAAACTAATATTTCATAATTGGAACACAAAGTGTGAATTATACTATTCAAGTTGTTTGTTGGACATCTACAATTCACACCAAGTATCTTTGAAAATATTATTTTTTATCAAATACAAAATGTAAATAATAATTTTTTTAGTCATTTGATTTATTTGTATTATTAGAATGGTTGATTATTATTATTTTATTTATTATTATTGAAGTGTTGGTTTATATATATATATATATATATATATATATATATATATATATATATATATATATATATATATATATATATATATAAATAGAGGTTTTTGTACGTAAGATTATTTAAATATTTGTTTTCTACAAAAATTTATTTCAAACCAATCAATGTAATTAAGATTTAATTTAAATAAATGTAATTAAAATTTATAAAATTGTTGATGAATGATACATGAATGCATTGTTTAAATACTTGTTATCAAATCCCTCGATCGGCGTGTACACCTGTCACCAACGCTATGACAAGCCACGATAGCTGGCTGCTTATAGTCCTTCATGCAATTAAGATTAATAATGGTGCACCGTCATCCATGCTTATGGAGTGTGCGAGCGATCGGCTTTTAATGATTTTGCAGAAGTCGACAGCCTGTGTTGTCAGACCGCCGATGGAATGTTTGCAATATGGCAAGTAGATTGTCTCCCTATCCTCATTTTTCCATGCAATGTTCTGTGCTTGAGAGCACTCGGAGGCAGCAAAGGAGGAAGCTGGGCACCATCCATTCCAGCAGTCAGCCAATTCTGTGGGGGTATGTATATGTTTTTCTACTCTCACTCATTGTTGAAGTCGCCAAGGTTTCGTATTGCTCGCTACACTATATGGTTTTTTTGATTCTCCTGATGGGCACCAGCTTTGTTGTTCCTCTGTTGAATCCTGTAGAACCTTTCTTTCGTGATCCATGTCATTCTTTAGGCCGTGTATTTACTTTTGGTGTAATTCTAGTTAGAGTTAGCCTTCCCTTCTGTTAGGTTAGTGGGTACGTCAATTATCCCACGTTTATTTGGTATCATTCCTATGTTCAGATGTCGGAAGGATTCTGGGGAAGTCCCATTTCTCTGTCTGGTAGCCGTGGATGGTTTCAGAATTTTCTTTTCTGTGTTAGTTCTTCTCATCTGTTTTGGGGAAATCCCATTCCGCAGTTTTGTACCTGTGGATGGGTTAAGCATTGTTTGCTCCGTGTTAATTCTCATCTGTTTTGTTCTCCTGAACGGGTTCTTTATAACTTTGTTTCTCGACGAAGTCAATGGGTCGGGTTTATGATGGTTTATCTGCATGGCGGTACTTGGGCTGGATGATATCTTCATATCTATCTTCTCAATGTGGAGTATTTGAATTGCTCGGTTATTGTTTTGGGTTGTCTTGCTGCCCTGTTCGTTCTGGGTTATTTCTACTCTATTTACCCAGTTTCTTCTATGTAGGATTGGATTTACTGCAATTCTCCGCCGCGTCCTCGTGCGTGTCACCTGCTTTGATTATCTTGGCATTCTATGCCATCCCACCAGTTACATTTACACAGCTACTAAGGTTTTAATTATTCATTCCTGTTTGTATTTGTTCATACATAGGCCTCTCTCCATCGTGGGGAAGCGTCGATCTTCTCATCTCTCTGCTAAAGGGAAACAATAGGCCCAACCTGAGACTAGTTCTAAAAAACGTGGTCGCAAGTCATGGTAGGAGGTTCTAGAAACCCTCACAGTCAACTATGTTCTTGGTAACTCCCCCACTGTACGACAGAAGATTCGAGGTTGGGAACGAGATATTAATATTGAACCAGAAGATAATGAAGTGGAAGCAGAAATACTGGATTTTATTACCGATCTTGGTAATACTAGGGTCGTCTAACTTTGTTCCAGCAAACTGTCCATACCTACTAGATAGTCAAGTGCCTTTTGGCTAAGGCAATGCAGATTTTTCCCCCGACTTCATCAAAGATTGATCCAAAAATAGTTTATCTGCTTCAGGACATTCAGAACCAGCTGAATCACTTCAAAATTACTTAGTATCAGGCTACTGATCGTATTAGCCGACTTGATGATTGTGTGGGCAGAATGGAAAAACAACTTCAGCAGCTACAACAAGTAGATATGCCTGGTTTCACTGTCAAGGATCCTGCTCCTGTCTATTCCTCTGATGGCTAGTTTGAATTGAAATTTGCCTATGGTTTTTACATGCATTTCGGTTTTTTGTATGGACATATTTTAATTCCCCAACTTGTAGATAATTGTGTACTCGAGCAGTTAGCTAAGGAGTCTTCTTGATGAATGAAACGATTTCAATTTTGGCTTGCTTTTAATGCTTCAAGGTGGCCAACAGACCTGGTTTCCTACGGGCAGGTTGAGACCACAGTCTGGATTTTTATATTTTGTAACCTGCTTTCAAATTATAAATAGAAAATAGCGAGGTCCTACCAAATTTACAAAAAAATGAAAAAAAAAATACTTGTTATCAAATAAAAGTTAACTAATTCAAATTCTAAATATTAACTTAAAAAATAAATAAAGATAAATAAATATTATTTTTTCTATTAAATCTTATATATCCCAAAATTTTAAACTTTAAAAAAATCAGTTCTTACACTTTTAATAAACAAATTAAAACTAAAATTGATTAATCCTTGAATTTTATACTATGAGACAATGTTGTTTCACTGGGAAAAATAATTGTTATGCAAAGTTATTTGAAATTAACTTAAAAATAAATAAATATTATTTTTTCTATTAAATTTTATATATCCCAAAATTTTAAATTTAAAAAAAATCAGTTCTTACACCTTTTAATAAACAAATTAAAACTCAGATTGAGTAATCCTTGAATTTTGTACTATGAGACAATGTTGTTTTGCTGGGAAAAATAATTATTATGCAAATTTATTTGAAATTAAAAAAAATTATTAAGTTGTTTTATATAATTTGAGTGGGTCAAATGGCCAAATGATTAAGAATATGTATTTTCTCTTAAAAAAATTATAGGTTCAAAACTAGAGGTAGAAAATGTATGTTTTCTTAGATTTAGTAGTCACACAATTAAGAGTGTTATACACCAATTTAGTGCTTCACCAGTGACTTTAAAATTAGATAATAATAATATTATTTTGGTTTTATTTTTTGATTTAATTTATCTAAAATTTAATAAAAATTTATTAAAATTCCAAATTTAATAAAAATTTATTAAAACCACAAATTTGATAAATAAATTAGAAGCAATAAATAAATTAGATAATAAATTAGAAGCTGTTGAATACCCATATATAAAAACCGTAATTTAGATTAAAGATTTCATCTATTGGGTATAGCTTCCAAGATTGGCAAGATCGACAAAACTGTGAGAATTGATGTACCAAGAAACTACGACATGCCTTGTCTTGTAGTTTTGTGCAGATGATTTATCAAAAGAAATCGTATTGAAAACAGTCGCACGTTGTTTTCATTAATTTCCTCCTCGTCTTCATTTCATTATTTTTAGTGATAATCTATGTATTATGTATAGCAAGTAGCTGGCTGTGGAGATATTTGAAACCAGGGAAATGGTTTCCAGGCTGGAAATTCAAGTCTGAAAGAGATGAGGGAAATGTTCTGGAAATTTTGAGTTTGAGGAAGCAGAAAACGAAGTGGAAACAGAGTTGCATAATCTTGATGGCCCCAACATAAACTAGAGCCAGAAAGACTTTTTTTGAGTGCAAATATAACCCATGACCAACTGCATATGCACGCCGAACATCTCAAATTTAGAGTTGATGTATCAATAAAGCATGGTTTATTTTGTGTGGTTACAGATTACAAAGTTGTTCTCGTTATCAACGCTGAAGCAGATTATGTAATCTTTTACTTTTAGTAGGCTAGGTGGAAATGTGAGAATTATTGTAATTTATTTAAAAATTTTCTAATTTCATCAATTTTATTTGCAGTTGGTAATTTTGATAATTTGAATTGATTAAAATATAAGTAAATTTGAATGGATTAAAAACAAAGACTAGAGTATTAATGGGTGGAGTTGTTTTTAGTGCGACTTTTTGGAGTTTCAGATGCTTAAAATCTTGATTTCTGTTATTTAAATTGGTTTTATTTACTGTATATATGGATTCAGCACCCTAAAAAACCTTTAGGGCACTTTAATTGTACAAGGTTACCCCTCAAACTTCTATTTTCAATAATTGCTGCCGGAATTTAGAGAAATTAGACCGAAAAAAACTATCGTAAAAGTCTTCAAAAAAATCGCACTATAGACTACTCGATTAATAAATTCTTATTAAACTTTCAAAATACCTAAATGGCCAAATAAAAAAAAGAGGATATTGCAGTGTTTTAGTAGAGAGGATTTGACAGTGTTTTAATTGGTAGTTTCCTGAACTTTATGTTATAGTGTGACAACTCTATATTGCAGCAAAGCCTTGTTATAGTGGTGGAAATTCTCTTGTATAATGAGGAAAGTGATATCACTTTTCAAGATAATCAAAGATCAAATTGTGGCTATTTAAATTTAAATTTGACAATTTCTGTTTGTTTAAGTTGAGGAATTTCAAATTACAATTTCATTGCATATTGTTTTAAGTTAACTTTTTGCTTATAGTTTCAGGTTAACTTCTTGTAATTCTAACCTCTACGTAACGTTATTACAATTTTAGGTTAAATATCATCAATGTAGTATATAGTTTCAGGTTAACTTCCTGTAATTCTAACCTCTAGGTAACATTATTGTAATTTTAGGTTAAATAGGCTACATTGAGCCACTGCATAGTAACATTGAACCACTACAGAGTAAATTATAAAATTTCAAGTTAAATAGTGGTTCATCTAGCCACTAGAGAGTAAATTATAAAATTTTAAGTTAAATAGTGGTAATTTGGTTTAAATCAAATAAATTTTAGGTTGAATTGTTGCAATTCTTGCTTTTCGCAGTTAAATTGTAATGTTAGTAGAAGTGCAAGATAAGCTTTCAGAATATTGATTATTTAGAGAATTGCATGGTTGGGGTTAATTAGCCTAAATTTATGATATTTATGAATTTACTAGATATTTAGGTTTTAAGAATAAATTGTTAGATATTAATCTTAAACTAAAAGTTCTATTGTAGTATTCAATGGAGAGATACATGGCTTTCCCTCCTATTAATTGGCTCCTTAGGTTGTCTTAGGTTTAATTGGGATTAAATAGTATAAATCACTAACATCATTTGTGAATTTAACAAATATATAGATAAATTATCATATATTAATTTTAAATTAGGGTTTGATTGTGGTCAAGTTATAATATACCTTTGTAGTATTAAATGATACATATACTTTTGTGTTTGTTTTATAGAGAACTTTATGTTGTATCTTAATACAAGCTAGAGTTTAGATAGTGGGTTTTAATGGAGAAATAGATGAATTTCTTTATTTACATTGTGCTAGATTTAACTTATAGTTAATAGTATAATTGAAATTAAATAGCATAGATATTGGATATTTGTGGATTTATAAAATATTTAGATAAATAATTATATACTAATTTTAAATTAAAATTTTGATTATCATTAGGTTTAATAAATTTAAAATTTGATAATCTATATACATGCCATATAACATTAAATATTTCGATATGATTTTTTGTTGTATTTTAGTACAATCTCTACTTCCTCTTGCCTAAAATGTAATGTGTTGTGAGAAGAGTAGAGTATGCTAGAGGATAATCACAATTTGGTTTACATGAAAATTTAAAGTTTTGGATATGATGTTTGAAGAAGTAGGAGGTGGGGGGGTTGTGTTGCTTCCTTTGAATTGTTATATCATATATATGGTGTTTAATATTAACTATAAATGTGTTTATTATCATATACATGTGTAAGTGATGATTTTAAATGAATTATATATTTTATTTTCTATTTATTTGACTTAAATTCAAAAAGTGCATTAAAATTGCTTTATCATCTCTTCCTTAGATTATATATTTTAATGAGGTCGAAGAGGATAAAGAAATGAACTTATGAAATTGCATATCATTTTGCACCCAAAGTTGTAATCCATTCACAAAGTGGAAACCCCATTTCTTCAAACATGCCCTTGATATCCAATCTAATTCCTAAAATTCCTGGATGTAAGCTTGAATCTTGTCATATGCTTAGGAGCCAATTATTAATTCCATGAAATTTAAGTTAGTTCCCTAGCCCAAGTTGAGTATTCAAGGCTATTTTCATATTTTCCTAGTTTTCAATATTCTCTATGTTGCACCCTTCTCCCAAGTATTTTTCTTAGTTTCTCGACCAAATCTTTGTGGTACTTGTCAAGAACATTGTCTCAACCTACACCTTGGCTTCTTTTAAACTTCCATTTATCTATTTCAAATATTTTTTCAACATCCAAACAAAATTTAGCAAGTAATTTAACATTATGGGTGCTATAGTATGGTTATCATTCTCGATCCTTATGCTCATAGATGCCAATGTACTATACCCATTAGAAATATTTCATTCCAACACAGTAATGGACCTATCTTCTTAGACTTTAACTTTTTCCACAACATACTTCGACAAGTATGTAACCATTTCCAATTGTTCATTAACTGTTAGTGTGAATTCTAATAGCAAGCGTACGAAAAAAATCTCACTTTAGCTATGCATAACAAACATCTCTAACATCAAATGTGGTTGTCAATTTCCTTAGATCTGGGAAGGGAACATAGAAATATGTTACCATTCCCCCTCAATGGGATGGGTTCTTGTATGTCCTCAGTGCTTTAGATCCAAGATCTCTCTCTTTTGATGGTGCTGAAAACCCAGAAAAAAATGGAACTCAAAGGCAACTCACAAGAAAAAAGTAGAAAAATATGACAATGATGGAGGATCAAAGTCAGACCAAAAGTATAGATCGAAAGGGGATCTCAAGATAAAAAAAAGTTAGTGAATGAATGGAAAACCCTTCTATTTATAACAAAATATTGAGTTAGTCTAGATATTTGTGCATAATTAAAATATTATTAACCAAAACTAGATCCAACTTTTATGGAATATTTTATTATTTTTGTTGGAGGGAAAAGGAATTTAAATTTGATCAAATCTCTTTATTTAGAAATAATAAATAAATAAATGATTTATTTATTATTTTAATAATTTGATTAAGGAATAATTAAATAAATAATGACTTATTCAATTATTTATAAATGATTTAGTCAAATTTAACAAGGAATATTATTAAATAATGGTTTAAATAATTATTCCTAGAAAATAATAAGATAAATAATGATTTATCTAATTAATTTTCTTGTTTTGGGTTAAATATGACGAGGAATATTAATTAAACAATGGTTTAGTTAATTATCACTATAGTAAAATAAAAAAAATAAGGATTTATTTAATTATTCCTCATGGGGTTTCCTATTTAGACTATAAATAACTTAATAAACTGTGGGTTATTAAATTATTTCTCATAGTGAAATAAATTTTACTATTGTAAAATTGGTCTTACATGGTGTACTTTAGTCCATCTAATAGTAACGGGTTAGATGACCAAAGATTGGTGTAACATTAACATTGGTGCTTAAGGATGTAGTCATCATGTTTTCATTGTTTTTACATTCATGTGTGCCATCATTAAAGGTATGGCACATGAAAATTGTGAGGATATTCCAACCATGCTTCGAAAGAGAAGTTGACATCTTCTAAAAATTCCAAATTTACAAGGTCGCAAGTCTAGTCTTCATCCCTTAGGTCTTTGAGTCCTATCCATTGTTGTTATTTTCATGATATGTTCTTGCCTTTACATGTGAGCCAACCATTGGTACTCCACTCAAATGTGTGTCGACTCATTCCAAAGCCTACTATTTTTCTTCATGTCCATTCCACTATCACGAAGAGTACTTTGATACCACTTTTTACAATAGTGACAATGGTGAAGAGCACAAAAATCAACACTAAAACCACATCTCCTTCAGGAAGTAATGAAGAGTACACTTTGATACCACCTATAATAAATCCATAATCTACCCAAAAATTTCTTAACAAACTTGAGTTTCTCCCAAGTCTATTTTAGCACTTGAGGTTGTGTGGCATTGTCTTGCCTTAGCCACTAGGGCTTGTCTAGTGCCTACTACAATTAGGCTATGCTTTTTCCCTTAAGGTGTACCATCAACTCTTCCTTAATCTAAAATATATCAAATGAAACTAAGTATTACTCAACCAAGTTTATTCAACAATAGGTACATGTCCAACCACAAAATTTAAAACATCCCAACAATACATAGCCAATGTAAATAAAATCAATTAAGAGTGATATCCAACAATTATAAAGAGTTCATAACACACATGTATATGTGATACCCAAGGTGGTTGTTTAAGTTTACTTAGATGAAGAATGTTTTCTTTTTGTAAGCTTGGCAGGACTACATATTCATCATGTCCAATATATATCACCCCGATTGGGGTGGGGAATTGAATCGATGACTTCACAACAAGGAGTGCCTTAATATAGCACCCAATCACTATCTATCCAAGACCATGTGGACACTTAGATGAAGAATGTTACCAAAACATGGGGAAGTTTCATCCTTTGCTTGCAAATTCGTACATATGTACAATGATTTTAAGGAAATATTTCCTTATGCCTATTACCAAATAATCTTGCACAATCCAACCCTTGAAGTAATTGTAGGCCTACCTCCTACAAGACCTATCTTATTTTTCTTCTCATGCAACCAATAAAATTTTACCTATTTTTCCTAATGCCTAACCTAGAACAATTAAATAGCTCCTTTTACACTCATGGTGAATGATGAATAATTTATGCCTGAGCACTTTTGAGGAATCATCCTTATAATATTTCCTTGAACTTTTATTCCCATTCACTCTAAGGTGGGCACAAGTGTCATCCATCAACTTGCTTCTGTCATCTGTGAACTTGATTCCTTTGTTCCTTGTTCATTGATCATCCACATTCAACAAGTGTAGTTGACAATGCATCCAACATTGTCCAAATGCACCTAAGTGCATCCAAGTGCAGCTAAGTGTGTTTAACTACACTTGAGTTTATCCAACTATGACCAAGTTTTTCCAACTAACCACAAGTGTTTCCATGTTTATCCAATATATTTGGTCTCAATAAATGTATCCCACATGTTTTCTCCATAGATGCTTGTGCCCAAAGACATCATTTCCATACATCACAACCCACAAGTGTAGACCACCCAACTCAATTCTCATGTAGCCCAATCAACCAAACCATTCAAGCTTTCTATACCAATTTAGACCATCGTGCCTCATACTTTCATATCAGGTGGGGCCATCTCGTATAATCCCCACTTTTCTTTCCCTCGTGCCAAGTGTCCTTTTTAGTTTATCTTGGTGTGTCCCACTCAATACAAGCTACAAAGGCTTTTCATGCACCCAATTTTATTAAGGGCACCCAAAACATCCATGTGATAATGCAAGGGTGCCCAAATATGACTCTTATAGCTATCAACATTCCATTGTGTCCATGTGTGTCGATCAATGAACACCAAGGTGATCATGTGGTAAAGGTTCCTAAATCCATTTAAAGCTAGGACCTTAAAGTAGGCCTCTTCTACCCTCGTTTTGCATTGTTACAGAGCTTTATGCATATCTGAAAGCTATATTTTAAGGCATTATTCATAGCAATGATGCACCATGAGGCCCCATAATTATGTTTCTAGACAATGAATTAAGATTGGTGATTCCCCGAACAAAAGAGTATTTACATATTTTGCACCTTCCTCTCAAATATATTATCATAATGCATTTGCACTTGTGATGAAAAGATCATAAATGATTTAATTTGAGATAGGTTTAAATTACATCATAGATTTTGTATATGATGTTTCTTACAATGAAAAATAATTTAATCAAAGTCTCTTGGAAAACAATATTATTATATTATAGAACTAAATAGGGTATTCATCTTGTCTCATATCCAAGGAGGTAGAGATTATATTTATCTACAAGGATTGTTGTGGTAAAAATATTAATGAAGTAATATTATTTTATAAATTATAATAAACATGGATCTTGAGAAAGATTTAAGATTATTTTTTAATGATAAGGGTTTATTTTCTTTAAAATGAAGAAAATATGTTCATTGATCCACACATATTTGACAATTAAAATTCTATTTTCTTAAACACAATCTATGGATAATTTGAAGGGGCATTTCCTTTATAAGTAAAGTTGCATTCATAAATAACCAACATATATCCATCTTAAGTACAAATTTAGTAAGTATTGAAGGAGTGCAAAAATAAAAAAAAATATTTTCACTTAGAGATTTGATTCTTTTTTGTTCTTGATAGATTCATGCTTAAGATGGGTATATTAATTATCGTTTCATTGTTTAAATTACATTTTTGAATGTATGAATGGTTCAACACCTTAAATATCCCTTTTGGATATTGGATTGTAGAGAGTCCACATATTAAATTTCCAATTCCAATAAATTCTCATTGAATTTGAAATAAAATTGATCCAGATTACTTTTTTTTTCAACTTTTTTTTTTTTCTATATATAAATATACATGAATTTAATATACTTAATATGGATATTCAAATAGTTTATTCAAGTATTGTATTGAAATATTTTTAAAGAGTATCGTAATTATACATTTTATTCACATTCAAAAGCTAAATATAATATGTTTTTTACTTTATTTTTGTAAACTTATATAAAATTATGTTACTTCACAAAGATATCACAATAATTTTTTTTGAGTAAGAACAATAGTGAAATCTTTTTACCACATCTCCATCATACTAGTTGTAATATAAACAATAAAGCACAATGAAAATGAGATTATTGATGTTTCATTATGCTTTTAATATTTAAAAATTCAAATTCCTGGAATTGGCACAATCTATAAATGTCCTTGAAAGTATTTAAGACCTTAGCATCAATTATTATTATTACTTTTTGGTTCGATAGTTTTGTATTGGTGAATTTTACATTATGTCGATTTTTTACTTTAAATTATGTGGATGTAACTCCTTGTTCTAGTGGCAACTACTCCCCTTTTTCATTGTTCGAGTTGCGACAACTCCCTGTAATGGTGACAACTCACTTGTAGCTTGTTACTAATAATTTAATGGTATGGTGTCAACTTCTATACCATATTCACATATAAATAAGTTAATTATAAACTTTTCTTTTAAATTATTAATTAAATTTCTTTAACTATTTTTTATTTTATTTGATTTTATTATTTTCAAATAATCACATTTCATGATTAATAATCAAAATTGAGGGTAGCATTAATCAAATGTTGTGAATTTTAATATTTCCAATGATTAATTCATAAATATTTAACCAACATTCAAAATTATATAATTATGGAAAACTAAAATGAGTTTTTATTCCTAAAATCAATGAAAAAGGAAGTATTTACAAGTTTTTCTATATTGGTGCTCACATAGATAAATTCTTTATAGCTTTCAAAAGAATTTCCCAAAGCTTTGCAATCCTTACATGCATAAGTTACGAGGAAAATAGTAATATAACAATGACAAGAGGTCACCGAGATAATATAGTATCTGATTTTTATAAGTTTAGAAGTTTGAGCTTCGGTCTATTTTCCAACATGTAAACCTCATATACGAAGAATGAAACCAAATTGATATTATTAAGGAATAATACTAATTTATATTTACTAACCATGGGAAAAAAAAATTATTCTGATGACTTCCTTGTTTTTCTTCCTATTAGAGTCCTACATCATAGTAATCAAAGTCAATTTGGTATTTATATGTATTTTGGTCAAGTTGTGAAGTTTATTCAAGATCTTATAAAGATCAAGTCTAAAACATGATTTAGAGAAATAAGTGGTGTCACATCATGAGTTAGTGTTCATGAGTTATAGTGTACATTGTAAAATCAAATGTTTCATCAAGTCCTTATCATCACAAAAGGTGCACTACGCAATTGTGTTGCACTTTTGCTACAAGAAGAGATTTTGAAGTTTGAAGGTTTGTGTTTGGCCTAGAAGCTTTCTCACAGGTTTAGAACGTTGTATGGACCATTCCACATGAGCCCAGTTCTTTCAAAACTTCATAGGATGGCAAGAGGTATTATGAACTTGGAGCACTGTGCTTTTGGAGAAACACAACGAATGCACTGTGCTTTTACATAGTCAACATATTTTCAACATATCTCTTAAACACTGTACTTGTTTTACCTGAAATTTTTACACGAGATGCATGGGAATGAGATGAATAAACCCACTTAATTTTAGGTCAAAATACTTCAAAATTTTCGATAAAAAGGCCACCGTCATCTAAAACCATTTTTGTATTTTCATGAAATCAGTGAGTCAGATTTTGTTCATTTTTTTTTATAGAGAAGAATTATGAGGATATTAACCCGCTAAGAAAAGATAAGCTCAATCCTATTTACCATTTAGGATATATTTGAAAAATAATATCATTGCGTTTTGGAGATGTTGCACTTTTGGATAGTTGTTGTGCTTTTGAAAGTTTCACTTCAAGATAAGTTTTCAACCAACTGGAGATGAATTATAAAAAAATAAAAGAATTTTTTTTCAAACACGGTCTAAATTACAAAAAATTCCTTCAGTTTATTCACAGGTTTCATATATTATAAAATTCAAGTGAATATTTACAACCTAATTTTCAAATTTTGTTATTTCCTGTTTTATTCATGATTTTTGGGGGAATATTCCGAGGAGTTGGAGAGGAATTTTCGAAAAATGAGAGAAGCTTCTCCCAATAACAAGATAATATGAAAACACCACCATAGGTTTTGTAGAAATTTCATGGTTTTACAGAAATTTGGTCCCTATTCTTGAATCCTAGCAAGAAATTTCAAATTTAATGTATTTGATTCTATCTTTGGGGAAATGGTTGAGCTTGAACCCCTGCATCCATGGATGAGTTAATTTCATATATTTTCATGCGTTTTAGTGTGAAAATGGTTAGGTTGGTCAAGTTTGAGAAGAACACACTTTGTGTGCATTGTATTCTTTCTGAATATTTTCCACTGAATTAAAATATAGAGGTGTGACTTTACAGGAATTCCTCTGTCAGTTCCCTATTGTGGTGTTTTATGATGTTGTAAGTTTGTCTCTTGTCATTTGCATACCATGAATTTATGTCTTTATTTTTCATTAGATCATGATTTATCTGATAATTCATTATAAAATTTCCCTGATATAGTTTTCCAAGCAGTCTATGTTTTCTTCTTAAACAACATTTAGAATTCATCCCACTGTTTAATGCTCTTTATGTTGTTTCCACCATTCTTCTACTCACCCTCCTACAAAGAATTAGTTTTATTACACCAACAAGACTTCCTACCTTTCCCCTATAGAATAACCCTCATCTCTTCTTCCTATCACTGGAAAAACAATCAACTTGACATGACTCCATGTCCAATGGATCTATCTTCTCTCCTGCCAGCGAAATTTTAAAACTTATACCCCACTAAGCATAATACCTAACCTAACATCTAAAGCGACTGAACATTTAAGACAGAGAGATCCCTCTATGAAGTTGGAAGGGATAAATTATAACTTCCAAGTAGTTTGTGGTTACCTCTAAGTTTCTCTCCTCAACTTAGAGAAATTACGGAGTGTTAACATAGTGGCGTCATTGTCGGGGAGTGAAAGGTTCCATCTTCCCCGAGAAAGATCATCAAAGTTTTAGATTTGATTGTTGATGGTGGACAAAAATCAAACAAATGAAGGTTTTACCATTCACCTGGAGACTCCAATCAAATTTCAACCTGATCCAAAGACTCCACTGGCAGCAAGATCTAGAAGTCCGAGTTTTACTGGAAACTCTATTGACCAAAAAATAATTCAAAAGTGAGGTATGAACCCATGAATCATGCTCACGTTTGTGTTTTTCCAAATCAAATTCCTTGCATAGATTGGTAGACTTATTTATCGAGATTCAAAGATCAGGTTGGAGATGATGCTTCTCTTCACTTGGTTAAATTTCACATGCATGTATGTAACCAAAAGGTTTAATTCATGAATATTTCCTAACGGAGATGTTTATGGCTACCTTGGAGATAAGAAATATCATGGCATGAAAAATTTTCAGTTGCTAGCTTATATTTTTTAAAATATTTTCATACAATACTCTTTGAAAATTTCAAAGAATCTTATCCATCTTTATTGCTAGTCCAAAATTGTTGTGGACATTTTCAGAGTTTCAATGAAATTTGGAAAACTTGTATGAAGATAATGATTTCATGGATGAAAAAATTTTAGAGTCCCTTCATGACAATAATTTTCAACATCAAGAAGAAATGTTAGAGGCTAGTTGTCAAGATATTCAGAAAAATTTCCAGCATACAAAGGTTTCTTCTTTAGCTGAAAATGAAGCAAATTGTAATCTTGATGTTGAATCTCATGTATTTTCTCCTGATTTTAATGGGAATATTCAACAACCTTGTCAATTTCTAAGTAGCCAAGAAGAAGATCAATATATTTGTTTGAGTTTTTATTCAACTCATTCATTTTCTAAATCTTTATTTCAAGAACAAGTCTGTGAAAATTATAGTTTTGAATTTGCATGCATAAAAGCTTTACACAATGAAATTAAACTAGATGATAATTACCAAAAGTTGCAAGAAAATATTGAAGAACAACATGTTATAAATCCCTAAGATGGTACATAAATTTTTCATGATATTTCATCTTTTTCATTGTTAAATTCATAAATTTTAAAGCAACAAGACAATATTCTTGTTGATATACATGAAGGGTTATTTGTAAATATTTTTTTTATTCAAGATGTGGTTGCCTCAATTGAAGATTTACAAGAGCACACAACTCTTTCCCCCAAGATTAATGGTAGGAAGTAACATATTGATGTTATTATATTTGAGGATAATCAAGTTTTTCATATCGAGAAATCTAGATTTAACCATGAAGGAGATGTTGGTCTATTTATTCATTATCAAGAAAAGGTAGTCATTCCTGATTTTCAAGATCCTTTTACAAGCCTGCTGGAATCGTTAGTAAAGGTAGATCTTGTTTTGTTCACCGATGTAGATATTGGATTCAGTTTGGGGTTTGAGTTGCTTCTGCCATTTAATGTTCCAATTTTTATCTTTCCAAAGCACAGTCAAGAAGTCAAATTATGTTAGCAAATACTTGATTGGATTTACTAGAAATTTTAGATCACTTGATTCAACACTTGTGCTCAACAAAGTAGGATAAGTAGGAAATGGTGTGCATAAAATTGTTTGGAAAGAGTCTATTTCATCATGTGTGTTTTCAAATTTGTATTTTGAGCATCTTTTTTAGTACTTTTCATATTTCCATTTCAGCAGTGCCAATTTCCAGCAGTTTGTTTTGGCAGTTTGGTATTACTTTTCAGCATTCATTTTAGTTTGCAGTTGTGTGTTGAAGATTTGGAAGAGAGAAGGTTACATGCCATAGTTGGAAAATTGAGTTTGGGATCAACCAAATGGTTTGGAACATGGTCTACAATGTTCTTGGCACCTCACAAGGAGGATGCCATCCCCATTGGAGCCAATGTTAGAGTCATATATCATAGTAATGAAAGTCAATTTGGTATTTCTATGTATTTTGATTAAATTATAAACTTTAGACATGATATTATAAATTTCAAGTCTAAGGCATCATTTAGAGAAATAAGTGGTGCAACATCATGAGATAGTGTTCATGTTTTATAGTGTCCATTGTAAAATCAAATGTGTCATCAAGTCCTTATCATCACAAAAGGTGTGGTGTGCAACTGTGTTGCGCTTTTGCTGTAAGAAGAGATTTTGAGGTTAGAATATTTGTGTTTGGACTATAAGGCTATCTCACAGGTTTACAATGTTTTACGAAAAATTTCACACCATCCCAATGCTTTCATCAACTCTAAGGATGACCAAAGGTAGTATAAACATGTAGCACTGCACTTTTGGAGGAACCCAACGAATGCGCTGCGCTTTCACGCAGTCAATGTATTTTCACCATATCTATTAAACCATATATCCATTTTCCATGAATTTTTTACAGGATATGCATGGGGGAGAGATGAATAAAACCACTTAATTTTAGAAAAAAATTCTTCACGGTTTTCTAGAAACAAGGCACCGCCATTTACAACCATTTTTGGATTTATAGAAATATGTGAGTTAGATTTAGCTCAATTTTTTTTTGGTGAAGAGTTATAATGATATTAACCTGCTGACAAGTAATCGGTTCAATCTGATTCACTTTTTAGTAGGTATTTGAAAAATATTCTCGCTGCATTTTGGTTGCAGGGGAGTTGTTGTGCTTTTGGACAATTTTTGTGCTTTTAATAGTTTCACTTCAAGATAATTTTTCAGCCAATTGGAGATAAATTTTGATAAAGTAAAAGATATTTTCTCAAAAACAATTTAAATTAGAAAAACCTTCTTCAGTTTCTTCATAAGTGTCATAGATTGGAAGATTCAAATGAATCTTTACAACCTATTTTTCAGATTTTGTTATTCCTTGTTTTAGTCATGATGTTTTGGCGCAAATTGCAATGCATTGGAGAGGGGTTTTAAAAATTTGAGAGAGGTTTCTACCAATAACAAGCTCATAAAGAAAAAAATCCTTTTACTTTGTAACAACTTTCATGGTTAAATATATACAAATTAATATTTGACCCCTATTTTCTAGAAATTTGATCCCTATTCCTAGCAGACAATTCCACATTTAATGTAATTGATTCTAACTTTGGATAAATGGTTGAGATCGACCCCCTGAGTCCAAGGATGAGATAATTGTATATATTTTCATGATTTTCAGTGCACAAAAGGTTAGGTTGGTCAGGTTTGATAATAAGAGACTTTGTGTGCATTGTATTATTTCTTAATATTTTCTAGTGAATGGAAAGACAAAGGTGTGACTTTACAGGGATTCCTATGTTATCTCCCTCTGGTGATGTGCTTTCTAATTTTGTAAGTTTGTTTCTTGTCATTTCCATACCATGAATGTATTTTTTCATGTTTGGTTAGATTATGATTTATCTCAGAATTCATTGTAAAAATGTTATGATATAGTTTGTCAAGTAGTCTATGGTTTCTTCTTAAACAACATTTAGAATTCATCCCACTATTTGATGCTCTATATTTTTCCAACATTATTATACTCACCCTCCTACAACGAATTATTTTTATTACATTAGTAGGATTGCCTAAATTTCCCCTATAGAAAATTCCTCATCTCTTCATCCTATCATTGGAAAAACAATCAACTTGACATGAATCTATTCCCAATGGATATGTATTCTCTCATGCCATCCAACCTTTAAAATTTATACCCCAATGAGTACCATACCTAGCCTAACATATGAAGTATTTGAAAATTTCAGACAGAGAAAGCCCTCTCTAAAGTTGGTAGGGCTAGATTCCAACTTCCAAATGGTTTGTGGTTACCTCTGAGTTTCTCTCCTAAACTTAGAGAAATTACAGAGTGCTAACATAGTGGAGCCCTTGCGAGGGAGAGAAAGGTTCCAACTTCCCCAGAACATATCATCGAAGTTTCAAATCTGATTGATGATGGTGGACAAGAGTTAGACACATGAAGGTTGTATCATTCACCTGACGACTCCAATCAAGTTTCAAATTTATCTAAATACTCCATTGGTAGTAGGATCCAGAAATCATATTTCTATTAGAAAATTTATTTTGCAAAAATGAATTCAGCTGCGAGGTATACACCCATGAATCATGCTCACATTCCTGATTTTCCAAATCGAATGCCTTGCATAGATTAACAAAATTATTTACCAATATTTAAAGATCAGGTAGGAGATGATGATGCTCTTCACTTGGTTAAATTCCACATGCATGTACGTAAGCTAAAGGTTCAATTTCATGAAGTTAGCCTAATGAATATTTTTATGGCTACCTTTGAGTGAAAGGAAATATCATGGTATGAAAAATTGCTAGTTGCTAGCTTATATTGTTTAAAATATTTTCACACAATATTATTTGAATTTTTTAAAGAATCTTATCCGTCTTTATTGCTTGTTCAAAACTACTGTGGACATATTGAGAGTTTCATATAAAATTTGGAAAAAATGTATAAAGATAATGATTTCATGGATGAGGAAATTTTAGAGGCGCTTTGTTATCACTAAAAAATCAGACAAGAAAAAGACATCATGAAATGTCAAGAAAAAGGATTTACAGGGCTGAGAAACATTAGAGAATCTGGAAAATTTAACTTTCTCTAAGGTCAAGAGGAAAAATTATCAAATTGCACATAGAAGACATAGTCAAAGTGCACTCCACGTGCATTTTTCTTCGATAGTAGTGCTGGTCTCTGTGGCTTTCCCTCAATAATTTGCATGGTCCTGAGTATGGCGGAAGGTCACCATCCAGGACCACTTGGCACACTTTAGGAAAATATTCTCCACTTGAGGCCACCAAAGGAAAATCGCCTAGAGACACCTTGGGACCTCAAGTGAGCACACAATGGAATCAACCACCACTTTTGGGTCACTATCCATAGTTGCACCAAGGGAGGGAAGAATATTTGAATTTTTCCTATAAAATGGCACCACGAGAAGAACAATTCAAAACACATTGTTATGCTGGAAAAATTGTTACACCAATTTTTGGTCATCTAACCTGTTACTATTAGATGGACCAAAGTACACTATGTAAGACCAATTTTACCTTAGTAAAATTGCTTTCAGTATGAAAAATAACTTAGTAATCCATTATTTATTATGTTGTTTATGGTCTAAATAGGAAACCCCATGAGGAAATATTGAATAAATCCCTATTTGTTTGGTTTTCCTCAAGGGATAATTAATTAAACCATAGTTTAATTAATATTCCTAGTCATATTTAACCCAAAACTGGAAAATTAATTAGATAAATCACTATTTCTATTATTATTTTCTAGAATAATTATTTAAAACATTATTTTTATAATATTCCTTGTTAAATTTGACTAAATCATTTATAAATAATTGAATAAGTCATTATTTATTTAATTATTACTCAGCCACATTAATAAAATAATAAATAAAACATTTATTTATTTATTATTTACAAATAAAGGGGTTTGACCAAATTCAAATCATTTTTCCCTCCAACAAAAATAACAAAATATTCCATAAAAGTTAGAGTAGATTTGTTTAATAATATTTTAATTATGCACCATTATTTATAATAACTCAATATTTTATTATAAATAGAAGGGTTTTCCCATTAATTCACTAACTTTTGTTGCCTAAATATCGCTCTGGATCTATACTTTTGGTCTCACTTTGATCCTCCATAATTGTCATATTTTTTTACCTTTTTTCTTATGAGCTCCCCTTGAGTTCCATTTTTGTCTGGGTTTGCAACACCATCAAGAGAGAGAGATCTTAGATCTGAAGCGCTGAGGAAATACAAGAATCCATCCCATTGAGGGGGATTGATAACATCTTTCTATGTTCCCTTCCGAGGTGTCATAATACTAAAAACTTTAAAAACATTCTTGTATTGTTCATTGGATGCATGGAGCAACTCTTGCTTTTATTTGCTGTTTAATGTCTTTAACTACATAGATCTGGATTTCTGTAGCATTAATTCTGATCACTAACTACATACCTAAGGAAATTGACAACCATGTTTGATGTTAGGGTATTTTTTATGCATATCTAAAGTGATATTTTTTCGTACACTTGAAATTAGAATTCACACTAACAACTAGGGACTCCACTGGGGATTTATAATTACGACCGCTATCATTTTTCAGATCCCTGCATGAACAACTGCTTCAACCCCTAGGGTTTTTCTTCAGCTTCTTAGTTTTCATTTATTGATGTTGTTTTTAACCTTTAAAACCCTAAAAAAGTAAAAATTATTACTTCTGTGTGTTTCGAGGCCTAATGCGTAGGTGATAGGTATCAGCCGCACCTAAGACAATTTTTATTTTTTAATTTATTTTTTAATTTTTTTTTATAGCTAAAAGTGCAGGTCACAATTTCTGGGCCAAAACTTATGACCTCAACCTTCAGGGCACAAAAAACAGCCAGAAAACTGCGACCTCAGTGGAAAACATGTCAGAAACAGCGACTTGAACTTTTTTTGGGAATTTGTATGTGATTTTTCTGGGTTTGTCTGGGATACTGTTAAGGGTTATCTGACCTCCCTCTCCACCCATATTGGACCCATAATTTCTCTGTTATACTCTTCTAAGTAGGAACCAAGCCCCTTAGGGCTTTAGTATGCTTCCACCTTTTTAGGAGGAGTTTAGCTGAAGCAGGTTGTTTGAGATTTCAATGTGTTCAACCATTTTTCAGATCTGATCCTGTACTTTCAAATCCATTTTAGATCGGTTATGCATCCATCCAAAACACCTCTTTTTAATTTTTTTTGGTCCTCCTTTAGCATCCCCTCCATTTCCATTCAGGTTGTAGCCTTTCGCAACCTTATTTGAAGCACTTTTCCCTCTAGTTTTTTTGTTGTTTTCTGCACCTATTTCTAGCAGATCTTACCTTTATAACATTTTCCGTCCCAAATTTAGATCTATTGGCCATTTTTTGTGTTCTGAATAGATTTCACCCACCCATAGACTAGTTTTTGGGAAGCCCTCCTCCTTGGGTTTAAATTGGTGCATCTTTAGCTGTTTATTTTCTGTCACAGTCAGTTTACTTTACTGTCATTTTCAAATTTATTTACAGTTGTTGGAAATATGATGCAGAGTGTTGTCCTTGATGGCAACCCACTTGACGAAGATGATGGAAACCTACTTGATGAAGTTGTTCTTGATGCTTGATGAGTTTATTAATGATGTAAATCTGATGTGAAGTTTGTTGGCATGTGTTGTCTTTGATGGTAATCTACTTGATGAGATGAGAATTGGCTATATGATGTGATGAAGTTGTATTTGGATAGCAACATGTTTGATGAAGTTGTTCTTGAAGGAAACTGACTTGATGAGTTGCAATCTATGTGTCAAATATGTACAGATGATGTATCTACAGATCAGCTAAGGAGTACAAAAGAAAGAAACTTCAGAAAGGGCCAGAGCAATGATGAATAAGACATGTCACTATGCATACACGGGTTTGTTTAGGCTAAGTAGCGTATGTATGCGGAAAAGTTCATTCTATGTCACGTATGCCTAATTGCGCTCTAAATGTGTAAAACCAGGGGTTACTACCATGGTATTGACCCATTGTATTGAGCGCTTGATTATCTATTTGGTCTTGTCCAGGAATACCATCGGAAGTGGTGTGGTTTTGACTCATGGTATTGATAAAGGCTAAATCTATATAAGGAGAAGAATATCATTGTGCATAGTGTTGAAAGTGTCTGGGCTTTAAATGAATACTTCACTCTGAAGTTTATCTGTATGGTTGAACTCCGTTCTTAATCGATCTGAATCTATGATGCACCTATGAATATGATGAAGGTTCAAAATATCTAGATCTGGAAATGATGAATCTCTAGGATGATCCACAAAAAAAGTATTGAAGACCTGGCGCAAATCTGTTGAAGAAATTGAAGAAATCTAGGTAAGTTCATAGATCTGGTCTGTTCTGCAAATTTTATCTTTTATAGATCTATACGCAGGTTCATTTCATAAAAAGCGCGAGTATACGCGGATCTGTTTAAACAAAGGCGCGTATGGGCAGTTAGTATTGTTTTGAAAAATGCACAGATGTATACGCGGGTTCATTTCGTGAAAAGCGTGTGTATACGAAGATCTGTTTAAACAAAGGCACGTATGGTATCTGAACTTATAGTTGCTCAAGGTTGAATGTGGTTCTGCATATCTATTCTGAAGTCTGGGTTATCTCTGATATTTTGGTTACAGTGGTTTCACTGTTCTGTTGGAAGCAATGGGAAAAGTATAATTGTTGATAAGTGAAGGGTTCTATTGAAGTTGTTTGATCCAGTTTGAAAATTGATGAAACGTGGTCTACAGTGGAGCTGAGGGTCGAAGCCTTCAGTAAGGGGGTAGTAGCTCCCTTCCAGGAGAAGTTGGTAAATGAGAGCAGGGGGTTGTAGCTCCCTTCCAGGAGAGGCTGGTAAACAAGAGAAGGTTGTAGCCTTCTGCAGGTGGGTGCCTGCATGCTGGTATGAGTCTGTGCCAGTACATGGTTGTAAGATGTTTCCTTTATAATAAAATATTGAAGGCTGAGACAACACCAGCGGTGGTTTTCTCCCAAATTGGGTTTCCACCTAAAAATCCTGGTGTTCATGTGTGTTTCTTATGTGTGATGATTTACTCTGTTCTTACTACATATGTTTACTGTTTATTGAACATCTAATGAATGAATGATGGAATGATATAAGTGAAGAATTATCTGCATAATAAGATTTCTGGACATACACATGTTTTATTGAGGATATCCACGTTTATACGCGAGTTGGCGTTAGGAAAGTCGCATATGGGTTTTGAAGTAAGAAAAAGTAAAAAGATTTGAGTAAGTCCTAAATACTGATTCACCCCCCCTCTCAGTATTTTTCCCAACAATTGGTATCAGAGCAGGTCCTTTTGAAAAAGCTTAGCCTCTAGAAGGAAGATCAAGCAAGATGAGCAATCAAGAGGGATTAGCATCTATCAGGCCTCCGCTCTTTAACAGAAACAATTTAATCTTCTGGAAAACAAGGATGAGATCTTATCTTCAGTCTCTGGGAGCATATGTATGGGCCATTGTTGAAGGAGGATATCAATATCCAGCAGCAGTACCAGCAGATCCGACGGAAAAGAAGAATTATGAAACAAATGCAAAGGCGGTCAATGCTCTATTGGGAAGTCTAACTGAATCCGAATTTTTCAAGGTCATGCAGCTGAATATAGCAAAGGAAATATGGGACAAAATCATTCTAAGTTATGAAGGTGATGCAAAGGTAAAAGGTGCAAAACTCCAAACTCTCAGAATTGAATATGAAAATTTAAAGATGCATAGTAATGAGAGTATTGCTAGTTTATTTTTACGTCTGGATGATGTTGTAAATCATATGAGAAATATGGGAGAAAAAATAGCCGAATCTACTTTGGTTGAGAAAATTTTAAGATCACTAACGACAAAATTTGGGTCAAAAGTTTCTGCTCTTGAAGAAAAATAGGATCTTCAAAATCTTACTGTGGTGCAACTTCATGGCATACTGACTGCTTATGAAATGAGAAGAGAAGGACCATCTGAAGTCAAAGAAGCCGTCTTTAGAGCTTCTACAAAAGGAAAAGAAGTCCAAGAAGCAGAAGGATCAGGATATATCTCAGAAGAAGATGAGGTTAATTTTGTAAAGAAACTTCAACTTGGCACAGGACGGTTCAGAGGTAAGATTCCTTTCAAATGTTTTGATTGTGGAAGAGTTGTTCATTATGCTGCTAAGTGTCCTTATAAATAAACATTTGCAAAAGGGAAGGAAGTAGCAAGAAGGAATAAGAACCGGTCTAGCAGTAGAAAAAGTTACTATACTCATGAAGATAGTGATGGGTTTTCTGATAGTGAGGAAGAATGTGAACAAGATCTTAGACTTTTCATGGCATTTGAAAAAGATTCTAGAGAAGACAAGGATACTTTTATGGATGCTCTAGATGACAATTATTTTCTTGATGAAAACAATCAACTCAAAATTCTCTTGGAAGAAAGTAAAATAATCATTGAGACTCTGAAAAAGCAGAATGAAGAAAAGCAGAAACACAATGAGAAATTAGAATGTGTAGTAAGTCTAAGAAAATAACTTGAGAAAGTAAAGACTCTGAATCTTAGATTTGCTAAAGGATCTGAAACCTTATATGAGATTATCAAGGTACAACGTTCTCCTCTTATAAAGACAGGTCTTGGATATACCGGAGAATCTTCTCAGGCTTCAGTACCAAATTATCTAAAAGCCGCTATAGCTGGTTTACAACATCCTACCACTCAGCAAGGGAATAAAGAATCTTTACAGGTAAAGCATGATCATCTCAATTCAAAGAACACTATCAGGAATATCTTTCAAAGAAACACCAATCAACATGTAAATTCAAGTAGAAGACTTCATGATCATAGAAATTTCTTTTTCAATGGACAATGTTTCTCATGTCACAATTTTGGTCATAAAGCTGTTCAATGTGTTGCATATAAAACCATCATGACAAGAGAAGCAAGAAAGAAAAGGATCGATATTGAAACAAAGAAGAATACATATAACAAATTTTCTCCTCTTCTAAATGAAGTTGAATGTGCTTATTGCAATAACTTTGGCCATGAAGAATCTGAATGCAGGAGCAAAGTTCAGCCAAAAGAACATCTTCCTTCAAAATCCAAGGTATGGAAAAAGAAGGAATTACAAGTTGAAAATTGTGGCATAGCGTTATTTGCATAAGGTGAAGAAAATCAATGGTACATTTATAGTGGATGCTCAAGACACATGACAGGTGACAAAAACAAACTTCGTGCATATAGTGCTCTAGAAAAGGAAAAGAAAGTTACTTTTGGAAATGATACGCCTGCTGTAATTAAAGGAAAAGGGTCTGTGTTTCTAAGAGAAAAGGTGAAGGCTAATGATGTCATGTATGTGTATGGATTAAGGCATAACCTGTTAAGTGTAATTCAAATGTGTGATCAAGGAACTGAAGTTGTATTTAGTTCAAAAGAATGTGTGGTTTGTGATCTTGATATAGGTAAAACAATTATAAAAGGAAAAAGAACTCCAATCAACCTGTATGTATTGAAGAACTGCAAAGAACAATGTGACTTGAGTAAATCTTCAGAAAACTGGCTATGGCATAGAAGGTTGGGGCATCTAAGCTTCTCTCAAATCAACAATTCAAGCAGACTTAATGCTGTTCGTGGTCTTCCCAATATTACTCTACTTGAAAGTATCATATGCAAATCCTGTCAATTCGGTAAGCAAACCAGAGTGCAATTTAATGCCAAGGAAGGATAATCAAGTAAGCCTCTTGAACTCATTCATACTGACATATGTGGACCTATGAGGAAAAAGTCACCACGTGGTGAAAAATACTATATCTTATTTATTGATGATTTCTCTAGAATGTGTTGGATTGGGTTGATTAAACACAAAGATGAAGCATTTGAGAAATTTCAGGTCTTCAAGGCAATGGTTGAAAATGAATTAGATCTAAAAATCAAGTGTCTTAGATCTGATCAAGGAGGAGAATATACATCAGATGAATTCCTTGAATTTTGTGAACAACATGGCATAAAAAGACAGTTTTTTGTAGCTGGCACTCCACAACAAAATTGCGTAGCAGAAAGAATGAATAGAACAGTTCAAAAAATGGCCAGAGCTATGCTTGATGATTCCGGAACACCTGACACTTTTTGGGGAGAAGCAGCACATACAACGGTAAATATTCTTAACAAGGCACATGTTCATGTAAATAGTGATAAAATTCCATATGAACTCTGGTATGGTAATCCTCCCACTGTGAAGCATTTTAGAGTTTTTGGAAGAAAATGCTTTATCAAAAATAATGATGAAAATATTGGCAAGTTTGAACCTAGAGCAGATGAAGGAATACTTCTTGGATACTCCTCTAGGAGTAGAGCATATAAATGTTACAATAAAAGACTTCGAAAGATTGTTGAATGTATTGATGTTGTTATTGATGAGTCTCCTGCAGCCCCAAAAGAAGAAAAACAAACAACAAATGAAGACGATGGTGACTTATGTCCTTCTACATCAAATAGCAATGCTATAGACATTGAACCCTATGAAGAACCTGAAGATGATTTATCTGAAAAAGCTCCATCGAGATATGTTCAAAAGAATAATCCAGAATCTCACATTTTGGGAGATAAGGGTTCAGGTGTACAAAAAAGAAGGACTCTTGTGGGATCTTCTAGATATCTGGCATTTCTATCCACTATTGAACCTCACAATGTCAATCAAGCTAGCAAAGATGAATGTTGGGTTCAAGCCATGAATGAAGAGCTGGATCAAATTGAAAAGAATCATACTTGGGAATTAGTACCAAGACCTCATAACAAAAATGCCATTGGAACTAAATGGATATTCAAAAACAAGTTAAATGAGAATGGGGATGTTGTAAGAAACAAAGCTAGACTTGTTTGCAAGGGGTATACTCAACAAGAAGGTATAGACTTTGAAGAAACTTTTTCTCCTGTAGCTAGACTTGAAGCCATAAGAATGTTTCTTACTTTTTCAAGTTTTCAAAAAATCAAAGTTTATCAAATGGATGTTAAATCTGAATTTCTCAATGGTGATCTAGAAGAAGAAGTTTATATAGAACAACCAGAAGGATTCATTTTGGGAAATGATGAAAATCTTGTTTGTAGACTTAAAAAGGCTCTATATGGTCTCAAACAAGCTCCAAGGGCATGGTATTATCGTCTTGAAAAATATCTTCATCAACAAGGATTTTCAAAGGGGTTTGCTGATAGTAACTTATACACAAAAATTGAAAATGATAAACTATTGATTGTGGTTGTATATGTTGATGATATCATTTTTGGAAGTAATGAAGAATCTATGAGTCAGAAATTTTCTTCTGTCATGCAACAAGAATTTGAAATGTCTTTACTTGGGGAACTGACATTCTTTCTTGGCTTGCAAGTGCATCAAACGATAGATGGTATATTATTGTCACAAGCAAAACACCTTAAGCAAATTCTGAAGAAGTATGGCATGGAAGAGTGAAAACCTGTAAGTACACCAATGATAACCGGATGTAATCTCAGTTGTCATGATGATTCTCCCACGGTAAATCAACCAGAATACAGATCTATGATAGGAAGTCTTCTGTGTCTCATTGGGACTAGACCGGACATCATGCATGCAGTTGGGATTGTTGGATGATTCCAGGCTAATCCAAAAGAGACTCACCTTCAAGCTGTCAAAAGAATATTCAAATATCTACAAGGAACTCAAGACTTTGGACTATGGTATCCAAAGAATGTTGATCTTACTTTTCATGCTTACACTGATGCAGATTGGGCTGAAAATGTTGATGATCAAAAAAGCACTAGTGGTGGTGCATTCTATATGGGGCCCCGACTAGTATCTTGGTTCAACAAGAAGAAAAAATCTATTGCCTTATCTACAGCAGAAGCATAATATGTGGCTGCCGCATCATGTTGCACTCAACTTCTTTGGATGATGCAAACCTTACAAGATTTTCAAATCAAATGTTCACCTCCTATCTCCATCATGTGTGATAATACAAGCGCCATCAGTATCTCAAAGAATCCTGTTATGCATTCTAAGACCAAGCACATTCCCATCAAGTATCACTTCTTACGTGAACAAGTGCCTGAACAAAAGGTGAAGTTGGAGTATGTTCCCTCCAAAGAACAAGTTGCTGATATATTTACCAAACCTCTGCCCAGGGAAGCGTTCGAATATCTCAGATAGAAGTTGGGAGTAGTCTCTGCCTCGCAGAAAATCAGAACTGCTTAAATTCAGAAGATTAAATTTGATACGTGGGTTTCCTGAAAGATAGTCGCATATATACGCGGGTTTATACACAGAAAACCGCGTATGGTTAGTTGCTAACAAATTTTGTTTTGGTTCAACATTTTTTAGCACAGCTGCAGTACTTTTTGGTATCTCTGATGCTGTATGGTATTTCTAATGATGTTTCAGCTCTTATATTTCTATTTCATTCTCTGATATTAGGTAAATATGCCTTGATGATTGGTTATTGAAAGTGTTCAGGGGGAGCAATGTATGATGATTCCCATGGTTGGTTTTGGTAATTCTGGTTATGTTTATTTCTGACAGTGCATCTGATGTGACAAAAGAAGACAAGTACAGGTGGTACAGATTCATGGGGAGAATAAGGAATGTGAAATTTTCAGTTTTTCACTTTCCATGCGTAGGTTTCACTACTACATTTGGTGGAAATTCCGACACCTGTTTCCGACGCTTTTGACCAAATGTCGGAAATTTTCCCAAATTTTTTCCATCCCGCCTGAAACCGTCGCTATACCAACGTCTATAGAAAAGTGTCGCAATACCGACACTTAAACAAGTGTCGCAATTGCGACGTTTAAAGGAAGACGTCGCAATTGCGACACCATGGCCCAAAGCGTCGCTATTGAGACAACTCTAAACGTCGCAACTGCGATACAATGTCTAGGTGTCGCCATTGCGACATTTGGAGGCACCGTCCTAATAGCGACGCCTTTTCGGCCGTCGGTATAGCGACAGTTATTTCCGCGCTACATAAAAATACCAAACTTATATGGGCGCTACATAAAAATTCGAAACTTATATGATTTTATTGTTTCGTATTTGTCGCAATAGCTACATTAACGTTTGATATCACGCGCGCATTCGCCCTCTGCTCTTGCAGAACAGCATTTTCCCTCAGCATTCTCGCTCAGCTCTTGCAGAACAGCATTTTCCCTCAGCATTCGCCCTCAGCGTTCGCCCTCAGCTCTTGCAGAACAGCATTCGCCCTCAGCTCTTGCAAAATGGTAAGTTCTTACTGCAGGCCCTTCCTCCTATAGTAGGGTTGACTCTATTTGGGTTTTTTTTGTCAATTCCATTAGATTGTGTTAGGCTGTAGGGTTCTCTCTAGATGTCAAGAATCAAGATTCAATACCCTCTATTATCTTCATCACCCAATACAAGATTTAAATTTTTCCCAAAGAAACGCTTATTAATTTGGCAGCCATTATTTCTCCTCGCTTTAAAAACCCTACATTTAAATGAAAACAAGCATTGCATTTCAACTACAAAAATCTATTAGTGTTCAAATGTACATGTGTGCATCACTTGTGTAGGGTATTACTTTTCCACTTTCACATTATCCAAGAATGTGTGTAGTATAGTTCATATTTTTTGTGATTTAGATTATCTTGAAAAAGGAAAGGTAAATTATTTCCCATGGAAAAAGAAGGTTTTCCCTTTTTATAGGTTGTTTGGACTTACGTGGAAAAATCTATGGTATGCCTTTCATATTATGTAGTTTAAATTTGAATTAACAGATTATTCTACATGAAAATATAATTACCTATGTGATGTCCTTCATCACTAATTAAAATTATAGGCTTTCAATTTCCTAGACTCTAACTCATCCGATGCTAAATTCTAGGTTCTCATTGGTGGATCACTCTTCCATTGATTTCCTTTCCCTCTGGATCTTGTCATACTTTAAAAGTCATCAATGATACATATATTATTTCAGGTATCCCAAAAGGCTTTATAGTAGAACATATTGTGAAGTTTTTTCGACACTTGAGGATTCTTTTTAGAACTGCAACGTGGTCTATGCTATCGAGTTATATATCAAGCAACTTGTCCTTAATAACCACACTATGAGGTAGGTTCAACCAGCTTGAACTTGTTGGGACATAGCATATGAAGTTGTGTGATGAGTCCATATCACAGGTTTATTATGGTGAAAAAAGTGAAGACACGTAATGATAGTTATTATGTTAACATTACTAGAAACATTTTCGAAATTATCCATGCTATCAAGATGTCAAAATTCCAGGCATTAGGTGTCAATAATCGTAGCTAATAGATAATAATAATAATATAAAAAAAATCACAACTTTATTCTTGAAATATGATTGTTACACATTGGTAACCTAGTTCATGAGTTACTATCACCCAAATATTGCAAAACAAACTTAAAATATAAATTAAACCAACATGAGAATCCAACTAAGGGTTTCTTGACAAAATCATGCCATAACCTGGCATTTTGAAACCCAAATTTGAATCCATCATAAGTAATACAATGCAAACTCAGATGGATTTTCAATGCATGTTTGCATGCCACACTTATTCTCTGTCTAGATATCATTTTTTAAATGGAACCATTAGTCAAGCCCACAGTCCTTTTTATGTGAAAAATTTCAGCTCTATTTGAGCTCTTTTTTGCTCCACCACCTCCATAAACCAATGTTACACGGGGTCTCGCCCCCCCACCTAGGGGTCTAGATTCCTCGCCCCCTCGCGCTCCGGGGTCTTGGGGACTTCTAGGGGATGTTTCCCTCATGCCCCCTCACGTCCCCTCACTGCCCCTTTTAGTTTATGGTTTCGTGTTAAAATTTGATGTGCCACTTAGCATATTTGAGAATCCAAGTGATTCTGATTCAGATGGTGACATGGTTGATCTTGATATATTCGTGCAGAAGTTGGATGCAGAGACTAGTGGGGCATTAAATTGAGCATTTATGCTCATTTATCAGTATGATGATATCATTTGATATTCATATGTTATGTTTTATGTTTTATGTTTCAGACATAACTTATTTGCGTTTAATTTTTATGTTTTAGACTTGAGTTGTAAAATTCAGTTTAAACTCTATTTTGAATCTTGATATAATATGTCATATGATATCTTAAACTTTATTTTCATTGTACATTGTTAGTAGTTACATTAATGATTATATAGTTACAAACTTACAAACTTACATGCATGATTGTATGATGTATGTTTTAACTTTTTAACTTTTAAATTTGTTTCAATTATATGATTCATCATTCATCGATTTGTAATTTTATCATTTATGATTTATCTTTCATGATGCAAGTGTATGATGACTGTATATACATTCCTTGCAAAAATATAGTTACATTATAAATATTAAATTTTATAATTTTTATGACCCCGACGTCCCCCCACGTTTCGTGAAAATTGGTAGGGAGCTTTTGCATAGGCCGCTCCCGCGCTCCCTCGTCCCCTCGCTCCCACCTCCAGGGGACTTGGTGGAACATTGCCATAAACATATGCAAACATATATCATGATCCTGGAATTCCATTACATATGTATGTGCGAATGTTCCATAATCTTGCCCCATCATCAATTTAAGAAATTTCCATTGAATATCAAATTATGGAGGGGGGGAACTTTTTGCTGCAACATTTGGCTCAAAATCAGGGACCATCTTCGTATGAGGTGAATGAGAACTATAGATATTTGAAGAAGTAGATTAGTGCTTTTTCCTCTGGCCATGGAGTCATATACAGTCATCCATCACAAAAATTTGTCTTTGTTCATGCTCACCTTGAAAGTTGCAAAAAATCATGCCCTAATTGAAACGACACTAAATTTGAAAGATATAATAAAAATGCAAGCTAGAAGTGCCCTATTAATACAAAGGGAAAACCTTCCTACCTACCCTAACTGAGATAAATTTTGATTGAATAGGAAACATGATATTCCTATGGAGTTGATCCAACAACTTGTTAAATGTATGGGACTAAATCATGCATTTGATTTCCAGGGAAACATGCGCATGAAGAGAAAAAGTGCAGAATTAATGGAAAATCCATACATGCCACTTATAAAAACTACACCAAAAGGTCAAAAAATACTTAAGGCCTTAACTTAATATGAATCCAAAAATGACAAAAAAGGATTAGTGAAAACACGAGAGTGGTGTGGGTGAACAACATAAATAAAAAGTGAAGATACCTTTCCCCAAGATGCCTTTGTCACCGTTGTACGAAAACATGTTTTCCTTTCCCTTTATACATGCAAGTGAATGCATTATAGGTATGGTGTTTTCCTAGAATAGGAGAAGCCTACTTAAATATATCATTTGTGGATTGAATTTTTGGGTGCCTTAATGTGCAATGACATGTTTCCAGGACTGAATTCAATGCAAGGCATATTTGAAACTCTAAATCTGTCTTCCGGTGTCTTATTAGAAATTATTTCAGTTTTCATTTTGTGTTTTCAAGTTAGATATTGTTTTCAAGTTTTTACATTTATAATTTTATTGCAATGTGGTAGATTGATCAGAGCAGTGCAGGAACAACCCCGAGACAGGATGATCGCGGAAAGAGGCCAGCGGAAGAACATGTAAAGTGCCAGCATTGCTCTATCTTTAGGTATTTTAGTTATTTACATAATTGAAATAATATTAATTTTGTTCAAATATGCAGACACCTAGCCATGGTACGCCTGATGATTCCCTCTTTGAGGAAGAGCTTTCTTCATCCCTATCTCCAGTGTTGTTGTTGCAAAAAAAGGCACGAGATGCAAGGTCGGAATTTAATGCTTTGATAGATGCGCCTCAAACACTTGAAACAGAAGAGAGGATACAACATCTTATGAGGTAGCTAAATAGATATCAGGTAATAATAAAAATTCAAAAGGATATTTTTTTTGTTCTGCATGAGATGAATTGTGATAGTTTGATTTTTAATTTTTACATTGACTAAACTAACAAAAAGTTCTTTTGTATGTAGCGTTTTCTGGCATTTTCTGAACCCGGTGTTGGTGGTAGTGGGATACAAGGGCAAGAGATTGCCCAACAACCCTCTCATACACCTTCTACTCCTTTAGGTGCTAGCCAAGAAACACACCCTGCCCAAGCAGACACCCAGCCAACCGCTGAACGTGTTGGCAATGATGAGGCTGATATGGCCAACTACATTATTGCATTTCCTGGAGCTACACGTGTCAGCTCCACAGGGACCATTAATGGCACGTTGTTGGTGAACGATGAAGGTGTCCCTATAAAGCATGTACAACTCCCAGGTAAATTTTAATTTTTTAACTATTTCATGTACTTTATCTAAAACATATTTATCATGATTTTTATTTTTAAATTAATGATAATATCTTCTTTTTCTTTTGGTTTTATTCTGTGTAGGAAACAATGAGTTCTACAGGATTCTGGAGAGCCATGCGTTGGTAATTTTTGGCCCAACCATATGTACAGGGTGGAATTCCCAGAATTCCAACCCGAAAAAAGAACTTCTAGATTATCTAGAAGCCCTTTTTGGGGTCGGCACATTTGACAGAAAAGCGGTGGCTCAGGTAGCCGGCAAATATTTGAAATATACCAGGGACACCTATAGGACGCAATTGAAATTTAACCCTAGATATGAGCATCCTCTCGCAGTTTCAGAGAGTGAGTGGAGAGCACTCATCCATGACGGAAAAGAGAAAAGGGCAAAGAAAGAAGGAAAAATGCCAACTGGACCCGCAAGGTAAATTACACCTTTAATTCAATAGCTTTAATTTTCTTTATGTCTAAAATAAAAGTGTGCTACGTCATATCTGACTTCAATCTTTTGATGCTAGGTTGCCTGACACCTCAAAGGCAACCAAAGCTAGGATTGAGAAAAAGGGCCATCACAAGCTTGGCCAGGGTGGCTACTTGAAATTAGCTACAAGAATTGTAATTAAGTAGCTAAACATATTATAATTAATTGTATCGCCTTCCAACGTTTTTGTAATCCTATCAGATATGATTAAAAATACAAAATCATATATAATGTAGGGTGATGACTTCGGAACAATAACTACAGAGGAAGATAAAAATATTGCTTTCCGTTTTGGCTATCAAGCTGTAGTTGAACGTCGCAGAAGCTTGGGGCAGTCCCAAGATCTACAATGCCTGATAAGGTAAAACATTAACCTTTCAATATTTTTGTTTTCGTCCATAAATTTAATGTCTAACAACTTTGTTTAAATCAAGGGAGCAACACTACCGACGAGGTAAATAACCCAGTTTTAGAGCCAGATGTAGATGATCCTCTCGTGCAACCTGATCATTGTAGTGGGGACCAGGCCGACAATGCTGCTATCAGTGAGGGCCGTGACGGTAATTAATTTCCACTTATAATTTTTTCTAATTATACCTCGATGGTTGTCCTTATAACGTTTTTTGTTTATATGACAGAGAATGTTTCCCTTGAGGATCTTACCACCAGAGAGGAAGACAGGGCAACAGTCCCAACGGCGACAACTGGTGCACCAGGTAAATAATCTCATTGCAATTTTTTTTATTAATATTACCGAACTAGTTCAATGATATTTAAAAACCGATAATTAAAATTTAATATTATCTGTTTTTGTAGGCGATGCCCCGTCACTGGATGAGACCAGACATCGTGACAACGCAACTAGGTCAGCGGCGACAACTGGTGCACCATGTAAATAATCTCATTGCAATTTTTTTTATTAATATTACCGAACTAGTTCAATGATATTTAAAAACTGACAATTAAAATTTAATATTATTTGTTTTTGTAGGCGATGCCCCGTCACTGGATGAGCCCAGATATCGTGAATACGCAACTAGGTCAGAAGTGCAGGTCGAAAGGCACGAAACAGGAGCAGAGCACGATGATATTGATGATGTAATTAGGAGCTTTAAAAATAGGAAGAAGAAAAAGAAAATTTGACAATGTAAAATATTGTATTATTATAAGACAAACGTTACCATACTTGAAACGTTTTTTGCGTTATATAAAAAACTCATTTATCATACTATTTTTATGTCAAGCATTAATTGCAATGTTTCCTTGCGTACTTTTTGTTGAATTGTTTTTTATTAGTTATTGAATATTTTTTTTTATGCTCATGAAAGTAAAAAATGAAATATAGATTGGGTATTGGGGAATTGAGAGTGATGTGAGGGGGGGGGAGGGGCCATAAGAGCTTCCACCTTCACGTGGTTGGCCCCGTTTAGTAGAGAATAATTTATTGGAGCGATTTAATCTTGGAGCAAACCTCCCTTGATCCAGCGTAGCAACAAAAAAGTCACTGTTGACTTAGTTGCTACTCTTTCAGATCGTGGGAGGCTTGTTCCAAGTTCATGCGACTCCAATAAATTGTTCTTGAAACGAAAAGGAGCTTATTCAGGTATGTTTTGACATTTTCAACATATGTTCTAACATTATCATAAGAATGCATCTTAGAGTAAAAAATACTACATCAATTACTTGTATTTATTGTATAGATAATGATGGATTTTGATTGACTTGGCATTGCAGGTACAAATCCTCTTGCATCATGAGCAATAAAACTTGTCAACCAGGGTCATGTCCAGGATATTTTTGCTTGTGCGCTTGACCAGGTTCGTAATGTCACATTTTGTAAGTTCCTTTATAGTTCATAATTCAATATTAATCTTGTTCATGATTATTATCTAGGTTTTTTGTATGTGTTTTTTCATCTATTTGATTGTAAGCAACTCTGCATGTTTCCTGTTGTTCACTATGATTCCTCCCATTACCACTCCCAGGATGAATCCGACTTTATTGTTACATAGGTTACTTTATTGTTACTATGATTTCTCCATTTACGATTTCATAGGTTACATCATGTAAAGTTTTCAATCTCAGGTTGGTGATGAGCTTTAGTTCTCCAGATTTGGTGCTTTTCTGATATTTTCTTCCTCATGTCATTCCTGCATCACCTCGTTGTTTGAGCATGCCAATTGTCTACCGCTTGTACCAATTGGCACATGTCAATCTCTGAGTGGTGCCACATTTCACCTATTTTCAGTGAGAGTTTAGGGTTTCTCTAACATAGCTTCAGAAATCCGATTGAGTGCCTGCTTGAATATTGTCACATAATACTTATGGTTTGGATCGATGAGCATGTTCTGAATGGTTGGTTGATTCATAAGAACCACCCATAAATCTCCCTTCCTCTAACACACAGAAAATAAAAATTTCTTTGACAGGAGACAAAGTTTCAATACTTTGAAAACAAACTTCTATTCCCTTCAATAACTCAAAAAAAAACTATTACACTACTTCCTCACTGAGAGGGATTACAAAATTATGACTGCCACAAAACGCAGTGCATAAAACCAACTCACTGTCTGTTCAAAACAAACATACTCTGTCTCTAAGACACTCTGCTGTGTTTTTCCCTTTCGCACTGCTGTGCATACACACTTAAAAATTTACACTCAATTTTTCACTTTTTACACACTGCTATGTAATAAAAAATTTAAGTACTGTCTATAAAAAAAACTACCAAGCTTTTTCGACCTTTTTATTTTTATATGCCGGAACATATAAAACATATTATAATAAACCCTCTTTTAAAAAAAATAAAATTAAAACTAAATTCTATGGCCCACCTTTCATTTCACATATGATATATATATAACATATGTATATATTAAATTATCAAAACATTAAAGAACCCTTTCCTTCGGACTTCAAAAGTCTGAATAGATTGAATTTCAAACCAAATTCGCGTTCCAAAATGGGATGCTGGCGTCTGCCTAATTTGTAACGCGAATTCTCAATCCAATGTGCCTTATAAAAAATTCAGGTCCAGTTTTCAGGTTTTCAGATTCCCTTCAATTTCATGTGATCCAATATTAATGCTCCACGTGTCCTCCTTTTGAATTTACAAAACTGTCGGGTAAATTTCTGTTTGTTTAATTTCTGGTTGGTGAATTGCGTTAATGCTGGCTGTTGTGTTTAAATACAATCCTATACAGAAATATGGCCGTGGCCGTCTACAAAAAAAACTTGCAGGAATTTTAAATGCTGAATTAAATTTCTGGATGGCATGCAAGCAACCTCCAAAAAAAAATGTTGCTGCTGCATCCGTCCTTCTGCTGCAGCAGTTGAAGTTAAAATTCAACAACACAGGGTTTAATAAGTGAGGGTGTAAAGGTAACTTTTTGTCGATAGTACTGGATTGAGATCATCTATTCATTTTTGTAGGGTCTTATGGTGTTTGGTTTTTTAGTTTTGGGTTGGGCTTATTGAGTCTAAGATAGTTTTTGAGTGAAAAAATTGCTATCAGGTATTAAAAAAATTTGGTTCTTTTGTCAAAATTTATGAGTTTGTTAGGAAATACAAAACTGACAATGGTTGTATCTTAAATTTGTGGAAAATAATTTGAAATGAAACCTTTTTGTTTAGGTTGTTGCAGCAGGTGCAAACCCCAATTAAATTACTAGGGGCATTGACAAGACAATAAAGGCCCTCGTTTCGGAACTCAAAATTTTGTCAAAGGAGGTAAACACTTGCCTTTTGAGTAGGCTGGTTTTCCTTTTTGCTGATGGTTTGGTGTATCTAATTGAATTAGTTGCCTAAGGTATTTTTGGTTGCAAACTCCTTTTCATTTTTCATACATTATTGGCCTTGTGGAATACATTTGATTGTGTGGTCTTGTTAGATCTACAACATTTGTAGTTGTTTAGTCTTATGGCCGAGGTGCACTTTTATTATGGAATAGTTGATGCAATATTGTCATTTAATCCTTACTGCAGGGTAGCATGTTGAGAAGTTTCTTGTGAAACATTTGGTATTCAAAATGACACTTGATCCTATACAGCATCATGCACTTGACTTCAAAATTCATATTCAAAGTGTGCCAGACAATTCTTGCGAAATTTCAAATATTTATGTTGTTTTAAACCATTATCTTTTTCATGTATTGGATGCTGAAAATGTGAAAAAGACTTTGGTATGAAACCAACTGGTGAATAATTTCCAGCAAAACAACCACTTCCAAGACATGATTTAGAAGTAGAACATATGTACTTATGAAGCATAGAAAGATATCCTCGATGCATTGTCAATGTTTGGCTAGGGTTATTTTTGGAGAAAATAACTCCTTATTCCTAGAATAGTGATCTTCAATACAAGTAAATGCCAGAGAAGAGAGATCATCGTGTGACGCAACAAAACTGAAATTGGACCCCCAAGGAGAGCTGGTGTGTCTACAATCGCTGTGTCAGCATTTTCCTTTGGTGTACCCCGTTCTTTTCCTCCAGCCTGAGTCTTAATTGACTTCTTCTTTCTTCGGGTTTATTTATCAAATTCGTAGAATTTGATAAATAAATACTATCCACAATGGTTGGAATTTAATTTATATTCCCGAATTTCTATTATCTCCAATCCTTATAACCAATGTTTAACTTTCAACACTTTGTATTTATACTCCACGTTTATTTTTAAATAAATAACTTGTAATGAACTTTCGGCTCTATATTTCACCACCCAGCCTTACAACAATCACGCTCCAGACTTATGCTAATTATCCTCCAATCGTTTAAATAAAAAATTTCATTATACTCTGGCCCCACCTATATATATCAATAACCAATCAAACACTCGTATCGTACCTGGCTATCCTCCGCACACCTTAGTTAACCTCCGGGCAAGTTCAACGTGCGACCACCGTCCGATGGCCCTTCTCCAAATCAACAACTCTTGGAAATTTCGCTCGGCTTCCAACGTCGGGCTTTAACGTGCGATGGCGCGGGTTAAACGGTGGTTTTCCGGGGGTCACTTCGCCACGTGTCGCATTCCCTATGGAATCGCTCGTGAATAGGAAATACCGCCTACTCCGCAAAAGCGGTGCGATATGGGCAACCCGCTTTTGTGATTCCGCTCGTGGTTTTGGTAGAGGGCTTGACCACGGGTGCATGTCTGGTTCCACTATCCTTTTGTTTGTTAACTCATGTCCAATCCTCGGGTCAGGTTCCAAAAGCACAACAATTTTGTCTCTTTATTAAGCGGGATTTTAATATGTGTATTATCAAAGAAAACCAACACAAATTTTATAAGAAAATTGTTCAAAAGTCGAGCCCGCCGGACTTAAAACGGCGATAAACCATAATTCAAACCAAATTCGCGTTCCAAAATAGCCTGCTGACGTCGGCCAATTTTGTGACGCGAATTTCTTATCAAATTCGCCCTAATATTTTACGGGTCCGGATTTCCACTGCGCGAGCGGCCCAAACAAAGATCCGCACCAATCAATTTCTGTCACGTGTCCTCAATAAAAACTTGCCCTGCTCCCGGCTGCGGGTGCATTCGATGGCGTTTAAGGTGATGGGACATGGATATGGCGATTTCATATTAATCGCATTAACATTTAACGCTGTTCAATTAAGTTTTCACATCAAACCTGCATTAATTAATTTTTAACACTGTTCAAGATTGGACCTCCACTCCTCTGAGCGATTCCGCACACTCCAATTTGATCCGGCCTTCGGCTCTCATTATTAATGATCAGAGATTCATTATGACGGGCGTCCTTTGATTGCATTGCAGACGGGTCAACATACAAAATGGCGTTTAGCCATGGTTTTTCAGACAAGCCGGTTGCTGGATTACACTGCCTGGTAACTGTGACGATAAGGAGAAGTGGCCAGCGGAACTTCTGCCTAGACTTTGCTACATATTTCCATTTCTCTCGGTTCTGTCTCTGTCTGTCTTCCTCTGTTAATTGGAATTCTTCTTCTTCGTCTCTTGTGCCCACTGCGCCTGAGATTGCACCCATGCCTCGCGTGCATCATAGGATGCGTTGCCGCAGGGGGAGCACTAGAGGTCAATCCCGGCGCGCTCCCTCCAGCACCTCAACAGAGATGACTTCCGACCAGTCCAGTGATTATTACTTAGGTCGATATCCAAATACTAGGAGTGGGCGGGGTTGGCTTGTAGCATCTGGCCACCGTATGGATTCCCCTGCTCCTGGCTTCCCCACCGCTAGTTCACCTTCTCCCACGACGCACACTGCGCAATTTTCCTTTGATTTCTCTCTCAACCGCCCGCGAATCACAGCTGTAGTCACTGTGGTCTTCCGCGAGGAGGCCCAAACGGAGGAAGAATGCACCCGTCCGGCGGGTCTGAGCTCGGAAAAAGCCAGCCAGCATTCGGGCCTTCAGGAGGGGAGCCGTGGCATGCATGTGGAGGTAGCACCTAGCGATCCTGGACCTTCCAAAGGATGGTGCCGAATCGTGGAGGAACCAGCGGAGGATTAGTTTGGTTAATTTGTTTTTCTTGCTTAGTAGGCCCAGTTAATTGGGCTGCTTTTAGTTTATTTTACTGTGCTGGACCTTTAAGTAATATTTTTGAATTCTGTAAATTAAACGTTCAAGACTGGTTTCCCCGTATGAGGGTAGTCTTCTTAATTTTTTGATTTTTTGATGACAAATTTGCCATGAGTATGGCCAAGCAATGTTTTTGACTTCGGTGTAATTTTATTCGCAATGTTAATAGATTAACTTTACTTTGAATTCTCACATGATTAGCGTTTTTCTTGATCTGTTCAAGGATTTTGGGTACTTTAATTTGTATTTGGAATAATGGACGTCGGTACTCTATCTGTTGCTTTACTGTTCCACATACTACTATTTCACTTTCTTATAGATGCCTCGGGCATATTTGAATGCTTTCTCAGATTGTCGATAATCTCCATGTGGACCGTTACCGGATTTTATATCATGTCCCTGTATGTGACATGGGGTATTTTTCTATCATTGTCTGGGGTGGGACTTCCACTTTTCTGGATGGATATTTGGGTTCCAATCTTCAGATGTGAAAATTTAATGACTTCATGGACTGTTTTACTTCATATAATATATTCAAAATAGCATTTTTTGTCTTCTAAAAAAAAAATGATTAATGTTTATCATTCTACCTTCAAAACTAGCGATGCTGGTCTATGTTGCTGGTTTATTGATATGGTCTGATGGTCTTTTTATATTTTGGACATATCACACTCCTCACATGATTAGCGTTTTTCTCTGTTCAAGGATTTGGGTACTTTAATTTGTATTTGGAACAATGGACGTCGGTACTCTATCTGTTGTTTTACTATTCTACATACTGCTATTTCACTTTCTTATAGATGCCTCGGGCATATTTGGATGCTTTCTCAGATTTGTCGATAATCTCCATGTGGACCGTTACCGGGTTTTATATCATGTCCCTGTATGTGACATGGGGTATTTTTCTATCATTGTCTGGGGTGGGACTTCCACTTTTCTGGATGGATATTTGGGTTCCAATCTTCAGATGTGAAAAATGTAATGACTTCATGGACTGTTTTACTTCATATAATATATTCAAAACAACGTTTTTTCTCTTGTGAAAAAAAAATGATTAATGTTTATCACTCTGCCTTCAAAACTAGCAATGCTGGTCTATGTTGCTGGTTTATTGATATGGTCTGATGGTCTTTTTATATTTTGGACATATCACACTCCTCACATGATTAGCTTTTTTCTCTGTTGCAAGATTTTGGGTACTTTAATTTGTATTTGGAACAATGGACGTCGGTACTCTATCTGTTGCTTTACTATTCTACATACTGCTATTTCACTTTCTTATAGATGCCTTGGGCATATTTGGATGCTTTCTCATATTGTCGATAATCTCCATGTGGACCGTTACTGGGTTTTATATCAAGTCCCTGTATGTGACATAGGGTATTTTTCTATCACTGTCTGGGGTGGGACTTCCACATTTCTGGATGGATATTTGGGTTCCAATCTTCAGATGTGAAAATGTAATGACTTCATGGACTGTTTTACTTCATATAATATATTCAAAATAACGTTTTTTCTCTTCTGAAAAAAAAATGATTAATGTTTATCATTATGCCTTCAAAACTAGCGATGCTGGTCTATGTTGCTGGTTTATTGATATGGTCTGATGGTCTTTTTATATTTTGGACATATCACACTCCTCACATGATTATGATTAGCATTTTTCTCTGTTGCAGGGTTTTGGGTACTTTAATTTGTATTTGGAACAATGGACGTCGGTACTCTATCTGTTGCTTTACTATTCTACATACTGCTATTTCACTTTCATGGACTGTTTTACTTCACTGTTGTAGGGTTTTGGGTACTTTAATTTGTATTTGGAACACTGGACGTCGGTACTCTATCTGTTGCTTTACTATTCTACATACTGCTATTTCACTTTCATGGACTGTTTTACTTCACTGTTGTAGGGTTTTGGGTACTTTAATTTGTATTTGGAACAATGGACGTCGGTACTCTATCTGTTGCTTTACTATTCTACATACTGCTATTTCACTTTCATGGACCGTTTTACTTCACTGTTGTAGGGTTTTGGGTACTTTAATTTGTATTTGGAACAATGGACGTCGGTACTCTATCTGTTGCTTTACTATTCTACATACTGCTATTTCACTTTCATGGACTGTTTTACTTCACTGTTGTAAGGTTTTGGGTACTTTAATTTGTATTTGGAACAATGGACGTCGGTACTCTATCTGTTGCTTTACTATTCTACATACTGCTATTTCACTTTCATGGACTGTTTTACTTCATATAATATATTCAAAACAACGTTTCTCGTCTTTTAAAATTTTAATTTAAAAAAAAAAAATTGAACCCTCCGTCGGTCTATCGACGCCTTGTAGACGTTGGAACTGCGACAACCCAGAAACGTCGGAAGAGAGACAGTATGAAAACGTCGGAAGAGCGACGTCCCAAACGTCGGACCACATATCGTCGGCATTGCGACATCTTCCAAACGTCGAAAGAGTGACGTCCAAAACGTCGGACAACGTTTAGTCGGAATTGCGACAGTTTACAAGCGTCGGAAGAGCGACGTCCAAAACGTCGGACCACGTTTAGTCGGAATTGCGACGGTTTACAAGCGTCGGAAGAGCGACGTCCAAAACGTCGGACCACATTGGGTCGGAATTGCGACGGCTTACAAGCGTCGGAAGAGCGACGTTCCAAACGTCGAACCACATTTCATCGGAAGTGCGACAGTTTACAAACGTCGGAGGCGCGACGGTTTGTGAGACGTCGGAAGAGTGACGCTTGTTCGGAACGATGGAAGAAGTGTCGATAGTGCGACACTTTTTACGTGCGTCGGAACGACGATGGCATGACAAACCACGGTTTGTCTGCCCCCGAACTGTCGCTCTTGCGACGACTATGTGTTGGAATAGCGACGAATTGGCCGTCAGAATTTCCGCCAAATTCTCTAGTGTTTTATGAAGCAAAGTCGTGTATACATGCGAGTTCCAATGGAGACAGAAGCGTATGCTTTTCTGTTAAGGAAAATAGTGAGATGGCTCAAGAACAAGAGCACAGTTTCAGGGGGAGCATTAGCCTTGCTGAGTGTAATGCATTGTTGGCATTATGATGATTCTGAAATGTGATCTCTTTCTTGAGGTCTTTTTGGTAGTGGTCATAAAAAGTCATATTGGTAATTTGGTGAAAAGGTCATGATGAGACCTATGATGTAAAATTGTAATATTCAGACATGTAAGGACTTGTTCAAATGTGTAAACCCACTTGGTTGGGTACTTGAGTCTCATATGTAAATCCACTTGGTTGGATCTTTGATGTAAGTATGAGTCCTTGGTGATAGGAAGGTCATAGAGTCATGTACTTCATTGAAAAATATGTTTGAAATTTCAGCATGAATTCAGGGGGAGCATGGTAACTTCAGTGCACATCAGATCTACAGCGCTCTTCTATCTACATGAGGATACAACAACCTTGTGTTGGTTTTGATCCACCCTTTTCCCTTGATGTCAAAGGGGGAGAGTGACATGGTGTTTGAATAGGGGGAGAATATCATTATGCTTAATGTATCTATCTGTTGTGGTCCAACACCATCGTGGTTGCCATCAAATCCAAAGGGGGAGATTGTTGGCAATATGATGCAGAGTGTTGTCCTTGATGGCAACCCACTTAATGAAGATGATGGAAACCTACTTTATGAAGTTGTTCTTGATGCTTGATGAGTTTATTAATGATGTAAATATGATGTGAAAATTTTTGGCATGTGTTGTCTTTGATGGTAATCTACTTGATGAGATGAGAATTGGCTATATGATGTGATGAAGTTGTTCTTGAAGGAAACTGACTTGATGAGTTGCAATCTATGTGTCAAATATGTACAGATGATGTATCTACAGATTAGCTAAGGAGTACAGAAGAAATAAACTTCAGAAAGGGCCAGAGCAATGATGAATAAGACATGTCACTATGCATACGCGGGTTTTTTTAGGCTAAGTAGTGTATGTACGTGGAAAATTTCGTTCTAAGTCGCGTATGCCTAATTGTGCTCTAAATGTGTAAAACCAGGGGTTACTACCATGATATTGACCCATTGTATTGAGCGCTTGATTATCTATTTGGTCCCGTCTAGGAATACCATCGGAAGTGGTGTGGTTTTGACTCATGGTATTGATAAAGGCTAAACCTATATAAGGAGAAGAAGATCATTATGCATAGGGGTGCAAGTGTCTGGGATTTAAATGAATACTTCACTCTGAAGTTTATCTATATTATTGAACTCTATTCTTAATCGATCTGAATCTATGATGCACCTATGAATATGATGAAGGTTCAAAATCTCTAGATCTGGAAATGATGAATCTCTAGGATGATCTAAAAAAAAAGTATTGAAGACTTGGCACAAATCTGTTGAAGAAATTGAAGAAATCTGGGTAAGTTCATAGATCTGGTCTATTCTGCAAAGTTTATCTTTTATAGATCTATACATAGGTTCATTTCATAAAAAGCGCGGGTATACGTGGATCTGTTTAAACAAAGGCGCGTATGGGCAGTTAGGATTGTTTTGAAAAATGCACAGATGTATACGCGGGTTCGTTTCGTGAAAAGCACATGTATATGTGGATCTGTTTAAACAAAGGCACATATGGTATTTGAACTTATAGTTGCTCAAGGTTGAATGTGGTTCTGCATATCTATTTTGAAGTCTGGGTTATCTCTGATATTATAGTTACAGTGGTTTCACTGTTTTGTTGGAAGCAATGGGCAAAGTATGATTGTTGATAAGTGAAGGGTTGTATTGAAGCTGTTTGATCCAGTTTAAAAATTGATGAAACGTGGTCTGCAGTGGAGCTGAGGGTCGAAGCCTTCAGTAAGGGGGTAGTAGCTCCCTTCCAGGAGAAGCTGGTAAACGAGAGCAGGGGGTTGTAGCTCCCTTCCAGGAGAGGCTGGTAAACAAGAGAAGGTTGTAGCCTTCTGCAGGTGGGTGCCTGCATGATGGTATGAGTCTGTGCCAGTACATGGTTGTAAGATGTTTTCTTTATAATAAAATATTGAAGGCTGAGACAACGACAGCAGTGGTTTTCTCCCGAATTGGGTTTCCACCTAAAAATCCTGGTTTTCATGTGTGTTTCTTATGTGTGATGATTTACTCTGTTCTTACTGCATATGTTTGTTGTTTATTGAACATCTAATGAATGAATGATGGAATGATATAAGTGAAGAATTATCTGCATAATAATATTTCTGGACATACGCATGTTTTATTAAGGATATCCGCGTGTATACGCGAGTTGGCGTCAGGAAAGTCACGTATGGGTTTTGAAGTAAGAAAAAGTAAAAAGATTTGAGTAAGTCCTAATACTGATTCACCCCCCGTCTCAGTATTTTTCCCAACAATAGTTATAAAACAATTTAGGGTCCTATAACAATAAAATTCGTAGTTTTTGAATTGACTTTGATTAAGTATTTTAATATGTACATACCTTGCTTTCTGCAAATTGTTTTCCCATATTTGAAAATAAAAAATGAAAATAGGTTAAAAGTACTAAAAGAAAGATGAAAGGACTTAAAAGAAAAGGATAAAAAATAATAAAAAATGAACCCCAAACAAAAAAAAGAGATAAGAATTAGAAATGAAAGTGATGCAAGTCAAAATGCCACTACTCTTTAATTTAACTGAAAAAATAATGATTATTTGCAGCTTGTTCAAAATGCCATAATCCATGATGAGTTAAATATTTTAATCTTAAATTTTTCATGTTTTGAATTTTATGTTTATATATAGAATAAAGATCTGTCAAATAGTTTAAACATGACAAATCATTAGATAGTTAGAGAATAAATGAGAAGCTCAACAGTTTAATAAGAGCCCTTGTATGAAATAAGGTTAGAATTAGATAGTTTATGCTTTAATGAAAAATGGATTTAGGGTTGCAAGGTCAAATGCACCCATGCAAATAAAGGAAAAAATGATAGAACAAACGATGGTTAAGTAGAAAGAAGTTTTACAAGGAATGGATAAAACATCATCTGGAATATTACTAATTCCCCTTCCCCACAATATATTCCAATACAATAACCTTTCAGTTATAAAGACTCAGAGCATTTCTCTGACTTTTGGTGGGACCAAACCCACGTATTAATGACTGATTGGCATCTAAATATTGGATTTCACCTCATTAAAGCCTTTTCCCTTCATAAAATCCCTTTTCCTCAACATCACTCCATTTTCCTAAGATAAAATCCCTTTTCCTAAGTTAAAACACCTTTTTTTCTTAGGAAAAGTAAAACACCCCTTAAATAATTTCCATTTCATTCATAAAACCCACAAAATTCTATTTATCCTAAGTATTAAGTGTGAAATTTTTAAAATGGGGCCAACAATATGAAACTCACGCCCAAACACTTAAATCACACTTTACTTAGTGTATTTATATTTTTCGCTCATTCATTTCATATATTAACACTAACTTAATATATTAACTCCATTATATACCCATCCTGTAATATATTAAATCCTTTATGTTAAAAAAAAAATCCAAACCCACATTATATGTTTATCCTATGGTTTATTTAAACCAACGTTACATATTCCCCGCTCCCCCATAGGTTTAAAACATATGTATTATATTAAAACCCTCCCAATGTTTATTTTCCACATGTATACATTACATTTGGTTAAAATACATTTGTTGTGAAACCAGCTCAAAAAATAGAAGAAAAGAGATATTAATGCCTTATAAATAAGCCACTTCAAAGGGGAAAACTCCAATACATTACATAAATGAACAATTCTTGGATGATACAAATGACAAAACTTCCTTTCTATATATAGGTGTCCATGGGGCCACAATGTAATCCTAGTGCGGCCACAATGTAATCCTAGCTGACCTAATAATAATAATGTAAGGGCACAATAATAACAATATGGGATTTACAGGGGTACAAAAATAACAATAAGGTGGGCTACACTAACATAATAAGGGACTACACTATTAATATAGGGACTTAACATGCCCCTCTTCTTCAAACAAGTGTTGTCCTCAATGCTTGATAATTTCTTGATGCTTCTTTATAAAATTCTCATCCTCCCATGTGGAATATTCTATAGGAAAGTTTTTCCTCTTGTTGAGATACTCTGAAATTGATCGTGCTTGTCAAGTTCTTGATTCTGTGACTGCTTCAAAACTTCTTTTGATGTGATGTTGATCTTCCTGTTGTTTCATTAGATTCTGCACCAAAGTTAGGTTATCCTTTGAGAGTTGGAGAACTTGTTGTTGATGCTCGATGTGATCTTCCACTAATTTATCATCCATATTAGCTATTATTTGATCCTTCAAACCATCCAAATTAGCCTCCATTTCTACTTTTAAACCATCTATGTCAACTTCGGTTGCTCTTCGTAAGATCGAAATTTGTTGCACTTGGTACTGTAATTTTGATATCTTATATTGTAATTATTCCTCTTCATGCGTCATAGTATAGATTTTTGAGGGCTTAATGGGTATGGAATTAATTTTTGGAGGAATTATAGAACCCAATACTGATAAAAAATTTAAAATATTCCCTTGGAATAAATTCAAACTAATTTTTTTCAAATGAGACTTATGTAATTCGAAAAAAATACACACATTTTTTCTTGCTTTTGAGGAGCTCGATATTGAAACTAAATTATCTCTGTGATTTCAGATCTTCAATATTGGAAATATGGCCCTGAGGTAGTCCTCTTAATCCTCTTTCTAATGACACAAGTATGACCTGATTTGGATTCTTCAAGGCAAATTTATGTCCAATCTCCCACAATGACCTAATTATGGACTAGTTCAATAGAGCGAACTTGTAGGACTTGCCAAGTGTCACTGTGTCCTCCTTTGGCTCTAAAATTAATAGATAGGAAGCTACAGTCTTTGTAATTCCAACCACTTTTTACACAATTCCAATCTGATTCTTAGAGAGAGAGTTATGAATATTTTCCCACGATCACCTCTCTGAGATGAAATTCGGGAGCCCAAAAAAGACCTAACTTCCACAGTTCATATCTCTGACAATATTGCGAACCAAGGTTTGAAATTTTAAAAAGATGTTCCTCAAAAGTTCAGCTTTGTACTCTAAAACGTTTAGCTTTTGAACCTTCGTAGCAAAAATTTTATAGAAAAAATTTCATGATGACCTGTTTGGTGCAGCAAAACCCTAGAATCCAAAGCTCTGATACCAAATATTGTGAAACCAGCTCCAAAAAGAGAAGAAAAGAGACATCAACTCCTTATAAATAAGCCACTTCGAGGGGGCAAGCTCTAATATATTACATGAATTAAAAATTCTTGGATGATACAAATGACAAAACCTCCTTTCTATATATAGGAGTCCATGGGGCCACAATGTAATCCTAGCCGACCTAACAACAATAATGTAAGGGCACAATAATAACAATATGGGGTTTACAGGGGTACAACAATAAAAATAAAAGGGGCTACACTAACAAAATAAGGGACTACACTATTAATATAGGGACTTAACATATATTAACACTAACTTAATATATTAACTCCATTATATGCCCATCACGTAATATATTAAATCCTTTATGTTAAAAAAAAAAATCCAAACCCACATTATATGTTTATCCTATGGTTTATTTAAACCCACGTGACATATTCCCCACTCCCCCATAGGTTTAAAACATATGTATTATATTAAAACCCTCCCAATGTTTATTTTCCACATTTATACATTACATTTGGTTAAAATACATTGATATGCGCCTATCCTGTTTATCTCTTTAACACTAAAGTTTTATGTTAAAAATACGTTTTAACATATAAAACTTAAATCCCTCCAATTGTATAACCCTCGATATTATATTTTTCTAGGCCCTCGCTTTATAATAAACCACATATGTTTTTAACCCCCTGCACTACTCGAAAAAAGCTTGCCATATCGCTCGATGCCCGGACCCCACCTCCACACTTGCCTTCCACTCCATATTTCCCGACAACTGTTGATCTCCCTCCTTGAGACCTGACAACCCTGATCACGTATCACAATATTATATGCACCCGAATTAACACTTTAAATATTTGTGATATGGGTGGTTTTTCTCAGCCACATGTCGTTCTCTGAATGGAATCGTACGACTGCTCCAAATACCATTACCGCCTCCTCGTCCGCGCGAAAACAACTCTTTCTGCTCCCAAAAACCACCTTCCTCCATTCGCGCCAAAAACGCATATCGCCATCCAGTTTGAATTATCCAGCACTCTGTGGCTCTGCGATAAGGCCCCAGAGCACCATTTATGCCTCTGCAAGCGCCCCAAAGACCCGAAATACCTAATAAATGTAGAAAAATCCCTCTACGTGGGATTTAAAGATTAATTTGTTTATTTTATGTGCAGGTTTAATGGAAAAAGTTCATAAATGCATTCTATAAGTCGAAGAAAATTTTAATGAATGTCTGGGTGATGATCCAAAGGTTTTTTTTAATTATAAGGGACCAGAGGCGAAATATCAAACTTAACCAGCAACAGATCAAGATCCTTGATGGTTATTAAAACTCTCTCGTAGCAAGAGAATGCCACCTGCACAGAAGATGAAACAATTAAGAGATTAACCAAAGTTTAAGGAATAGAGTCAAAATATCAAGGAAAAATAAACATGATTAGTCCTAAAAATAGAGATAAAGGCATAATATTACATATTTACTTTAAAATGACAATTTGTAGTGAAAGATTAAAAAAAAATAGAGTGTTGTTTTTACACAGTAAAAACATATTTTTAAAGAGCTGTCAAGGTAACAACAGTAAAAGTAAACATGGAGGCAGTAACGGTTAAAAAAAGATGAAAAAGTTTTCACCAGCAACAATGAAGTTTTCCAAAGTGAAAGTAAAAACAGTTAAAAGAACAGTAAGGTTAAAAGATGAAAATAGAGCAGGAAGGGACATTTTCTGGAAATTTCCAGTTTAAGTCATTGTTTTGTAGAAACTATTGTGACCAATCCAAGATGAATTTTGTAAAATTGGATGAGGTTTGTGTTCCTAAGAGTCAAATATACAAAAACCTATCTCACTTTGTACACAGGTATTACAACATGAGAGATACATGCACATCTTCACAACCTAATTTTCAGATTGTGCAAAATGTTGTTTTACACATCATTTTGCAGAGATTATTGTGAACAACGGGAGTGTAATTTTAGGAACCAGAGAGAGGTTTATCTAAAAAACATATTTATCTACAATAACCTCTTTCACAATTTATATATCTATCTCAGATTTATATATAAAAAGGTATCACTGGACCCCAATGTTGCCGAATTTCTGGAACAAAATGCACAAAGGAAGGTGGCAGTTAGTGACTTGGATGCCTCATCATCAACTAAGAATTGATATCAAATTCGAATTTCTCTTCTTTGTAATCATCAATCCATAAAAATAATGTCAAATACATTCATTATTTTTTAGTGTCCTTTTATTAAGTTCTATTTATGTAAAATAGTTAGAGATATTTGTAAACCAAGCTTGATATTTTTCAAGATATTCTAGTTTAGAATTTGTATAAATACTTCATCATTTGAAGTATTGTGTGTGGAATAAATTGCTGAATATTTCTATAATCAATATTTCTGTACCTGAATGGTTTTGGTGCCAAGTTTAAAGTTAGTAGGCTGGATCAATGTTTCATGATTTATGTGTTGAACTACTAAAGTGAAGTACTTTCTACTTTTATTTGTTAAATATTCTTATTTTTTTCATTCATACATACATGTGTTCTAACTTTAAAAGTCAAATTAGGAAGTGATATATCAGAATTTGTTAAAAACACTCCGTTATTTATTGAATTTCATTTTAATGTTTTCTGCTGATTTGCAGAGTAGGGAACCCTTAATTGCTCCCTCTTTCGAATGACCTTTGTCTTCTTCACTCCGTATCCTGATCAAAGAATCCTTAATTTCTCTTTATCCTGATTAAACCACTTCATCAATCAGCCTCAAAGATTTTAAGTAACTCTGCTATCTTGCCCTGAAAATATTTGACTTTAGACCTTGATCCTGATCTATTTGCTTGACAAATTGACTCAATTTTCCCAATGGAAACATAGATTTATCTCTATCCATATCATTAAGTGATTTTTCCCACCAAATAAAACCAAATATCAAAACCAAATTTCCCCATATAACTAGCCTAAAATCAAACATAAAAAATAAAGTTAAATCTCATAGAGAGAGCCCTCTCTGAGCCTTAGGAAGGCTAGATCCTAGAGCTTGAAAGTAGGTTTGTGGTTACCTCTAATATTCTTTAAACTATAAATTAAAATCTCCCAACTTGGAGAATTATTAGAGTGACAACGTACTGGCGACTCCACTGGGGAAGACTAACATTTTCTTCAAAAATATTTTACAGGTTTAGATTTGATCTATGATGGTGGATAGTGATCAGACATACAAAGGTTAAAATCATCCACCTGGCGACTCTATTGTCCAATATCCAAAGCTTCAAAGTTCAGAAGAAACTCCATAACCAAAAAGTCCATTTTTCCAAATCATTAATGGTGATACAAGATGACAAGTTTTGTGGAAAACATTTCATCTCATGAGATTTTCAATGAACTCGGGGATTATTTATTAGATTTCAGCTTGATGAGGATTTTCTAAGAGCTGTCTTTCTTATTTCGAAATAAAGAAAATGTTCTCCTCAACTTAAAATATGTGTTCTTGAGCTAGTTTCTGAAAAATATGAAAATGGCATTTAAATTTTTCATTTTCAAATTCAGTCTTATAATTTCCAAGATCCTAAAGAATTCTTGGAAAATCTTCCTTCTCCAAAGAAAGAGGAAATGGTACTACCTTTTGGCTTGCAGATTGAGGATGATTATTCTTTCAAGTAAAAAAATAAAGAAATAGTTTCAGGGTTTAATATTAAGGATACAACTAATCAATTAGTCATTGAAGGCCTAGAAGCACAAATCATACATCATGCTTTTGATGATCCTATAGCAAACTATATGGAGATTATTTTTAGCTCAAGTCTGCAAATACGTTTTCTCTATGAGGATCAAAGACATCAAAATTTTCCATTACACATCATATCTTTGATTATGAAGACACATGATCAAGTTATGCTTCCAAGTTTGATGACAAGCAGTCAAATTATCCATTCATTTCGACAACTACTTGACTAGCTTCATTGGCATTTTTTTATTACTTGATTCAACAAGATTATCAATAGATTAGAGTAGGTATATGAGTGCAAATAAGCTCAGAATTCTGAGCATCTTTTCAGTTTCAGTTCAATGTGTTTTCAAATTTCAGTTTGCAGAAAAGGTTTGGTTTTAGTATGAGATGTCCAGTTACACATTATATGATAGATCATGTTGCAGATCTGGGAACAACCCAATAGAGAAGGCTACTAATCTTAAAGTTCTTGACATTTCGCCAGGAAATTCCATCCCCACGTGGAGCCACTATTATGGTCCTGTAACAATAGGATTCATAATTTTTGAATTGACTTTGATTAAGTCTTGTAATATGTACATACCTTGCTTTATGCAAGTTATTTTCCCATATTTGAAAATAAAAAATGAAAAGAGGATAAAATTCCTAAAAGAAAGATCAAAGGACTTAAAAGAAAAGGATAAAAAAGAATAAAAAATGAACCCCAAACACAAAAAAGAGATAAGAATAAGACATGATAGTGATGCAAGTAAAAATGTCACTACTCTTTACTTTTACTGCAAAAATAATGATTATGTGCAGCTTGTTCAAAATGTCATCATCCATGATGAGTTAAATAGTTTAATCTTAACTTTTTCATGCTTTGAATTTTATTTTTATAGATAGAGAATACATATCTGCCAAATAGTTTAAACTTGGAAAATCAGTAGATAGTTAGAGAATAAATGAGGAACCCAACAGTTTCATCTGAGCCCTCGGATGAAATAAGGTTAGAATTAGATAGTTTATGCTTTAAAATAAAAAATGGATTTAGGGTTGCAAGCTCAAATGCACCCATACAAATAAAGGAAAAAATGATAGAATAAATGATGGGTAAGTAGAAAGCAGTTTTACAAGGAATGGATAAAACATCATCTGGCATATTACTAATTCCCCTTCCTCACAATATATTCTAGTACAATATCCTTTCAGTTATAAAGACTCGTAGCATTTCTCTGACTTCTGTTGGGATCAGATCCACGTCTTAATGACTGATTGGCATCTAAATATTGGATTTCACCTCATTAAACCCTTTTCCCTTCATAAAATCCCTTTTCCTCAACATACTTCATTTTCCTAAGACAAAATGCCTTTTCCTAAGTTAAAACAGCTCCTTTTCTTAGGAAAAGTAAGACACCACTTAAAAAAATTCCATTTCATTCAAAAAACCCACAAAAGTCTATTTATCCTAAGTATTAAGTGTGAAATGTTTAAAATTGGGCCACCAATATGAAAATCGGGCCCAAACAGTTAAATCACACTTTACTTAGTGTCTTTTTATTTTCCGCTCATTCATTTCATATATTAACACTAAATTATTATATTAACTCCATTATGTACCCATCCCGTGATATATTAAATCCTTTATGTTAAAAAAAAATCCAAACCCACATTATATGTTTATCCTATGGTTTATTTAAACCCATATGACATATTCCTCGCTCCCCCATAGGTTTAAAACTTATGTATTATATTAAAACTCTCCCAATGTTTATTTTCCACATGTATACATTACATTTGGTTAAAATACATTGATATGCCCCTATCCCGTTTATCCATTTAACACTATAGTTTTATGTGAAAACTACGTTTTAACATATAAAACTTAAATCTCGCCAATTGTATAGTCCCCGATATTATATTTTTCCGGGCCCTCTCTTTATAAAAAACTGCATATGTTTTTAACCCCTCGTGCTACACGACAAAATCTTGCCACGTCGCTCGGTGCCTGGACCCCACCTCCGCACCTACCCGTCGCTCCATATTTCCCGACAACTGTTGATCTCCCTCCCCGAGATCTGATTGCCCTGATCACGTATCGCAATATTATATGCATCAAAATTAATGCTTTAAAGATTTGTGATATGGGTGGTTTTTCTCCACCACGTGTCTTCCTTTGAATGGATTTGCACGATCGCTCCTAATACCATTACCGCCTCCTCGTCTGCGCGAAAACAACTCTTTCCGCTCCTAAAAACCGCCTACCTCCATTCGCGCCAAAAATGCATACTGCCCTCGAATTTTAATTATCTAGTGCTCTATAGCTCTGCGATAAGGCCCCATAACACTATTTATGCCTCTGAAAGCACCACAAAGACTTGAAAACCATGATAAATGTAGAAAAATCCCTCCACGCACGATTCAAGTATTAATTTGTATATTTTATGTGCAGGTTTAATAGCGAAAGGTCATAAATGCATTATACAGGTCCAAGAATGCTTTAATGAATGTCTGGGTGACGATCCAGAGTATTTTTTTAATTATAAGGGACCAGAGGTGAAAGATCAAGCTTAACCAGCAACGAATCAAGATCCTTGAGGGTTATTAAAACCCTCCCGCAGCAAGAGAATTCCACCTGCACAGAAGATGAAATAGTTAAGAGATTAGCCAAAGTTTCAGGAATAGAGTCAAAAGATGAAGGAAAAATCAACATGATTAGTCCTAAAAATAGAAATAAAGGCAGAATCTTACAAATTTACTTTAAAAAGACAATTTGCAGTGAAATATATTAAAAAAATAGAGTGTTGTTTTTACACAGTAAAAACATATTTTTAAATAGTAGTCAAGGTAAAAATAGTAAAAATAAACATGGAGGCAGTAATGGTTAAACAGAGATGAAAAATTTTCACCAGCAACAATGAATTTTATCCAAAGTGAAAGTAAAAAAAGTTAAAAGAACAGTAAGGTTAAAAGATGAAAAGAGAGCAAGAAGGGACATTTTCGAGAAATTTCCAGTTTAAGTCATTGTTTTGCAAAAAATATTGTGACCAATACAAGATGTATTTTACAAAACTGGATGAGGTTTGTGTTCCTAAGAGGCCATTATAAAAAAACCTATCTCACATGTTACACAGGTATTACAGAATGAGAGATACATACACATCTTCACAGCCTAATTTTCAGATTGTGCAAAATTCGGTTTTAAACATCTTTTTGAAGAGCTTATTGTGAACAAGAAGAGCGGAATATTAGGAAACAGAGAGAGGTTTATCTCAAAAACATATTTATCTACAATAACCTCTTTCACTCTTTACATATCTATCTTATATTGAAATATAAAAGAGTATCACTGGACCCTAATTTTTCATAATTTCTGGAACAAAATGCATAAAGGAAGGAGACAGTTACTAACTTGGATGCCTCATCATCAACTAAGAGTTGATATCAAATTCGAATTTCTCTTCTTTGTAATTATAAATCCATAAAAATAGGTCAAAATAGATTCACTACTTTTATGTGTCCTTTTATTAATTTCTATTTATGTAAAACAGTTTGAGATATTTGTAGACCAATCTTGATATTTTTTCAAGATATTCTAGTTTAGAATTTGTATAAATACTTCATCATTTGAAGTATTATGTGTGGAATAAATTTATGAATATTTATATAGTCAATATTTCTGTACCTGAAGGGTTTTTGTGCCAAGTTTCAAATCAGTAGGCTGGATCAAATCAATAAAGCATCATGTTTCAGGATTCATGTGTTGAACTACTCAAGTGAAGTACTTTCTACTATTATTTGTTAAATCTTATTATGTTTTTCATTCATACATACATGTGTTCTAAATTTAAATGTGAAATCAGAAAGTGATATATCAAAATTTGTTAAAAGCACTCTGTTATTTACTGATTTTCATTTTAATGTTTTCTGCTGATTTCTAGAGTAGGGAACCCTTAATTGCTCCTTCTTTCGAATGACCTCTGTGTTCTTCACTTCTTATCCGCATCAACGAATAATCGGTTTCTCTTTATCCCGATTAAACCACTTCACCAATCAGCCTCAAAGATCTTAAGTAACTCTGCTATCTTGTCCTAAGAATATATGACTTTAGACCTTGATCCTGACCTATCTGCTTGACAGATTGACTCAATTTTCCCAATGGAAAAATAAATTTATCTCTATCCATCTCATTAAGTTATTTTTCCCACAAAACCAAACCAAATTGCCCCATATAACTAGCCTAAAATAAAACATAAAAAACAAATTTAAATCTCATGGAGAGAGCCCTCTCTGAGCCTTAGGAAGGCTAGCTCCTAGAGCTTGAAAGTAGGTTTGTGGTTACCTCTAATATTATTTAAAATATAAATTAAAATCTCACAAATTGGAGAATTATGAGAGTGATAACACCACATCTTTTTTCTTTTTTCTCTACACACATTTGGGCTTAATTAAAATTAACACAATTATCACATACACACACACCGTAAGTGAAGAGCACCTGGTTTACGCTGTCAGGCCAAGACTATAACATTGTAATCAATTGATCCTGCACCTCCCTGCCCTTGTTTCCACATTGTAATGATTTGATCCTACACCTCCTTGCCCTTGTTGGTCTCTCTTCCTTCTATGATATGTGTTTGTTTTCCATCACCACGCCCCCAAGGCATTTATCTCAGAGACTCCTTGGCCTTCATCCTCAGTTTCCATTAGGAAGACTTAATCCTCCACGTAGGGTTTGTGTTAGTCCTCCACCGAGTCCCCATTCTGAATCTGCTTCTGGTTCATTGGGTTCCCCTTATGGTTCTATCCCCATATCACCTCCTGTCACCTTCACCATGTTTGGTTCATGACCTAACGCTGGTGGTATCCCCGTCCCTAATGCTGGGAATGCTACTAGTGGGGCCGCAATAAGAACTATCCCAGCTGCTCCCTTGCCCCCTTATATGGCAAGACTCAGTCTTCCCGATTTTATCTAGTTGATCAATGACCCCATACACCATGATCCTGGTTGGCCTACTATGCCAACCAAGCTCCCTTCATACATCCCAAAGTTTGAAGGTCTTGCTGTAGAGGATCCTACCAACCATGTTCAGTCTTTCCACATGTGCTATTCATCTAACTCCATCACCGATGAATCCGTCCGTCTTCGGTTGTTTTAGCATATGCTTACTAGAGAAGGTTCTAAGTGGTATGTCGACGAGGCCTCTGCCTCTCATACTACTTTTTCAACTCTTGCCTGAGATTTTATGTCTTACTTCCAGCTTCCCCTTTGCTATGACAACGGTATCAAACTTTTGAATTCTTTTCATCAACCATCTACGACCTATCTATCTGATCATGTCCAATAATGTTAGAGAAGAAAGAGCCTATGTCGAGCCCCTACCTTCGAAAAACGTGTCTACATGAACTTTTTTCTCATATCCCTTCTACCTGCTATTGGAAAAGATGTCACATCTCATTTCCCTCAGACCGAAGAAGCTTCCCTCTAGATCGTGTTGAAATATGACCTCATCTACGCACAGTCTGGTTATCTTTATACCATCTTACCTGATCTCCCTAGACCTGGTGGTTCTAACCCATCGGGGGCATCCCATGCCACCGATGGTATCTTTGGAGCCCTTTCTCATCCGTATACTCATCCTCCCATGGGTTATGGTTTCCCTCAGGGAGAGGCTAGCTCCTCCAGAATTTCCCCCCCTCCTGGTAGCATGTATCCAGGATACGCCATGCCTCCTCCTTTTTCCCAACCTGTTTACCCCAATGTTGCCCAACCTCCTTATTATTCGTATTCATAGCCTGGTGCTCTAGCTCCTCTAGCATTAGCACCTTAGCCTCCCTTGCCTTCTCAACCCCTGCAACAGTAGCCACCACCCCCCTAGGGTCAGCACAAAAGGGTGTGACTAATCCTCCTACTTCTAAAAAGAAGAGGAAATAAAACCAAAACCAATCTACCCCAGGTAATCCGGGAAATAATCCCATAGGGAACACACCTAACACTGCAACCCAATAACAGGGCACTCATCCCAAGCAGGGTAGATCTGTTCGCACGAACAAACATTGTTCTTGTTGCGGTGTCTATGGTCACTACACCCATGATTTTCCTCTTTTAGTTTAGATGCATCGAATGTGGGAAGCTCAAGCAACATCCCAAGGACAGCAAGCCTTCCCTTTGGTTCCTCCTAATGCTTCCCATATCCAATCGGTTGTGTTTACCAATTCTTTCCCCCAACAAGGATTCATGGCTACCCAACCCCCTGAAAGTCAAGCAGCCACTCAACCTCCTCCATCTAGTACCTTTGATTACCAGATCCTCATGATGAACTCTAAACAACCAATTACCATTGACCTCAACCTTCAGACTCGATCCTATCAGTACAAGAAGCCCCTTACTATGTCTGCACCCGAGCCCCCTTCTTCAAGTCCCACAAGGCCTCTTTCGACACCCAGTGGTCATTTACTGATCCCTCAGCCTAAGGGATAGGTTCATACCGAGATCCCTAAGGGACCATTATACTGAAAATATGCTTCTGGTACAACATCCCATTCGTATAGTATAGTAGATGACTTGGCGCGATCCCCTAATGCTATGTCAACACTAGAAGTCCTTTAGTCGTGCCCTTCATAATGAAAATATTTACTAACTACCATGGGCGTTGTGGATCTTTCAGATGATCGTTTGATTTTCTTTGATGTTAACCGGATAGAAAATTCCCCCCTTCCTCCCTTCGTTGCCTTCCAAATCCTTTTCAAGATCCGTAATGCCAACGTCTCCCATGGTATCATTGACAAGGGGGCATCCACCTGTGTGATGTTCACTTCGGTTTGGAAGCAACTCAGATCTCCCAAGTTGGCCCCTTCCACTATCACCCTCTGAGCACAGAATGGCCACTCTTCCCATCCCCTTGGCATGTTCTGAAATTGTCCCATTACTCTTGCACGAAAGACTATCTATGTTAACGTAGAAGTCATTCATGCCCCTTTAGACTACAACATTCTATTGGGCCATAGCTACACTTATGCAATGTATTCTGTCCCATGTATGGCTCACCATAAGATGTGCTTTCCTTACAATAGAAAGATTGTGACTATCGACCAGTTGACATATTACAAACCGAAGTCTTAGACCTCCCCTGAGTCCATCATCTCTTTGGTGGCCAATAAAAAAATAGTCGAGCCTTTGACCAGTGTCTGACCCGGAGTCTACAAATACTCCTATTTTCTTGGTTCATTCCCTGGTCTTCCTCCTCCTATCTCTGATTCAAGCTCGTCGAATTTTTGCATGATGCAATCATCTCAATCCGATCTCGAATGGGCTAGTTCGACTAGTTAACCTGCTCCTAGCACCTCAACTCAGCCTTCGGGACCCACTCCTCTAGGCCCCTCATCTGCAGCTGGTGTCCATGATCCTATCTACCCTCCTAGAATGGTTCCTTCTAGCCTTAACCATCTCAGAGCTATCCCACCTGGCCATTACCCCTCTGGTCAGATACTGTTTCTTTCTCCCCCTCCTGGAGTTGTCTCGGTACCTATTATGGCTACCTTACCTCTGCCTAACATGACCTTGTGGATCCTAGTTTGGTACATTGATCCCCCAGCCTCTATCTCGCCTGGTCAGCCCAAACCTTATACTTCTTTCACCTCGGTCCAACTGGTCGCTATGAACCCTCCCTTTGCTTCAGTGGCTTAGCCACCTCAACAAGAACCCAATTCTGTTGCAAAAGCTTCAAGTGAGGGGGGTAAAGCTCAAAAAAAGGCACATAAAAAAAAAGTTACCCAGAAAACCCTTACTCCTCCTGAAACTCCAAAGCATACCACCCAGTGTGCTTTGTGTGATGTTTTCGGTCATGCCACCCATAGCTATCCTGGATTGCCTCATCTCAAGCCCATGGTAAATGAAGCGTTTTCGGAGTCTGATATCCCAAAGGTCTATATCACTATACTTTATTCAGTCCCAAAAATCAATTCTTTGTGCACAAATCATCCTTGTGCTTTGTGTGATTTCCATGGCCACTACACCCACCTCTGTCCCCACCTCGATGACTACTATACCTCTTTAGAAGCGGTCCACCAATTCTAGGCCAAGAAAAATGAGTGCACCTCTCCCTTGTTTGTGAGTTTTTCTTCGGAAGAACTAGAGGTCTTTCCTGCTCCCATTGACATTCCCCCTCCCGATGTTGATATGATGGATCCTTTTGCCACCATTTTCTACCTATCATCATCCATGAGATCCATGATGGAAGATCCCTTTGGGACTTCCCCTTCTATTTCACCTAACCTCCCTTCAGGGATCACCCTAGGCTCAACATCGATGGATCCCTTATTTGCTTGTTCTTACGTCACCCCTCGTGATGATGCGCATGTGAACCTTTCTTCTCATGATGAAGACTCATGTAGCTTTGCCGCGTCATGTGGTTACCCTTCCACCAATCACCCCATATTATACTGTGATGACGAAATCATGGAAGCATTTCCCACCCCTGACTTCATCTTTCCTGCCCATAAGAGGAATGACACCATCCGTGTCTATGGTGACTTTTGCAACTTGAGCAAAAGCTTCCCCCAAGGCATCTCCCCTACACCATCCACCTTTCAGTGCGCGGGTGGTAGAAATATTACCTATACCACTCCCTCTAGCAGTGTTTTTTTTATTTCTACCTTGCGTTCAGGTTGCCAACATTGTTCATCATCCTCTAATTTGTTTTCTTGTGGCACCATATATCGGTTATGCTGATGGTGCAAGTTTCTACTCCCGAAATCTAGCCTCAGTAGCCTGGGCCATTTTTACCCTCTTGCATTCGCTTGTTCTCTCTAACGATGTATGCATTAGTACTACCACCAATAACCAGGCCGAATATGATGTGGTGCGAGGTTTATTAGCCAATTCCCTTTCCCGTTTCATCTTTCACCTTCATGTTCATTTAGATTCCCTGTGACTTGTCATGCAATTGGATGGTATATATCCTGTGCATAATCCTATCCTTTTAGAAGAAATTTACAAGTGAAGCTTTTGATGTGTGAAATGTAAATCATTACATTCAGTCATGTAGCTAGAGCACAAAATCACTATGTAGATAACATTAAAAACAATATTCTAGATTGGCATTTATCACACTCATTTCACACAAGACAATAAAAACAAACCACAAAAATGATGCATATCCATTATGTGTGTTGTTCAGAATGTTTCAGAGTCCATCAACTCTGATACATATGACATTCCCATAGCATGTTACAAAAAATAAAAACTGGGGGCACCACATGCCCCTACATCTAATCACTATCTATAGGATCCCGAGCCAATGGGTCAGCTCCGGTAGCTCATAGATTGTGCATCCCCCATCTGGTCATCGCCATGCATCGCATGACCCCTCGCCATTCCGAGGGTAGACCAATACATGGCTCTATGTACTGGTCATCAAGATCTTGCTAGCCACGCTTTGAAACACTGGTCAGAAGCCTCTCACATCTACAATGGATGTTGGCCAAGAGGGCAACTGCATCCTCATTTTTCAAACCCCTCGACCCACTGGGTGTTTCAATCCCTAATACTGCAGGCCATCCCATATACCCGTACGATTTCACCGGTGTTGTATCTGCATACCAAAAGTGAATGAATCAGTACTAGTTACAATATTCTGAAACTTTAAAATGCACTTAAATTATTAGCAACTTGTCACTTTACCATCGAGCCCCCATGCTTGACCTGGTGGCAGTGGAAAATCTAGGTCCCCATGGTAACTCATCCCACTATAGGGATAGTCATCTATGTATAGTGGCATATGATCCCAATGAGCGAAAAACTCGAGTCGGAACACCTGTCTGACTACCCCACCTCCCCCTTTGCATAGTAGAAGCCCCCAATGGCACATCTAGGTCTCTCTCGGGCCCCCATCCTAGATCTGTATATGAGGCCTAAGTGTTGCTATCTTCTCAAAGAAGAGTGAGCACAAAAGTGTGCCATATGCACAGTCTTGGTTCACCTGCCTCTTGCATAGTGACAACTGTCGTTTTAATGATGACAACATCATTTGGGCCCACCCATAGTAGGTCCCACTCAACACACTCTCAACAAGCATCATCTGACCCCCAGTGATGTGGTGGAGCACCTGGTTGCCTAGGATCCGTAGCACCACTTCGTCCACAACACGGGTCTCTAGCTGCTCTAGATCCTGATCGGTATCCATGTCCCATTCACATGGAGACCCGATCGACAATGGTGCTCTACAAACTCCATAATGTTCTGCCCTCGCGGTAACACTAAATGCGTATTTCCCACCATCCCAAGTGGTTGGAGACCAGCTAGAAAATATATATCTTGGACAATCAGCTTGATCCAGTGCCCCTGCACTATAAAATCTCATGATCTGGATCCCAATAGCTGACAATATGGGCCAACAAGGGTCTCCAGCTCTCATGAAAGGTGTGTTAGTGTGTTTGGTGCACGTATGTATGAAATCAAACCAACTTAAGGGGTGTGGTTTTCCCTCTTAAGTTATTGGTCATAGGCAGAAAATATATGGAGTTAAGAAAGTTGGTGGAACATGCTAGAACATAAACATATTAGATAGAGAAATGGCATGCATATTCAAACATAAAAATTAAAATAAAACTAAAATAGATAACACACAAGCTCTAAATAGAGTCAAACAACTTCAATAATCTAAACGTCAGTGCTTACGCCCCCTCTTATTCAATGCTAGTAGGAAATGAGGATGAAAATTTAACACACTTGCCAAGGGGCCCTTAGAACTAGGGGTTCTATGTCCCGATGTGAGGATGTATTTACTTCCGAGTTGCCTTGGCACAAAGTATCCCTCTCTCTACTATGGTGGACTGGAGTTTTTGGATGGCCAAAAACTGAGTCCCCTCTATCTCTGCTCGGGATCACACACTACTGGTATTTCTTGGGGAAATTCTGGTTAGCATAACATTGTGATCTTATGTTGTTAATCTCTTAATGGCCTTTTATAGGAGAATTCAAATCCTCCTTCCCTCTCTTGGTACATTGTGGATAGTGACCCAAGAGAGGAGGGTGATTCCATTGTGTGCTCCCTTGATGTCCTAAGGAGGCTTGGGTGGCTATCCTTAGGCGGCTTCAAGTGTGAAAAAATGTCCTAGAGTGTGCCTTGTGGTCCTGGAAAGTGACTTCCGCTACTCCCAGGATTACGCGCTTTTTGGAGGAAAAGGCGCGCAAAGGTGCATTTATATAAGAATTTTGCATGCAAAGGCACTTTTGACTAGTCCTTCATGTACGAAATTTGATTTTTCCTCAAACCTTCGAGATTTTTTAAATACTTTTAGATTCTGTAATGTCTCTCAGCCCTGTAAATCCTTCTACCTGACATTAAATAATGTCACCTTTGCTTGTACGATTTTCCAGTGATAACGATTCCCCCCTAATATGTGAGGTCTAGGAAGAACTATATAGCCGAAATACAATATTATTTCTTTCCTGTATACTATGTGTAGAGAGAGAGAGACCTGCGTGTAACTTGGAATTAGAGACACCCTACACTGGGTCGAAGAACAACCATGTCTTGTGGGACCCCTGTAAGCAATGGTATAATACAATATATACAAATTTTATACGAGCGGGCATGTCCCATGCTCATAATGCTTTGGCTAGTTAAACAAATCTATTGGACAGATACATGTTCTGTTTGTGTCACTAATATTGTGGTGATATGTGGATTCATAATGACGACTGCTGACACTGTCAGGGGAATTTTTTCTTTGACGATAGGGGGAATGTGGTACCCATATGCGTAAAATTTCTATGGCATGTAAATGCGCATTGTACGCATAGGCACTGGTTGGGACCTCCCATGTAAGCATTGATGACAGAGGTGCTTATAAAGGCATGGGTCTTCGATGAATTTTATAAAAGTGCAATGGTTGTAAGGTATGACACCATCTTGACATGAAAACTTTTGCTGTAGCTGAATGTTAGGAGTATCAATGACATCTGTGGGCAATGATGCCTCCCACAGTTCCACCTGAGGATGCCCCTTTTATGGAGATGGGTGATCCAAAGTACCACTTCCTTGAATGTGATGGGTTTAACATAGGCATGATGGTGAGGGGTGACTATAAATTGATGATGGGGGTTCAATGGCCTAAGGTCAGAGTATGAAAATCAGCTTGGCGGCAGTCATAACTATTTCTGATGGGGAAATCCCTAGAGTCAGTAGGACCTATAGGGTGGGTATAAAATGGTTATGAATTTCAGTGGCTTTTGCATGAGGGTGGTATACTCCGACCAAGGGTGGCTAAGAACTGCTGCCATGGGAAAAAAAATGAATGAGTGGGAGGGGGACATAGTGCACCGTTTGTGGTCTTTGTACACTTACCAAAAGAATAAAATAATGGGGTTTGGTTTGTACAAAACACAGAGACAGGTGCCCCAAAACATGAAAGTTTTTGCTCACTAATGATTTGTGGAATTTTTTTTGCTTAGGGTGAGGGCCCCATTGGTTGGTCTAATGTGTGAGGTTGATGAAGCAGATGAAAAAGTATTGTAAATGGGTTATGCTGATGGAGGTATGGTGGGCCAAATGCGAGGCACGATAGTGCACTTTTGATTTGCTTGTACAACCTGGTTGTCTAGGAAAGGGGTTTTATTTCATATGGTAAAACTTGAACTTATGCATGGTGAGTGAATGGGCATGAGGTGCTTCCCGGACTATAGTGGTATGGCCATGGCGTCACTATGTTTGTGATATATGGTCTACTTTGGGTGACGAGCATCGTGGAGGGGAGGCTCTATCGACCAGCGAGAATGCTTATCATGTGCAAGGTGAGGTGATGATAAACATAGTTGGATGTGTTGAACCTATGGATGATATCTGAAGGAGAAATGATGTCAGGATATGCAGAGTTTTTTTGGGACTCTATCATGCTAGGGGTAGAATGATACTTGCTCTGGAACTTTCAGTGCATGGAGTTGTGGATGGTTTGTGTTCTACCTACAAAAACAACTAACCCAAGTGAAAGCATATTCTTTATCAAATATTATTGAAATAAATGTGATTTAAAAAAGAAGATGAGAGAGGGCTTACTTGCTGGCACTGAAAATTTATTTTTTGCAGGGGTGCGAATGTGTGGCATTGCCTTTGGGCGTTATGGAGTGTTGATCATAGTTTTGCTTTCGGTCCAGTGATCGGGCCTTCCGAGCTCTCATTACGGTCCTCCAAAGTTCTTGAAAAGGGCGATATATAGGCGAATATGGCCCTAATTCAATTCATTTGTGTTTGTTGAGTATTGAGAGTTTAGAAGCTTATGCGGAGTGGTCTTTCCATTTTGGTCAACCTGTGTACCAGGGATTAGCGATATTATGCATAGGTAAACTCCATGATGTCCTGCATTTTAATTTTTTCAGTCCGAGGGTGTTAGGGATCAATTGGACTGCTTGACCCAGGGGATTCCATCTCAAGGCTTTTTAGATTACCTTGAGGAGGTATGGCTGGAGACCTTGATGGCTTGAGAGAGGGACTATCAACCAATTTTACGTCAGGTGGTGGTTTCAGTGTTGATGGCGGCTCCAGTAGTCATACCAGGAGTGGCAGTGGGTCCAGGTTATCCGCCTGGGGGAGCATAAACCTAGAGTCATTTTGTACATGGGGAAAGCACCAATTACGAGGATGCTTTCCCTATTTTTTTAATGACCTATATGTGTATCTTTTTGGCCTGACCGATGGGTCAGGGATACTATTTTTTGTACTCAGACACATACGTTTTGATATATATATATATATATATATATATATATATATATATATATATATATTTTACAGCTCTACATGGTGTGCCCCTTGTGTTTTCTTATGGATTATATTATGCTGATGGATATCTATGTTTTTTGTTTTTTTATGTATAATGGTTTATTGAAGATGAATTCCAGTTTATAATATTGTTAGCTATGTGATTAGCTGTTTGGTTTTGACTCCTTGGTACATGTGTGAATGTAATGTAGTCAAATTGTATGCTCAATCTTTTAGCATGCAAATATTTTCTAAATAGTTGTGAATCTGATATCTCAAATGTTTGGTTTAACTGTGACACTACTAACTGGGAATCAAGGTAGATATGCATGTGGCATATGCCCTGATGGAGGGCATCGCACATAATTCTGATAATGACGTCATATTCTACCTAATTTTTTGTTTTTGAACCGATGCACAAACCATGTGTAGAGTGGCGATCGGTCAAGGTGATAGATGACCCAGGCGGTTGCTGCTAAACTTTGAGACCATCGTGATGCTCCATCAGAAAATCTAAAGTAAGGGTCGAGTTGGTAATCCATTGTGGCACTTAGGCGCGATTTTGTAAAAATTCTTTTGGTCAATAATTTAAAGTGGTTGGGTTTGTGCACATTGACTCTAGGGTAGGGCCATTTTGGCCCTTATGGATATAATTTCTTGAGGTATAGGCCATTGATGGGGTTGCTGAGGTATGTCTCGTCTGGTTCCATTAAGATGTATGCCCCCTTGAGGAGGAAATTTTTTACAATGTAGGGTCCTTTCCACAAGGTTTCGAACTTTCCTGGCCCTAGGCTTCTTTGGCGACATCATAGCAGAGGACTAGCTATCCCTTAGTGAATGAATGGGGTTTGATGTGGCAGTTGAACGATGCTTTTAAACTTTTATTGTGGACCTTGTTATGTTGAAATGACTCTCGTCGGCTTTTGGCGATGAGCTCTAGCTGTACTAGGTTTTTTTCTATAGGTTGGGTATCACCGAGGAGTTCGACGGCGGCATGGAAATTCAGGATCTCGCGTTCTATGGGAATCAGGGCTTCGACCCTATAAACCAATTGGAAGGGAGTGAAACTAGTGGATGTCTTGACAGTCATGCGGTATGCCCATAGGGCAGAGAAGAGAATATGGTGCCATTTGGTTTTATGGTTATTCACCATGCATTGTAACATAGTTTTGGGGACTTTGTTTACAACTTCTACCTGTCCGTTGGATTGGGGGTAGTATGGTGAAGCGAATTCATGGGTGAATATGAGGTCGTGAGATGGCTCCTCGAAATATTCATTCTCAAAGTGTTTCCCATGGTCAAAGACTAACTCTTTGGGAATTCCGAACCAGGCGATCACATAGTTCAACAGAAATCGAGTGGCGGTTTCTATGGTGTTGTCGTATGTGGGCATGGCCTCTGTCCATTTGGTAAAATAATCGACAACCACTATGATGTATTTATGATTACCAGATGATGTGGGTTTACAAGTCATGAAGTCGATTCACATTTACAAAAGGGGTCGACAACGATGACAGGGTGCAGAGGAGCGGTAGGGGCTCTTGTCCTATGAGCAAAGCGCTGGCATCGCTCTCATCTCTTAACTGTTGTAATGCAATCACGAAATAGGGAGAGCTAGAAATATCTTACCCATAGGACTTTTTTGGCGGTGGCCATTCTAGATAGGTGGCCATTGCAAGCACCTCCATGGCAGTAATTGAGGTCTTGTTCTGCTTGGTCGTGAATGAGGCATCGACGTAAATTGGTGTCGATGCCTCGTCGGTACAAAACATCGCTAATGAGGAGATATCAGGGGGCCTAATGGCGTATGCGGCGAAGATCGTCTCGAGTGAGATGAGGTATGAAATTTTTAGTTCGTAGGAAGAGGAGAATGTCTTTGTACCAAGGGTCATCGGTTGCTACGAGGAAGAGATGCTCATTTGGTAGCGAACCATTTACTGGTGATCCCTTGGTATCCCTTGGGAAGTGCGTAATGAACTCTACTAATGTGAGTGACTTTTTTATTTTAGGGGAGCGAAACTGTAAGTTTTATTCTTGGAGAATGAATATCCAATGGGCATACTTATGGTTCATTAGGCAGCTTGTGAGTAGATATTTGATGTTGTTAATATCCGCAATCATTGTAGTGGTCTTTAAGATGATGTAGTGGTGAAGCTTTTGGACTGCATGTATTAATGCTAGGGCAGTCTTTTCTTCAAGCTCATATCTTAATGCTGGGCCCATTAAGGTTTTACTCACATAGTAAATTATGTGCTCCTTCCCATCCGGGCCTTCTTGAATCGAAACTCTAGCCAAGGCAGACTTAGAGGATGATAGATACTGGAAGTAATATTTGTTATATTCTGGGGGACTAATGAGTGGTGCTGAAGACAATGTTTCTGTTAGTGCATCAAACGATTTTTGTGCATGTTCATCCCATTTGAACAAGATGTCCTGGAAAAGGAGGTGCAGGAACCCTTGAGCACAAGTGGAATAATTTGGGACGAAGCGTCTCAGGAAATTGGCCTTCACCTCCAAGATTTGCAGCTACCTGAGGGTTCGAGGTGGAGGTACCTCTTTCATGGCTTAGACCTTGAGAGGATCCAACCAAATCCCTTGCTAGGACACGATAAAACCTAAGATTCTACCTGCTGTGACATAGAATATGCACTTGAGAGGGTTCAAGCATAGGTTGTATTGAAAACATCGTTGGAATACCATTCACATATCCTTGAGATGGTATGAGTTCTTCCTGGAGTAGACAGTTAGGTTGTCCAAGTAGGCGAGGATAAGTGTGCCAAGTCATGAAATATATAGTTCATGGCCGTCTGGAAAGTGGTTCCAGCATTCTTTAGGCCAAATGGCATTACCTCGTATGCGAATGTGCCCCAGGGGGTGGTGAACGCTGTTTTGTACTGGTCTGTATGGAAGATTTGAATTTGGTTGTACCCAGAGAATCCATCCATAAAGGATAGATCCTCATGACTGGAACAATCATCGATGACCTGGTCGATGAATGGGGTAGGATAATTATCCTTAGGACAAGCTTTTTTCAAATCCTGAAAATCGGTGCAAACGTGTATGGTGCATTGTTTTTTCATGAAGGGAACAAGGTTGGAAACCCAAGATGTGTAAGCAATGGGGTAGATAAACCTGGCTTTGTGAAGCTTATCAATTTATCGTTTTTTTGCTTCTACCTTTGATGGGTGCAATTGATGCTATTTCTGGCGCACTAGAGGTACGTCAAGCCAAGTGTTAATATGGTGCTCTGCAATAGTGGGACTAAGCCCAGACATTTCTTAGTAGTCCCACGTGAAGATATCTCGATACTCTTGTAGAAATTGGGTTTAAGAGGCTATTTCTTCTTGAGAGCATGCTGCCCCCGGTGAGATTTCTTCGACCTTTACAGGATTTTGGGATATGTTCACCTAGACAGTAGGTGAGATGTTTGACATATTTCCTTCCTCGAATGCATCGGGCGTCAGGATGGGGTTCTTGAACCAATCGAATTTTCCTGATGGGAGGAAATATTTTGATTCAGTAGCATAGATCTCTTGTTATTTTTTCTCGTCAGGACTGTACGTGTTCTTGGGGAGCAAAAGAAAAATGTGATGCATTGCATCCCATGGATAATCTAGATCTATCATTACCTCTAGGATGTCCTCATCTGAGTGAAATAGGGATCCTAAGGTGGATTGATCTTGCGTAAGGTTATGCTGAAGAGGTTCAATTCTCATGGATCTAGTTGATAGACACAAGAAGGATTCCATCATTGATGTGGTGGAACCAAACGCGGTTGACAGAGTGTAGACAAATTGGGTCTACACTATCGTAGGAATAGTTTCTCTCATAGCTGCCGCTGACTCGACACCTATGGAAAATGAGCAGACAACCCGAGTTATAGTTCCAATACATGGCAATATGAATCGTATATGGTGTATCGTGTCATCAGCATTTGGTGGGGGAAGAATCTCTATGATGGGAGTTTGCGTAAGCGCAAGGTTGGGTCCCTTGGTAGGATGGTCAATTTCCTATTGGTGGAAATTGTGCTTGGTCCACAGGTGCCTGAATGTTACCATTAACGGGCATGCCTCTAGCTTTTGGTTATGGCCAGTGCAGATGGTGCATGGTACCACTGTGCCAACTAAGTAGATTGCTGGGAATCAACACTACTATTCATCCTATATGTGGATGCTTGGAAAGGATTTGTGGTAGAAGATGAGGTCTTCTACTTCCATTTCCATGTTGTTGGCTTAAGTGTGTCTAACTCTTTTTAGGAGTGTAGAATTAACGCTACTCTTGCCACTCTTAGATTGGGGAGATGCTCACATTTAATTGTATGATGAAAGTGTGCACAAATTCGGTAATAAGTACGCGTGAACTTCTCTTGGTTAGGGAGAAGTTTATGTGGCAGAGAAGATACTGTGCGAAATTTTTTTGCAAGTTTCTTTAGTTCTTTGCACTAATTGAACCGGTGGTCATTCAGGTCACATAGTCCGCATGTTGTCCTAGGTTGGGCCTAGGTCTTGGTTGGTGTGCCATCTTAGATTTCCCATTACACCGATGTGGGTGTGGGGTTGTTGGCCTAGGGGTGATGTACTTTCTATATCGTTTGAGGATATCATCCTTCTTCTTATCTAATGTGTGAATCATATCGGTTAGAGGATGAACTTGTGGGATATAGGTACGCTGTTTTCCACAGTGATTGCCTTGACATACTAGGAAAAATAGCCGAGATATGGGGTCTTTTCATGCTCATTTTGTGGTCTGGCAGGGTACCAACGTCGTAACGTTGCTAAATCAGGGTAAGTGGCGACCACATGATTGGGAGTTTTACATAATGCACATGTTGGTCTTGTCTGTAGAGAGTGGTTGGGGGTAACTAAGGGCTCCCTGATTGCTCATTGTTCAGCTGACAGGAAGAGGATGGATTTTCTCATCACATCTTCTTGGGTTTTCAAGCTGTTGATTGATTCTGAGTCTGTACCATATTTTTGGGAGAGGTGGACTATGGTTGATCGCATACAAGCTAGTGCCATGCAAAATCTAGGTATGTAGTGACAACAGCGCATTTGGTGATTTTCACCACATATCTGACATGAATACTAGATTTCCATGTTATTGTGATATACTATATGAACTGGATACCATCGCTAGAATATTTCTAGAGCTGGTAAATCAATGATGAAATGATCAAGCTCATTACAGAGTACATAACTCTCGATGTGATCAAGTATAATATGGAACGAGGTTCATCTCCAGATGATTGGGTGGAGGGATCCTCTTGATAGGATCGCTCTATGGTGTGTAAGGCATCCTTATATCAAGGTAATTCTAGGAAATTATGGGTATAGTGCCCATAATTGCTGTAGATAGCGCACGCGTGATTGGTCTGCAATGCTTTTCCTTTTCCTTTTGTGGCAAGTTCCTTTTTTTGGGAACATGGTGTTGCGATGTCTGCCACAGAGCCAAGGAGTGGTTTTAGTTCGTCCAACTCTGGGAAGATATGGGTAGGGTGACCTACTACATCACATATGGCATGACCAAGTGATTCCCATTGTATGGCAAGAGTCTCTGCCCTCTTTCCTCTCTTGGTTTTCTTGGCCGAAATCATCGGTTTTGTAATGGGAATTTCCTTTGTAGGGATGTTTTTGATGGTTTACTATATGGGTGGGGCCTCCTCAAGACCAAGGGGCTTTAACCCCATGGCGATGATGTGTGTGTCTCTTGTCCCAGTAGGGGGGAAGAGGTACCAAAATGGTATTGCGAAAGATATTTTTGGTAACACTACTGTTTTCAAAACCTGCTGGGATACAAAACCAGCTGGGGGGTAGAGGAAAGGTGTTTGGGAGGCGGCGTAGGCTAGGGAGGATGCCGTGGTCGAGGACTCAGGGTCATTACTGTTCATGTCTGTGTCTTGACTAGATTTAGTGTTTGATGTGGACATCATGCACACTAGAGCCCTTGTGACATCAGGTGATGACTCAGGTATAATGGGGGGATCCTAGGAATGATCCTAGGATGGATGATGGTTTGAACTGGCCGAAGCCATATTCTTGGTACCGTAAAAGCGCGTCCATGGATGTATCTACGTAGGGTAGAATTACATCGGTTTTTTTTAAGGGCCGCGTTTTTCTATGCGTCAATTGGTCGACAGTAATGTGTGGTACTCACGGGGGAACATCATAGTTCAGAAGACGGAGGAGGCTACACCTAACATGGCGTACATATAACTCTGACCAAGGAGTATATTGTAGTCCAAGTGGGCATCTAAGGCTTCAATGTCTATAATGACTGTCTTTTCGGCTAAGCAGACTAGTACTTTTTGGTAGAGATCAACGGGGGTTGAAGGGCGACTGTTGTATGCTCTAAGCGTGATGTCTGATGGCTTTAGCTCGGGAGACCCTACTTCTGCCATACATTCTTTGACATGATTCATGTGGATGCACCCTTATCAATGACACATCGGTGAATGGTAATGTTTTGGACCGATACTGGTATCTGAAAGGTGACCATTGAAGGAAGCCTACGGGTGGCTTTATCTAAATCAAAAGCCGTTAGGCCTGTATCGGTAGGGTCAGCAGTGCCTAACACAAAAACAAAGGTTTTCCATTGCTTTGGGCATGATTGTAATACCTCCAAAGCTGACATAGTAGTGGGAGATTGGGCTAGATCATCCATGATGCTATAGTTATGGGCTGCTTTGGAATAGTTTCCTGCTCACCTAGTTGGTCCCTTAGCCATCTTTGGAAAAGGTTCAATAGGCATCCTTGATATGGTCAAAGGTGATTTTGGTGCACTGGTACTAGCCCGTGACGAAATGGTGTCTGGTGAGGTGTTGTAGTTTCATTTCCGTGTTTGAAAAAATTTTATTTTCCAGTCATGTAGATTTAGAGGTTTTTCTTTCTGAAGTCATTGGGAGTTTGTTGCTGTATGCTAACTGTCCCTTGATGGAGGAAAGGTTCCTACATGAATACTGGTTGCTGGGAGGATCCCCCTTGTCCACAGTTACTTTGCAGCTTCTTCAGCTCAAGGAGGTCAGGACAGTGGTGAGTGTAATGGCCATAATCACCACAAATCGAACAAGTGTGGTTTTTTCGAAGAGGTGGCATTTTGTCCTGCCTTTGGGCGTTTCTTGGCTCCTGGTTTTGATTTCAGTTGGAGTTGCCTCCAGCCTGAGATCGCAGAGGGCATTGCTGGTTTTTGCTCTCTTGTCTAGGATTTCCTTTTGGCTTGTTTTTTCCCTTTTTCTTAACTACGTTAGGAGGATAGTTCTCCTAGTTATATGGTTGGGGCGGTTGGTTTTGTGCATTATTCTACATGGGCATGTCTTATGCTAGGGACTATGCATTATGCGGTCCATGGTTTGCAAATGGATATTAGGAGGGACCTCTTTTGTCAATATGTCTATTTGCGTATTGGGTCCCTTAAGCCAGAGGATAGGGTCCTCCATGATGATGGTGATACGATGACGCCCTACAGGTCAAATTCTGCATAGGCATGTGATGAATTTGGTAGCTGGGCTGTGGTACTTTCTGGGTATAATCATACGTGTAACCGAGCTTTTGAATGCTACTGCCTAGGTAAATTTGGGTCAATGAACCAATTAAATCATTTGCAGAGTTCGACGTGCCTGGAAATTCTTTGTAAGTTTGCAGGCATGAGGAATTTGGCAGGATATTATAAATATATCCTGAATGCATATTGATCATCTCGAGCTCTTTGGCCTTACTGATGGCGTCCTCTTCGGATATGGGCTTTTGTTGTGCCACATCCTTTGAAATATCTGTGGTGAGAGTTTTTCAGGAATAGGTCTAACATAACTCGATCGTCGAGTTTGGATTTGCACAAACTACAACACCACCGCCATTCATGGCGATGGTCTGAGATATGGATGGCGGGGGTTTGCCTAAAGTGGTTTAGTAATTCCATTCCGGAATCGTGGTATATGCGTAGCTAAAAATAGGTCAGGAACGTGGTGGCAAGGGCACTAAAGGTTCCATGTGTAGCAAAGGGTTGCTCCACATACCATTTCACTGCTACTTCGGTTAGAGTGCATTGAAATAGTCTTAATCGAATAGTATCATCAACGATTCTATTCAACGAAAACCATAGGTGGAAAGTCAAAACATGATTTCCTAGGTCTTTCAATTTCTTTCCTTCAAACTTTGGAATGTCCGAAGGGAGCTTCGTGGGCATGGGAGGCCATATGGGGTTGTGTACAATGGGTTCATTTGTCAAATTGGTTAAATTTGGTAGATTTAACGAAGATAGAAAAGGTGACTGTGAGGTTGTAGCCATTGTGACTTGTGAAAACAAAATGTTCTAGTTAGGAATAGGGTTTTTCTGTGACGTACCCTGTTGTGTGTTCACCTGGCTTCTCGAATGGGTAGCACTCATATGCCCTCTAGGGGTTGTGGGAGGAGTGGTGTGTGGTGTGGCATTGTGAGACCTACCAGGGTTCCTAACTAAAGATGCCCCAATAAAGTATGAACCAATAATGGTGGCAGTGTTCTGTCTTTGACGCCTAAATGGCGAAAGACCTAGAACCCCTCCCGGTAATGGGGGGAGGTCCAAAAGACGTCTAGGTTGACGAGGTCCTGCTGGGTCCATTCTGGCGTTGACTAGGTATTAATTTGGAAATATTTGAGACGATAGAGATTATAATCAAAGAAAAAATTTGATTTCATACATGAAACAAAGAGAAAATAAAATAATTTTTTCCTTTAGATTAATCCTATGTGATCGGTCATTCAAAAAATATGGTTTTTTGGTGTTTGCATATGATACTAAAATCCTAAAAGACCTAATCCTCCTCAAATGCTTAAATGTAACTCGACCTTGAGAATATATCTTGCGAGTGCTGGAACAACATCTCGTAAGGGCTGGCGACACCCCCAGTCAGCCAAAGAAAATCCACCAAGGTAAGGGTAGAGGATCTAGTGCTTTCCTGCACTGTCACCTATCGGGAAAAGGATGTCTTAATGTTTGCCACTAAGTCCCATCGTCCCACGTGAGCGTTTGAGTCTTGGGCTTCTTGGTATTTCAGCTAAGAGTACTGAGTATCAGCCAGGTCAAGTAGCCCTAACTGATACTGCATGCACTACACCTAAGCCTAACCCCATTTGAATAGGGTCTCTACCGTGCTCGGGTTTTCTTTTCCATGGGTTGATAGGTGGATTTGAAAGCTCCCGAAACAGTCAACTTATATGTTTCAAAATGAAGAATGATCAAGGCGGCTTATTGGATGCCTACCCCCTTGATCCTAACTTATACTATAAATTATTTTGTGGCCCCTGTGGGGAGAAATTAGTGAGTTTTGTTAAGTTAGTTTTAGGTGTCTTTTCTTTTCTTAATGTGTGGATGTGTGTGAGTAAAAAGTGAACAAGCACATAGTTTGAACCTGTGGATATGCGATGATCCTTTTCAAAATTCCATATTAAAATATGTTCTATTATTCCTTACTGAAAAGAAAAATGTGTGCGGATATGCGTTTCTTTTAATTTTTCCTAGTTAAACTACAAGGAAAATACCCTCTAGAGGAGGTTATAAAGGAGGTTTTTAGTGTTAAAAAATTGGCCAAAATTATCAAAAAAACATTTGCTACAACATTCATTTATGGTTACGGAGGTTTTGGCAGAGTTTTAATGGAAATTCAACACAACTAAAAACAAATGGGTGGTCGAAGGTTATTACAGATGTTTTTTTCATTGGTACGCTACTATGCCTTTAACGCACAGGTGCGTACATGTCGACGGCGCCCCGGGACTATCTCAGTCCAATGCACTGGGACGTTTAGGTTTAAACTGCACCGAGCATAGTGTTGGTCATACAACGCATGGCGTCGTTATAATTGGTCTTGGGATTTGTGCAGTGCCCATAGGTCGTATCAACGCACCAGTGCGTATACTTATATAAACGCACCGGTACACCATATCACAGAAAGGCACTGAGATTTATAATTGGTATCAATATTTGTGCGGTGCCCATAGATCATAAAAATGCATCGGTGCTTATAGATACGTAAATTCCCTGGTGCACAGTATCACACAAACGCACCAATATTGATAACTGGTATCAGTATTTGTGTGGTGCCCATAGATCGTACAATGGCACCGGTGCATATAGACACATAAACGCACCGGTGTACAATTACTGACATGCACCGGTGCATATAGACACATAAGCACACCGATGTACAGTTACTGACACACATCGGTTTTCATGTTGTAATTTTTAGAAACATCAACTTGTGACAGTCCAATTATTGTGATTGTTTTAAATTCATTATTCATCAAAAGTCGACACATCTTATAATAATGTTCATATTAATTACAGTTTTATTAATGCATTTGAATGTGATGTTTCGATTAATTTGTTATATCATATCATAATTATTTTGGTTTTTAAAATTCATTATTCATCAAAATTCGACACATATATATCTTATAACAATATTCATATGACAACTGTGGTTATTCTGAGTCTTACACCTAAAAAACTACACCACAGAAACCTCCAATCTACCAATATTCATATGAATTAAATTTTTATTAGTGCATTTGAGAACGACAATGGAGAATGCAATAGAATAAATTAAAACATGTTTTATGATTATATATATATATATATATATATATATATATATATATATATATATATATATATATATATATATATATATATAAGACCTGTCTTTATCATACAAAATGGGACAGTTATTGGTATCCCTTTGTCTTTCAATTGGGACACTATGTCAATTACATTAAACAAAATGTTTGATTTCACAGACATATATATTTCAAAAAATAAAACGCCTTGCTTTGATATCAAAACATAGTGATAATCATTCTTCACTTGAACTGTTGTCATTGCTAGAGCTACTTCTATGACTTGGGTTATTTTCAGGACTTTTTTGTTCACAACGTCGATTGTTTTCTTCTTCTTCACCTTCCATCTACAAACATAAAAATAAACTGAAATGAGTGTATATACATTGGTGAGAATAATGAAAATTGCAATATTAAATAATATAAATCAATGTAAATAGAAAAGAAAAATGATGTACCATAGCAACAATTGACTCATAAAATATAAACATTCTTTCAAAACCATGTACCATGCCATCTTTCAAAATTTCATCTGTTGGCACAATTCCATACTTTGTTTCCTGGAATTTTTATACCCCATAAAAAATCATATATTTAATATAAAAGATGTTTTTGCTCTATTAATTATAGACGGAGCTAAGTAAAAAAATATCGATAGATGCTTAAAAATTTCACAATTAATTTATGATATGCCAACATATACTCACAACCCATATTTAACCCAATATTAATCAATTCTTCTGATGGTTCTTCTTTGTATGGTAGCACCTGTTTGAAGACATTCAATGATTATTTTTGTAAAACAACTTAAAAAATTAAAAAAATGAAATATAGTTAAGTTGTTATAAGTAAGTAACAATTAATCACAAACTTAGAGATCAACCCTTTTCTTCCTTGTCGTCCTGTTTTATTTGCTGAATGGATTCCATTTTCTTTTCTTTTCTGCAAGAAAAATCTTGAAAATTAATATTTAATGCTAAATTTTTTATTTATTGTACCTAATCATCTAAAAATTCAATGATTACATATTACATTTGAAGCACGTTGTTGTTGAGATGGCTCCTCCTACGATGCAATTTTGTCCATTTCTTTGACCATCTCCTTGTACACATTTTTGGACATTCCTACTGGCATATTTCTGATATCAGCTCATTCATCATTTGATATTTTCATAATCTTCCTGAAAATGTAATATGATAATAAAATATTTAATTTTTATATTAATATATGAAAAGTAAATATAACAAAAGTGATATTTATAAATAATTCTAGACAAACATTTAAAGGAATATTACTTTTTCATTCCTTCTTTTTTGTTGTGGTACGTTTTTTCTATCAAAGTATGACATGTCTCATTAACCAATTCTCTGGAAACTCTTCCTGTAGTTTAGATAAAATTTGGTTCTTGGAATCATTGGATTTTTTTTTGTATTGTAAGTGGAAAAAACGTCTATACATTTGTTCCACTAGATTCCTCAAACTTTTGTAAAAAATTTTCCCCCTTTCGTTAACTTCCAGCACTACTTCAGATGAGCTAAGGAGCAATTCATTTTCATTTTCATGTTCTATTTTTTTTCTTTTCTTAGAACAACATTCATTTTCTGAGTTGTTGGTCCATGTAGAACATTAAACATATGTGAATTAATAGACTATTTGACACATGTTATCTAATAATTTTAAGTATATTATTAATGATAATTAAAAAAAGAAACTCATATTGGATTGATAGTATTTTTTCATTCACCTGATTCATCCTTTTGTAATTTTTCCATTAAGCTTTTACGCTCTTTTGGTCATAGATCAGAAATAATCATATCGAGCTTCGTCATTTTGTGGCCCTGCATGATACACAGTAAACAATACATATTAGTTAAACTTACATATAGTTCAAAAATAATATTTTTTATAAAAAATTTACAAAAAACTTGCCTTTTTTTCTTTCCTTGATGTGTTATCAGTATTTTTGTTACTTGATCTCTTGTTAGTCATTTCTTTATCAATCTGAAACCCGTACCATATCATTCATTAATATATTTATAAATAAATTCTCAAATTTTCAGGTACAAAATAAATCTCAAGACATCGGTGCACCTTTCATGAGTTATGCACCACGGCCAGTGCATTGGGGTATTAAAAACACACTGTAAAATATTATAATAGACCGTATGGTGCTATCATCATAAAATGGAGCACCAATGCCCTATTTCAGATATGGCACAATGATTTAAAAAAAAAACGTTTTCAATTTTTTTATTACACAGTAGTTGCGCAATGCGATGTATAATACAGCACACTAGTGCGTCAGGGTACACAGGGTGCATCAGTAAAGAAAAATCCATTTTTTCCAAAAATTCACACAATGGCCGAATAGATTGGGATCTGACTTTGCAAGTCGTTCCGTCGGTTGGATGTCAAACTAAAATGAAAAACCCTAATTCTAAAATCATAGAAACAGGAAGAAGAAAGCGCAAAAAAAAAATGAAGGGTTTAGGATAACAATGGATAAAACTGCAGAAAAAGTAAAAAAAATAATCAAATTTAATCATGAGATGCTTTGAAATTCTATGATAAAGGGTTTGAATCACCAGTGGTTTGGTTTCTAATTGTCTGAATACTTTTGTTCAAACGTATTTCGCTCCTCCAAGTCTGTCTCCTGCAAATATCTGGCTGAAAATTTTAGCAAAAATAGTGAAATAATGAAAAGTGTTTAGTATTTAAAGAATTATTTTATGAAGTTAGATTTTCAAAAATATTTTTCCACCCATTTTTCAAATTGTCGCTTTTTTTCACTTAAAGAAAATAGATTTGCACTTTTTCTATTTGCGTTTATTCGTAACCAATGTGGAAGAGTTGTGAAGCACCGGTGCATCTGAGTAATACGATGCACCGGTGTGTGTTATGATGATAAGCGCACTGGACTATATAAAGTTCTTTTTTTGTGTATGTAAGATCATAATAAAATAATAATAATTCTAAAGTACATGTATTTATTTTCATTATTTTCTAAACTTTATTATGTTACAAAAATTCATATTATTATATATTTGTTATTTTACAATTATTTGCAAATTTACAAATTTAAATATTTTAATAAAATCATTCCACATTAAGACAATTAAATTTTTCACATTAATACAATTAAAATTTTAGAAATATTTTACATACAATTACAATTACAATTACAATTTTAATTTTACATATAATTACATTTACAATTACAATTAAAATTTTACAAATATTTTACATAAAATTACAATTACAATTACAAATACAATTACAATTTTAGAATTTTACATTGAATTAGAATTACAATTACAATCTCACAATTTTTCATATATACAATTACAATTAAAATTACAATTACAATCATTTCACAATAAATTAAATATTACAATTATAATTAAAATTTTACATTAAATTTTACATACAATTACAGTTGAAATTACAATTACAAATACAAATACAATTTTACAAGTGTACATACAATTAAAATTTCAATTTCAATTACAATCATGACATAATATTTAATAAAATATATCATGGTCATTTAATATTAAATTAAAATTAAGAAACATCATCATGATCATGATAACCACCGTACAAACATCATATTCGACTAAAAAACACATTAAAACATCAAATTAGCATTATATATTAGCATCATCACAACACAAACATCAAATATACATCTCATGTCAAATAACTCATGTTATCACATATAAACATCTATCTGCAAGCTAAACATTAAAAGAACATATCTAACATGACCTAACAATATGCACATCATAATGATCACCAACATGTAAATTAAGTACAACTGCAACATGAACATATAATACATGGAATATATATATATATATATATATATATATATATATATATATAACTGAATAATGTTAAAAATATACAACTGTAATATAAATGTCATGGATCATCAGCTGGTGGTAGTACTACAACATCAATAGAAGTACAAGTGGAGGCTTGCTCAGTAAATGGTGCAGCCTCAACGGTCAATGGTGGAGCTTGCTCATGATCATGACTAGTACTGATGGATGCATCAATTGGTACTGGTAGTACAACATTAATATAAGCAGTGGTAGTGGAGGCCTGCTTAGTCAATAGTGCAGCCTTGACGGTCGATGGTCCAGCCTGCTTATGATCATGACTAGTACTGATGGATGTTGCAGGATGTTGACTGGACATGGTCGATGGTCCAGCCTCATCTCCATGATGACTGTTAGATGTTGCTAGTGGAGCCTCATGCTTATCAAGCGCGGCACGAGGTGAATGATCATGAGATGATGAGCCGCTGCTCGTGGACTATCCATCACGTGTCGCGACTCGACTATGCCTATAATGTGCAACAATCCTCCTCAGTTGTGTAACAGCTGTTATGGCTCCTACGACATGCCACATCAGGTTGTACATGTAATGCGACATGCCTCTCCACATTTATAATAGCCTATCATCAGCCTGTATGTCTCTATAATGAGTGGGCCTGATGCCCGCCTCAACAATCAATTTACTGAGTTGGTTTCCCAACTCCATCCTATGTCTAGTCTCAGGTCAACCACGCCTAGCAAAAGGCGGTACCAGTGCACTAGCAGGAGGATGTCTCTCTGCACCGGCCTCATCATAATCATGATCCTCAGCGTCAGCGATGTCTTGATCGTCATCAGGATCCACACTTGGATCATATGGTGGTTTTTGCATCTCCTCGCCATTAAAATAGCCAATGTCCGCAAAATATATACAAGTACACAACAATAATTAGACAATTTCATTACATAATTTAATAAAAACAAGTTAAAGAACATGTTAGAATAAATATAAATAAAACAATAATATTACCTCTATCATCTGGTGGCTCATCATCTATGAAGAGGATGTTGGCACACCCTTACCAATCTAATCCAACATAAGGACATGGGACAATAATGAGGGATGCAGCTGATCGCCAACACTAGCAAGTCCAGTGCATCATGCAATATCTTGGTTGGAAACATAGTATCTCCCCTCTTGGGCATCATCTGCCCCCACATGTGCATTCGGGCCTCCAACATTGGCCTACGAGGCTGTCGAACAAAACTAGGCCTCATCTCTGGAAGCTTCTAAAAAATAAACAAAACAGCTCTGAAGCAAAAGGGAAGTTGACCCTCCCTTGTGCATGAGCACAACATCTATCTAAGGCCGAACAAAACTGCCACAAAAAAATGGCAGACCACCTGACAAGTCATGGATCCTGTACTAAAGAATCAACATAATATAAAAGTGAGCAACTAATGCATTGCCTGTCACTGGTGTTGTGCAAAATGGTCAAAATGATAAGTGAGAGGCACTGCACGTCCTGTCTACCAAATGCACCTATGCGTAACTGACCTCCAAGTACCTGAAACTCTGAAGGAGATAGTACATGTCCTCCAATGTATCTCTGGGAGTAAAATAACTGACTCGCTGCTACACAACCTGGTGGAACCTTTGGGAATGAGAGAAAATACACCCCTCTCCTCGATATTCCTGTAATAGAATAAATATCCTCCTCAGTGAGTGTGTACCATTGGTCAGGACCAACCTGGAAAGCCAGTCAATGAGCATTCCACCTGCGGATAAGATATCTCAAAAACACATTATAAGCCTTTAGGGAAGTAGCCTCCTCATAGAACTTGAGGAGGCCTACCTGCCTTAGGATCCCCTGGGTATCTACAGTAATAGGGTGAGGGTATGCATCTCTCTCCCTGTCTTGTGCCTCCCACTAGTGAATCATGTCATACTGTTCTATCTGTTGTTGTTGTTGTTACTCTTCTTCTCTCTGAATCATTGACATATTAAATATTTTTTTTTTATTAAAACAGACATGTATTTAGGAATATACATATATATATTTTTTTTGAAAAAAAAAATAGACTAGTCAGTGCGCCACAAAAACAGTCACGCACTGGTTTCGGTGCGACTTGTGTTTCTAGAGCACCGGTGGCGGTGCACCAAATGAAATACAATGCATCGGCCTCGGTGCAGCTAAAATGTTTTCAAGCACCATTGACTCTATATGATGTCAGAATAGCAGTGTGCTAACTAAAATATATGCCCCGGAGCATATATTCGTGTCAGCGCACCGACTTCCTGACAATTACATAGTCGACGGTGCGATCTTTTACTCGGCCACACCGTTCACCCTTTCGGAATGCCGAATGCGGTGTGCTGATAAAATCCGGGGCAGATAATTCCATCAATGCACCACACTACTATTCCCTTGGTCAACGGTGAGCCTAGATAAATGAGCGCACCACATTTTATTTTTTTTAATTTAAAATAATGCGGGGTGCCTTTCAGTACTACCTTGGAAATGGTGTGGATACCATTAGCACCAGTGGCGGTGCGACTTGTAAATTTTATAGGTAACATCGCTACTTGGTGCGAGCTGAACGGCTTAGGTGCACCACACGACAAGTTTTATTTTTTCTTTTTTAATGGTTATTTCAAATTCTAATCCACTAAAAAGCTTAATTATGGAAAAACTAGAAAAATACCTGTACATTTCGCCGTCGAGGAGGCATATTGGCTGTAGAATTTGCAAAAGAAAATTTTCCCACCCTTTTTCAAAATGCAAGTTGGAGATTGGTGGTCAATGCACAACAGTAGTGCATGTAATGGGTGCAATGGGAGCACCAATGTCAGGGCGGCTCAGAGAAGGGAAAATGGTGTCGATGCTTGAGAGCTCTAGAGCACTAAGGAAAGTGAAAAACGCAGTTTTTTGGCTATAATTTTTTTTTTAACCTTGTTCTGGTGTGCGGGGTTTTATAGGCACACCGGTATGCTTACTTGCAACTGCACCAATCGGTGTCAGATTTGGCGTGTTTTTTATGATGCACCAGGGCAGTTCCCTAACACCGCACCGGGATGTTTCAGTTTTGGCATGATGTTTTGATGATGTACAATTGCGGAATATTTGTAAAGCACCAATGCAAAATAGTCGTAAAGCACCGGTTTTTCGTGCGTAATTTTTTTTTACTTAATGCTATTCCGGTGCGTGCGTTTTATAGGCACACCGATGCTCTTGGATAAGAACGCACTAGCACGTTTATATTTTGGCGCAGTGTTTTATGATGGACCGACATAGAAGAGTTGTGAAGCACCGGTGCATTATGGTAATAGGATGCCCCGGGCAGGTGTGTACATTGCACACGGTGTCCAGTGTGCCAATGTTTTGTGCGTACCAGTAATTGAGAGCTCAGGAGCATTGAAAAAATGAAAAATCCTGGTTTTTTACCGTAATTTTTTTCTTTATTTTACCCTTTTCTAGTGCGTGTGGTTTACAGGTGCACCGGTTCTGTTTCTTACGAACGTACCGATCGGTTTGTGTTTTGGCGCATTGTTTTATGATGCACCGGTGCAGTTTCTTAATACTGCACCAAGCGGTTTTGGTTTTGGCGCAGTGTTTTATAATGCACCAGTGCGGAAGAGTTGTGAAGCACCGGTGCTCTACAATAATACAACGCATTGGGTGGGTGTGTACGGAGTGCACGATTTTCAGTGTGACAATGTTATGTGCGCACCGGTGCTTTCGAGTTTCAAGAGCACCGGTGCAATGTTTAATGATAAGCGCACTGACCGAAAAACATCTGCAAAACCCTCCGCTTGCCAACATCCTCTAGCAACCTCTTATAGAAATGGATGTATGCGGTATTTTTCTATGGGGTTCCTCAAAAACATCCACTAGAGGGTTTTTTCCTTGTAGTGTTAATCTATGTGATCAACTATAGGGAGATGGTGAGTTGTGAATAGAGAGTGCTCATATGCTTGCCTAGTATCACCAGAGGGTGAAAAGGCAACATAGATTACTTTCTTTTCTATCGATAATTCAATCCTAGTCCCAAAATCCTAGTGCAAAAATTGAACTAAACTAATTACTTTTACACTAGAAAAATGAACTAGCTAAGCATGCATGGACTTGGGCCACTTACTTTGGCTAATTATCTATGTTTTTTGGTACCTAAATTTTCAAAACATAAATTATTTCGGAATGCAAGTTAATTTTCCTCCTACTTAAACTATGTGTTAACTTTGAAAAAATCAACTTGAAATAAAACTAACACCGAGCTAACCAAAAGAAACTAAGAGTGAGCTTTAGCAAGTTGCGGGGCACCTCAACCAGTGCTGGAAGATGTATTATGGGTTGCAAGGCACTTTTACAAGAAGGAAAAGATGGTAATATTGGAGAAAATTATCATTCTATTTTTTACGCACAAAAGGCTGAAATAGGCACAATGTCTACGCACAAGTCAGCTCTGAACACGCGCATGTTTGTGAGAAATGCGTGCAAATTCCTGCAATGTAATTTTTGTAGCTCTTCTGATTCAGTATGTCACTAGGGCTGAATCAGAAAGTGAAGGAGAGAAGGGGGGCAATTCCAGCCCAGCTCCACAGCCAAGACAGAGGTCTCTGCAAAAATTCACTACCAAATAAAATTGGAAATAAAAGATAGTGGAGTCGCCAATCCTGTGTTAGTGTGTTTGGTGCACGTATGTAGAAAATCACACCAAATTAAGGGGTGTTGTTTTCCCTCTTAAGTTATTGGTCATAGGAAAAAAATATATGGAGTCAAGCAAGTTAGTGCAACATGCTAGAACATAAACATACTAGATATAGAAATGGCATGCATATTCAAACATAAAATTTAAACTAAAACTAAAAAAAATAACACACAAGCTCTAAATAGAGTCAAACAACTTCAATAATCCAAACATCGGCGCTTACGTCCCGTCTTATTGAGTGTTGATAGGAAATAAGGATGAAACTTTAACCCACTTGCCAAGGGGCCCTTAGAAATAGGGGTTCTAAGTCTTGATGCAAGGATGTCTTTACTTCCAAGCTGCCTTGGCACAAAGTCTCCCTCTCTCTACTATGGTGGACTAGATTTTTTTGGATGGCCAACATCAAAGTCCCCTCTATCTCTACTCCAAATCACACACTGTTGCTATTTCTTGGGGAAATTTTGGCCAACATAACAATGTGCTCTCATGTTTTTCTTCTATTGGTGGCCTTTTATAGGAGAATTCAAATCCTCCTTCCCTCTCTTGGTACATTGTGGATAGTGACCCAAGAGAGGAGGGTGATTCCATTGTGTTCCACATTTATTCCATTGTGTGCTCCCTTAATGTCCTAAGGAGGCTTGGGTGGTTGTCCTTAGGCAGTTTCAAGTGTGAAATTAATGTCCTAGAGTGTGCCTTATGGTCCCAGAAAGTGACTTTCACCATTCCCATGATTGTACGCTTTTTGGAGAAAAAGACGCGCAAAAGTGCATTTATCGAAGACTTTTGCATGCAAAGGCACTTTTGACTAGTCCTTCTTATACGCAATTTTATTTTTCCTCAGACCCTAGAGATTTTTAAAATACTTTCAGATTCTCTAATGTCTCTCATTCCTGTAAATCCTTCTGCCTGACATTAAATCATGTCACCTTTTCTTGTATGATTTTCCAGTGATAACAAGAGGGTTCTCCACAAACTTTAGGACCCCAAACCTGGCCAATGTAGTACAGACACCATGATCCTCTCGGATATCTAACCGTAATGTGTCCAAGTCTCTCTCTCTCCAGTTTATCCTCAACTCTGCCATATCTGCAAAAAAACATCATAGTTGTTAGTGTACAGAAAGGAAAGATGCATTACAACCATGAAAACCCATCTCTCATCCAAAAAACAACACTAAAATCCCTCTCTTTGAGAGGTCAAAATTTTGAGGATTTTTATGGGTGAGGTCGCAGTTCTATGCCCAAAACCTGCTACCCAGGTCATAGATAACGCCCCAAAAAGTGCGACTCGATCGTGAAAATGAGAAGGGGTATGTTCCTCTAAGTGCCTAAACTGAAATTTTAATCCACTAAATTGAAAGATTAGGGTTAGGCCTCTTACCTACAACTGACGGATTTCAATTCCAATAGTTGGTTTGTCTGCTATGATCGCTGCAAGATTTAGGGCCTTTTCTTCTCTCTACATTCACAACAGCTACACTTAAAAATGAATTAAATTGGAGGGAAAATGCCTTATTAAAAGAGAAACCCTAGATTTTTCTTTCGCCAGTCATGACCCAACTATAGCTCGGTTTGAAAAACCATCAGGACTGTTGGAAAGATCTCACCGAGCTCTCAAATTTTTATCCTTTAGTTTTTTGTGATTTGATACTTCACCCAGAAACATTTTTTCCAAGAAGGGTCACTTCACCCCTCCTCAAAATTGAATTTATTAACTTGCAACACTTGTACTTGGGGCACCACTTTTCCTTCATATGTTTCCATGCTCGTGTTGATTTTCATCATGAGTAACCATCTTATACTCATGTTTTTATGGTCCCCACCAAGTTTGTTCTGTGTGGCAGCATCATTGAGTCGATGATCCAGGTGGATATTGGTGGTCACCCACTTATTCCACTTGGGGCCCCAACATTATCTCTTTCGGTTTTTTAGTTTCAGCACAACTTACTATTTTTAGCAGTTTTTTCGGGTCCTGAACTTCTGGAGCTGTTTTGAGGCCCTAAATGAAGTTTTTTGGGAAAACCGGGAGTAACATGGGTCCATTGATGTTAGGTCCCTATATTACCAGTATAGTCCCTTATTATTATTAGTGTAACCCCTTTATTGTTATTATTGTACCCTTGTAACCCCCATTTTGTTATTATTTTGCCCTTAAATTATTATTGTTAGGTCAGCTAGGATTACATTGTGACCCACTAAGATTACATTATGGCCACATGGACTCCTATATATAGAAAGGAGGTTTTTTAAATTGTATCATCCAAGAATTTTTCATTTATGTAATGTATTGGAGGTTTTCCCCTAGAAGTGGCTCATTTCTAAGGTGTTTATATCTCTTTTCTTCTATTTTTGGAGCTGGTTACACAACATTTGGTATCAAAGCTTTGGATTCTAGGGTTTCGCTGCTCCAAACAGGTCATTTTGGCATTTTCACTATGACTTTTTTTCTACGAAGTTTCAAAAGCTGAAATTTTTAGGGTGCGAAACTCAAATCCTGAGGAAGATTGTCTAAAACTTTCACTGCTTGGTTCGCAATATTTTCGGAGATATGATCTGTGGAAGTTAGGTATTTTTTCAAGCTCCTAAACAGTTCATCGTGGCATTTGCGCAATAACGTTTTTTATACGAAGGTTTAGAATCTAAAATTTTTAGGGTGTGAAGTTGAAATCCTGTGGAAACGCGTCAAAAATTTTTAGATCTTGATTCACAATATTTTTCGAGATATGATCTGTGGAAGGTGGTGCTTTTTTAGGCTCCTGAATTTCATCTCAAAGAGGTGATCGTGGGAAAGGTTCAATAACTCTCTCTCTGAGCATCGGATTGGAGTTCCGTAAAAAGTGGTCGCAAGTACATGGACTGTAGTTTCTTTGCTATCAAGTTCAGAGGTGATGGAAAAAACAGTGACATGTGGAAAGTCGCACAAGTTCACTCTACTGAACCAGTCCATAATTAGGTCATTGTGGGATATTAAACATAACTTTGTCTTGGAGAATCAAAATCAGGTTAGACCTGTGGCATTCAAAAGAGAATTCATAGGGATACTTCAGTGCTGAATTTTAGATATTGAAGAGCTGCAATCACAGAGATAATAAAATTTAAATATCGAGCTCCTCAAAAGCAAGAAAAAGGTGTGTATTTGTTTTCGAATTGCATAAGTCTTGTTTGAAAAATCAATTTGAATTGATTCCAAGGGCATATTGTAGAATAGATATCAGTATTGGGTTCTAAAAAATGCCCCGTAAAAATAATTCAACACCCATTAAGCCTTCATAATGCTCTACTATGACTCATGAAGATGAAGAATTGCAACATGATCTATCAAAATTACAAGAGCAAATGCACCAAATTTCGCTCTCGCAAAGAGTAGCAAAAAATGAAATGGAAGTTTTGAAGAAAGGCATGGAAGCAAAGATGGACGGTGTGAAGAATAATATAGATGGTTTGAAGAAAGACATGGAATCTAAGATAGATGACATGGAATCTGGCATGGACTCTAAAATGGAAAACATGAAGAATGATCTAAAAGCAGACATAGAAGGTTTGACAAAGTTGATACAAGAAATGTTTCCTAATGGTGAAAAGATAGTAGAGGAAACTCATGATGAGAACAAAATAAATGTTAATTGTGATTTCATAAAATCTAATGTTGGCGGGAAGAACCACCATATTCCAAAAAAGGATATGAGGAAGTTTGATGGAAAGGATCCTGTAACATGGATACTACAGATGGAGCAATATTTTGATCTCCATAATGTGCAAAACACACAAAAGGTACGCATTGCGACTTTACATTTAGAACAAAATACATTTGTATGGTATCGATGGCTTTGCTCCCGTAAAAAAATTGTCACTTGGTCAATTTTTACGGAGGAAATGATAGCACATTATGAGGATACAAAGAGCAACACCTTCTTTAGCCAATTGATAAATCTCAAACAAAAGGTTTAGTGGGGCAGCACATTGAGTATCAAAAATTGAATATAAGGGTAATTAATATTCCAGAGGAACACAGGATCGATCTCTTCATAGGCACTTTAAAGGATAATATCCAACATGAAGTTCGCGTTTTGGAACCAGATTCATTGGAGAAGGCATTCAGGTTGGCAAGAAAAGTTGAATGTAAAATAATGGCGACAAGGAAGCCTACCACTCAATTCTATAAAGAAGGAAGTGTTTTTATGCCTAGATTTCCACAACCTACAAGGTTGACACCACAAAAATTGGAAGAAAAAAGAGCAAAAGGGCTTTGCTACAGTTGTGATAGAAAATACACTAAAGGTCATAAGTGTGCTGAGAAGAAATTATTTTACATAGATTGTGAAGAATAAGAAGAAAATGAACAAGAAGAGGATATACACTAGGAACCAGCCCTAGAAGAGGAAGAAATGAATTTGACCATATCGTGTAATGCACTAGCAGGAATTACCACTCCTCAAACCCTCAAGACAGAAGGACATATCGAGAAGAAAAAGGTAATAGTGCTGATTTATTCAGGTAGCACCCATAATTTTGTTCATTGCAAGGTAGCCAAGGAACTAAATTGTTTCCTATACCTAGCACCAGAATGTCAAGTGATGGTGGCAAATGGAGGAACTATAAATTGCTCTGGAAAATGCCATAATCTCAAGCTAACCATGGGGGAATATCTATTGACTATTCCAATGCTTTCCATTCCTATGGGAGGTGCTGATGTTGTACTAGGAGTACAATGGTTACAATCTTTGGGGACGGTAGCTTTTAATTTTCAAGAACTTTTCTTGAATTTTTTTTTCGAAGGAAAGGAAGTCGAATTACGGGTATTGGGTGGAAGCTGGAAAGATAATAAGCTCTAATGTCATGACAAAGCTTCTAAAGAAAAAGAACAACGAGGTGTAATTGCACAATTATGCTCACCAGAAGTTCCAACATCAAAATCATCTATATTTCTATATCTCCAACAAGTCTTGGACAATCATTCCAAGGTGTTCGAAACTCCCAAAATACTCCCACCTATATTTGTGATCATGATCATGCTATTCATTTGATTCCAAGGAATTTTTTCTCCAAACATCGTGCCTTATAGATATCCTTACATCCAAAAGAGAGAAATTGAACGATGATTGCAGAAATTTTAGAGGCTAGTATAATTCAACCTAGTCAAAGTTCTTTCTCTCCTCTAGTAATATTGGTGCACAAGAAGGATGGGTCATGGCACCTATTTCTAGATTATAGGGAGCTCAATCAGCTCATTATTAAAGATAAATTTTCCATTCCTCTGATTGATGAACTATTGGATGAATTACATGGAGAAATTTATTTTACCAAGTGGGATCTTCATTTAAGATATCATTAAATTAGAATAAAGACTGAAGATATTTTGAATACAAAATTTTGAACTCATGAGGGTCATTATGCACCTTCTACATTTCATGCATAAGGTAAAAATATGCCTTACCAATGCACCTTCTACATTTCAAGGGTTGATGAATTCCATTTTCAAACCATTCCTTAGAAAATTTGTGCTAGTATTTTTTGATGATGTACTAATCTATAGCAGGTCTTGGAAGGATCATGTTCAACATGGTGACAAGGTGCTCAAACTATTGCAAGAGAAACAATTATATGAAAAAACATCCAATTGTCTCTTTGGAGTGCAAGAGGTGGAATATCTGGGCCATATTGTATCTCACAAGGGTGTTAAGGTAGACCCTAACAAAATTAAATTCATTAAGGAACGGAAAGTCCCCACAACCTTAAATCAATTGCGAGGATTTCTCAGGTTAACAGGGTATTATCGCAAGTTTGTTAAGAATTATGGGAGAATAGCATCACCTCAAACAACATTATTGAAGAAAGATGCATTTTCATGACCTTCGTTGGAACAAGGCCTTTCGAACATCTTAAAGAGGCCATGTTCCTAGCACCGGTCTTAGCTACGCCATACTACAAAAAATTTTATTGTGTAATTTGATGCCTCAGAAATGGAATCGTGTTGTTTTAATGCAGAAGGAAGACCCATTTCTTTTGAAAGTCGTCCAATCAAAGGAAAGTATTTACAGAAACCTATTTATGAGAAGGAAATGTTAGCAATATTGCATGCACTAAAGAAATGGAGAACTTACCTAATGGGAAGACACTTCAAGGTAAAAACTGATCATGATAGTATTAAACACTTTTTGGAAAAAATACTATCTTCCGAAGAGCAGCAAAAATGGGTCACAAAGATGTTGGGTTATGACTTTTAAATAATCTACAAAAAAGAAAAGCTTAATGTTGTTGCAGATGCACTCTCAAGAAAAAGTGAAGAGGTGGAACCATTTCTTTGTGCCATTTCTATTATCCAACCAGATTGGATAACCAAAACAAGAGATGAACGGAAGAAGGACAAAGATGTATGGGCACTCATTCAAAAGTTGCAGCAAGATCCTAGTACATATAATACATTTAGGTGGAAAAATTATTCCTTATGGTACAAAGATCGCCTATATATTTGTAAGCATTCCCAACTAAAACAAAATATTCTTTTGGAATTGCACACTTCTACTTTAGGAGGACACTCAGGATTTTTAAAAGTTCGAAGGAAAGAGTGTCATCATGGTGGTAGTTGATAGACTTACCAAGTATGCACACTTTTGTGCATTATCTCATCCATTTTAAGCAAGTACAGTTGCTACTACATTTATGGATAGAATTCAAAAGCTACATGGAAGCCCAAGGGTTATTGTGAGCGACAGAGATCCCATTTTTACTGAAATTTTTTGGACGGAGTTATTTTCTTGTTTGGGTACTCAATTAGCTCATAGCTCATCTTATCATCCTCAATCTGATGGTCAAACTGAGATAGTAAATAAATTTTTGGAAGGATATCTTCGTTGTTTTGTATCCGATAAACAAACACAATGGGTCAAGTGGTTACCTCTCGCTGAATGGTGGTATAACACTTCCTTCCATACTGCAGCAAAAATGACCCCATTTATGGCACTTTATGGATATCATCCACCATCTATCACATCATCTTTAAGGGAAAATTCGAAGGTTCAAGCAGTGGAAGATCACATCGAGCATCAGCAAGAAGTTCTCCAACTCTTAAAGGATAACCTAAATTTCGCACAAAATCGAATGAAACAACAGACAGATCAACATCGCAGCGAGAGAAGTTTTGATGTAGGAGATTGGGTATTTTTACGGCTACAACCATACAAACAAATGTCCCTCAAGCAAGCTAAGAAGGATAATAAATTATCACCAAAGTACTATGGTCCTTACAAGGTGTTGCAAAAGATTGGTTCTATGGCATACAAATTGGAGCTTCCCGCTTCTTCGCGAGTACATCCAGTTTTCCATGTTTCATGCTTAAAGAAGGTTATAGGTGAAAATATTCCAGTTCAAACAATATTTCCAGAACTTGATGAGGAAGGAAAAATCATATTGGAACCTGAAGCGGTCATGAAAACAAGAACTCGACAGCTACGAAATCGATCAATTTCAGAGTATCTCATCAAGTGGAAGAACTTACCCACTGAAGATTCTACATGGGAGGATGAGAATTTTATACAGAAGCACCCAGAGCTACTCAAGCATTGAGGAAAACACTTTTTTTAAGGAGAGGGGCATGTTAGGTCCCTATATTACCAGTATAGTCCCTTATTGTTATTAGTGTAAGCCCTTTATTGTTATTATTGTACCCTTGTAACCCCCATTTTGTTATTATTGTGCCCTTAAAATATTATTGTTAGGTCAGCTAGGATTACATTGTGGCCCACTAGGATTAAATTATGGCCACATGGACTCCTATATATAGAAAGTAGGTTTTGTAAATTGTATCATCCAAGAATTTTTCATTTATGTAATGTATTGAAGGTTGCCCCCTCAAAGTGGCTCATTTCTAAGGCATTGATATCTCTTTTCTTCTATTTTTGGAGCTGGTTACACAAAAATGGACTAATGTTTCTCACTTAAAATTTGTAGTCCTTAGATAGATCTTTCTAACGAGGTATGATTCGTGTCAAACGGAGATCTTATGCCAAAGTTACGTCCCCGAGAAGTTGAAACACCAATTTACCCAAACGGGGCCCATAGTTTTGGCGCTTCATCTCCTAGGGTTAGGGTTTTGGATGTTTACGGTTTTCCATTGTTTCTAAATAATAAATAGGCCCTTGAGCCTCATTGTAACTCAGTTTAGAGGCCTGTCGCCACCACATCTCTTCTCAAAGATAGCTACCAGTTCCCTAGCTAGTTTATTTCCATTCTGTCTGTAAGAAAATTTCAGTTCTTTGATATTAATGAAATGAAGTGATTTTTCCGCTGCATATTTGTATTTGTGGTTATATGTTTATTCTATTGTGTTCTTGAATAAATCCAGATCAGTGGCATTAGATCAGTCTGCTTTTTCTCGATCCTTCTTTGCATGTCCCCAAGGAGGTCGCGGATAAGGAGTTAGGGCTCGATCTGGTGGAACCTTTGCAAGATCAGCCTCGCAAACCCCGACGGATGCCCATGGGGGATGAAAAGAAAGATGAGGGAGTAGGAGATCCTATCAAAATATTGCTCGAGGAGGACCTCGAAAAACAAAGGAATGCGATGATGGATAACTTTTCCTAGATCCTTCAATGACTGCCCACCGACGGTGCATCTGCATCCAGCAACCACTCTGGAGGTGCGACTCCTTTTAAGGTACAAGTAAATTTTGACATTCCCATATTTGAGGGTCAAATAGATGTAGATGTTGTAGTTAGATGGTTGAATCTATTAGAAGGATATTTCTTGGTTCATGACTTTTCTGGCCGGGAGAAGATTATTTTTGCACTCCTCAAAGACCCCAATGTCAAGGACTGGTGGGAAACCTACTGTGAGAACAAGGACCAGACGGAACCCTCTTTGTTCTCACCCGTACCAACTTGGAATTATTTCCGAGATGCCATCAAGGAATAGTACTATCCCATGGGGAGCTATGAGGAGAAGTACATACAATGGACCACACTGCGACAACAAAGGGATCAAGATGTGCATGAGCTGACGAATCTATTCCATACCCTGTGCACAAAGTTGGGTATCAAAGAATCAGAGAAACATCTGGTGCTAAAGTATCACAGTTGTCTGCACAGATACATTCAGTAGGAAATGGAGTTCCTCAACATCTCCTCGCTTGGTACAGCATATCGGTATGCTGCCAAGATTGAGCAGAAATTCAAACAGAAGAAGCTATACTTTAGATCTGCGAATCAAAAGCAAGGGAGAGGTTCTCCCAAACAGAATAACAAAGGACAGAGCCAAGGCATGGTGGCTCAAGACAACCTGTCGAAGCCATAAGCAAAGAATAAAATTTCAAAGCCAAAGAAGGACATGGGAAAGTGGTGTGAGTTCCATAAGAGCTCCACTCACAACACAAGTGAGTGTGAGGCCAAGCAGTCGCTAGTGGCTGAGATGAGGGCTTCTGATTTAGATGCATGCTCTAACTCTGAATCAGAACCTGACAAGGGGAATGAAAAAGGGAAACAAATTATTGATGCGGAGCCTAATGCCACTGTTGCCATTGTGAAGATCTAGAAGGAGGAACCGGAAGATCCGGAGGAGGAGGAACGTCTCTTCCACTCCTAGATGTGGGTAAAGGACTCCCTAGTACAGTTCATTGTTGACAATGGGAACCAAAAGAACCTCATTTCAGCAGATGTCGTGAAGCGGTTTGGCTTGCCGACCATAGCTCACCCACACCCATACACCATCAAGTGGCTTCACCAAGGACGAGATCTCTGCGTTAGCCAGCAGTGCCACCTTCCATATAGCATCAAGCCCTTCACGGATGAGGTATTATGTGACATTTCTCCTATTGATGTTTCTGATGTATTATTAGGACAACCATACTTGTGGAAGCATCATGCTATGTATGAGTCTTGGCCTTGCGCTGTTATTGTTACTTTGGGAAATAAGTTGTATAGGATACCAAAGGTACCAGCTCCTGCCGCTATCTCTTTGGTTACTACAAAACAATACAGTAAGCTGATTTCCCAAACCAGGGATTTTTTTTTCCTAATTATCCACCCCCAGGGCAAGAAGAAGATTGTGGCCACAACCTCCAGACAGGGCTCCTCTGCACGACAACAAGAAATGGACAAGGTTGTGGAGGAGTATGAGGACATATTCACCTCACCCACAGGGGTTCCTCTGCATTGTCAGGTCAAGCACTCGATTGATCTGACCCCAGGTGCGCCACTACCCAATGGACCGATCTATTGGCTCTCTGTTATGGAGAACGATGAAATAAAGAGGCAGATTCAGGAGCTACTCCAGAAAGGTCACATCTGACCACGTTCATCGCCCTGTGGGAGCCCGGTCATGTTGGTACAGAAGAAGGATGGGACGTGGAGACTATATATTCACTATTAGACACTGAACAAGATCACTATCTGGAATAGGTACCCGATCCCATGGATTGATGACCTTTTGGACCAACTCAAAGGGGAAAAATATTTCAGCAAGATCGACTTGAAGTCTGGGTATCACCAGGTACCAATTGAACCCTCCAATGTGTGGATGTTAAGTCCCTATATTAATAGTGTAGTCCCTTATTATGATTAGTGTAGCCCCACTTATTGTTATTTTTGTACCCATGTAACCCCCATATTGTGATTATTGTGCCCTTACATTATTATTGTTAGGTCGGCTAGGATTACATTATGGCCCCACTAGGATTATATTGTGGCCCCATGGACTCCTATATATAGAAGGAGGTTTTGTTCATTTGTATCATCCAAGAATTTTTCATTTATGTAATGTATTGGAGGTTTCCCCCTCGAAGTGGCTCATTTCTAAGGCGTTGATATGTCTTTTATTCTCTTTTTGGAGCTGGTTACACAACATTTGGTATCAGAGCTTTGGATTCTAGGGTTTCGCTGCTCCAAACAGGTCATCATGGAATTTTTGCTATAAATTTTTTTCTACGAAGTTTTAGAAGATGAAATTGTTAGGGTACGAAGCCAAAATCCTGAGGAAGATTGCCTAAAAATTTCAGAGCTTGGTTCGCAATAGTTTTGGAGATATCATCTGTGGAAGTTAGGTCTTTTTTCAGGCTCCTAAATAGGTCATCGTGGCATTTTCGCTATAAAGTTTTTTCTATGAAGGTTAAAAATCTGAAATTCATATGGTGCGAAGCTAAAATCTTGAGGAAATTCTTCAAAAACTCTCAGAGCTTGGTTCGCAAAATGTTTGGAGATATGATCTGTGGAAGGTAGTGCTTTTTCAGGCTCCTGAATTTCATCTCAAAGAGGTGATCGTGGGAAAAGTTCAATAACTCTCTCTTTGGGGATTAGATTGGAGTGCCGTTAAAAATTGTCGCAATTACACATATTGTAGTTTCTTGGCTATCAATTTCAGAGACAAAGGACGAAACAGTGACACGTGGAAAGTCGTACAAGTTCGCTCTACTGAACCAGTCCAGAATTAGGTCATTGTGGGAGATTGGACACAACTTTGTCTTGGAGAATCCAAATCAGGTCAGACCTATGGCATTCAAAAGAGAATTCAAAGGGCTAATTTATTGCTTAATTTCAGATATAGAATATTTTCAATTACATAGATAATTCAATTTCAATATCGAGCTCCTCAAAGCAAGTAAAAGGTGTGTATTTGTTTTTCCGAATTGCATAAGTCTTGTTTGAAGAATCAAGTTGAATTGATTCCAAGGGCATATTGAAGTATTTTTGTCAGTAATGGGTTCTATAATGCCTCCTAAAAAGAATTCAACACCCACTAAGCCCTCAGAAATCTATACTATGATGCATGAAGTGGAAGAATTGCAGTATGAGATATCAAAATTACGGTACCAAGTGCAACAAATTTCAATCTTACGAAGAGCAACCGAAGCTGACATAGATGGTTTAAAAGAAAAAATGGAGGCTAAGTTGGATGGTTTGAAGGATAAAATAATAGCTAATATGGATGATAAATTAGTGGAATATGACATCGAGCATCAACAACAAGTTCTCCAACTCTCAAAGGATAACCTAACTTTGGTGAAAAATCTAATGAAACAACAGGAATATCAACATCACATCGAAAGAAGTTCTGAAGCGGTCACAAAAACAAGAACTCGACAAGTACGATCAATTTCAGAGTATCTCAGCAAGTGGAAGAACTTTCCTGTAAAATATTCCACATGGGAGGATGAGAATTTTATACAGAAGCATCAAGAAATAATCAAGCGTTGAGGACAACACTTGTTTGAAGGAGAGGGGCATGTTAAGTCTCTATATTAATAGTGTAGTCCCTTATTATGATTAGTGTAGCCCCACTTATTGTTATTGTTGTACCCCTGTAACCCCCATATCGTTATTATTGTGCCCTTACATTATTATTTTTAGGTCGGCTAGGATTACATTATGGCCCCACTAGGATTATATTGTGGCCCCATGGACTCCTATATATAGAAGGAGGTTTTGTTCATTTGTATCATCTAAGAATTGTTCATTTATGTAATGTATTGGAGGTTTTCCCCTCGAAGTGGCTCATTTCTAAGGAGTTGATATCTCTTTTCTTCTATTTTTGGAGCTGGTTACACAACAGTGGAAGACTGCCTTCAAAGAAAAGGAAGGCCTTTTTGAATGGCTGGTCATGCCTTTTGGGTTGACCAATGCTCCCACAACCTTCATGAGGTCGATGGATGACATCTTGTGGCAATTCACCAACTCATTTGTAGTGGTGTACTTGGATGACATTCCGATCTTTAACCAAACTTGAGAAGAGCACCTCCACCACATCCGACAAGTCCTCCAAACACTGTGGCAACACAGGTTGTGTGTCAATTTAGAGAAGTGCACTTTTGGCATGAACCAAGTTCAATATCGGGGATACATTATTGATGAAAGGGGGGTGCATGTGGATCCAACCAAGATACAAGTCATTTGGGATTTTCCAGCCCCAACCACTATAACAGAGCTTCGCAACTTTCTGGGTATTGCTAATTTCTACCGTAGGTTCGTGTTGGGATTCTCTCATATCACTTTGCCATTGAGTCAAGTCACCAAGGGAGGAGCAAGAGAAAATTTATTTTGGTCAGAATCTCAATAGAAGGTGTTTACGGAATTGAAAAATCGCCTCTATTCTGCCCCAATGATCACATTACCAGACTTGCAACAACCATTTGAGATTGAGACAGATGCTTATGGCTATGCTATTGGGGCAGTTCTTACTCAACAGGGACATCCAGTGGCATATCACAGTGAGAAATTCTCTGACACAGTTTGCAAGCACCCCACTTATGACAAAGAAATGTATTCCATTGTGAAAGCTTTTAGAAAATGGAAGCATTACATTTTGGGGAAGGAAACAATCATCCACATAGACCACCAGCCCCTACAGTTCATACAGACAAAAGAGAAGTTGCAAAATGATTGCCATCAGAAGCGGTCCACATATTTGCAACAGTTTCATTTGAACATCAAGTACAAGAAGGGTAGCACCAATAATGTTGCAGACTATCTTAGCCGACCACCGATTGTGGTGCTCACCATTGTTCTCAGCTCTTGTGGGCACGAGACTTCTGATTAGCTGCTTCTCCATGAGAGTGACCCAGAATTTGGCCACAAATACAAGGCACTCTTGGGGGGTATGCAAGTTCCAAATTTTCACCTCCAAGATGCATTTTTATGTCACTTGGGACACCTTTGTGTTCCTTCAAGCGAGTGCACCAAGATGATATGGGAAGCACACTATATTTGAGTCACTGGGAATTTTGGGGTCGAGAAAATAGTAGTAGTACTACAGAAGTATTTCTATTGGCCGAACCTTCGAAAGGATGTCGGGAGGCACATCATATCCTGCACTGCTTGTGCCATTGCCAAACCGACCATCAAGAAGCAAGGGCTACATACTCTGCTACCTACCCCTAGTCGACCTTGGGAATCCATCTCCATGGATTACATGTCAGGCTTGCCTTCTACTAAGCATGGAAATGACTGTGTTTTCGTGGTCGTTGAAAGATTCTTGAAGATGGCCATTATGGCGACCTGCAAGAAGAATATCACAGCAGAAGCCACTGCTAAAATCTTCTTTGTACGAGTGTGGGTGCACTCTGGGATCCCATAGCCTATCATATCAGATTGGGATAGCAGGTTCCTTATCACATTTTGGTCCAGCCTCTAGTCAATGTTGGACACCAAGCTCACCAATTCCACAGCTTTCCATCCCCAAACAGATGGCTAAACAAAGGTCGTCAACAGAATGATTATACACATTCTGTGCATGTACAATTCCAAGCATCCACACACATGGGACAAGAGCCTTCCCTATGTACAACACAGTTATAACCGGGATCTCCACAGCTCAATTGGCCATAGCCCCTTTCAGGTGGGCTTGGGATTCTAGCCACTATGTCCCATTGACGTAGCCATGCCATTTACAGCTACTCAAGCTGATTCAGCTCATGTCTAGTCGGAAGTTAACAAAGCAAATAGCTTCATCAAGCACATTCAACACATCTTCCAATAGGTTCATGACATATTGGACAGAGCTAATGCTAAGTACAAGCAATGCCATGATCAACATTGGGTGCCACACAACTTCCAGGTGGGCGACAAAGTGTGGCTACATTTGCAGAAGGAGCGCCTCACTGGACCCCACCGCAAGCTTCACCCGCTCCGATATGGGTCGTACACCATCACCAAGGCTGTAGGGAACAATGCCTTCGAGCTCAGTATTCCACCATTCCTTGGTCTACACCCAGTATTCAATGTGGACCGCCTTCATCCTTACTTCCCACCTCTACTGGACACCTCTGACATTGCAGAACAACTCACACCAACAGAGTTAAACCTAGACTACATGGAACAGGCCACCACAGATTGTATCATGGACATTCAAATCAAGAACACTCGCCAACAGAAGATCCAACTATATCGGGTTGTCAAAGCTGGCCAACTCCTGCACTAAGGAAAGTGGTTCACCAGGGACCAAGTTTAGCAGAAGTTTCCTCATCTCATGGAGGAACTTAATGCAATGGGGACCATTGCTTCCTAAGGGGGATGGAATGATCCAGGTGGATATTGGTGGTCACCTTCCTATTCCACTTGGGGCCCCACCATTATCTCTTTCAGTTTTTTAGTTTCGGCACAACTTACTATTTTTAGCAGTTTTTCGGGTCCTGAACTTCCGGAGCCATTTTGAGGCCCTAAATGACGTTTTCTGAGAAAACCGGGAGCAACGTAGGTCCATGGATCGATGTTTCTCACTCAAAAATTTTAGTCCTCGAATAGATCTTTCTAATGAGTTATGATTCATGTCAAAGGAGATCGTATGCCAAAATTACGTCCTCGGGAAGTTGAAACACCAATTTACCCAAACGGGGCCCATAGTTTTGCGCTTCATCTCCTAGGGTTATGGTTTTGGATGTTTATGGTTTTACATTGTTTCTAAATAATAAATAGGCCCTCGAGACTCATTGTAACTCAGTTCAGAGGCCTGTAGCCGCCACATCTCTTCTTAGAGATAGCTACCAGTGCCCTAGCTAGTTTATTTCCATTCTGTCTGTAAGCAAATTTTAGTTCTTTGATATTAATGAAATGAAGTGGTTTTTCCACTACATATTTTTATTTATGGTTATATGTTTATTCTGTTGTGTTCCTGCATAAATCCGGATCATTCGACCTTGTTTTGAGCATCTAATTTAAGTTATCATCGCATCCATGGTGTTTGTCACAAGTCCATTTGTATCCCGCCACAGTCCTCCATCCTTCATTTATTTGTCCCTCTCTCGTGTTTTTGGCATTCAGTCATATTGTCCCCTATCCCCTCCAGTGTTGAGTCAGTAGCTGCGAGATCATCCATGCCCTTTATGCTCTAAAAAGGGAAGTCATCAGTCGGCTACTCAGTACCCCCCATTCCACCATCACCCTTGGTGTCAGTCTATCGGTGGCTCTACTATTATCCCTCATGCCTTAGTTGAGGATCCATTATTTCCTCACCTATGGCGGACCTCCTTCTGTCGACATCAGCTTATTCATTCCAGAAGACAGGTCTAGAGGGCAGTGTACCTTGGTTCCAGCTTACACACTTGTTCGGTGCCTTAGATCAAGCAAAGGGACTCTCTATTTCCCTTTGACTTGCATGTTTCTTAGCTCCAGCTCCTTATGGCATGATCAAGATTCGCATAATTGATTTTTTAGTAATGTAGTAGATTGTACCGGCGATTGTTGGGTGTGTGTGAGATGTTTTAGACCTCATGAGGGGGTTTCCCTTTAGGTAGCCCCCAACATACCCGGATGACTTCTTTACTACAAACTTGGATGCAGCTCCATAGATTTGATGGTTCTGGTCTCAGCCGCTTGCAGACCCTCTTTAGTTTGCATGTATTATTCAGATTTTTAGAGCCCTTTCCTGTTTTATTGGGCCTCTTTGGTTGTACTTAGATCTCATGTACTCAGATATTATTTTATAAGTTCTGACTGTTGTCCCAAGCACAATATGTATGTTGGATCCATTATCACGTTTTTATGTGGCCCATGTTTATGCCAGCATGTACTATATAGTTCAGTCCCTTGTTTACTGGGTGCATTATTCTTTGTAATTTTTTATCTCAACGGGCATAGGTATGCCTCCCCCACCTCATGTAGAACAGGTAATCACTTATAAAAGAGACATGTCACACCTGTAAGTCTCGCCTCCTCAGGGTCTTGTCCTCTCGCACTTTAGTCTACCTTAAATTTCTCTCTCCTTGATTCCCCCTTCGGAGTCTAGTGATTGAGTTCTTACAACGTACTTCGGTCATACGATTAGCTTTTAATGCTCGCACACTGGGGAGAAATATGTTACACCAATTTTTTTTCATCTAACCTGTTACTATTCGATGGACCAAAATACACCATGTAAGACCAATTTTACCCTAGTAAAATTTCTTTCACTATGAAAAATAACTTAGTAATCCATAATTTATTAAGTTGTTTATGGTATAAACAGGAAACCCCATGAGGAAATATTGAATAAATCCCTATTTGTTTGGTTTTCCTCAAGGGATAATTAATTAAACCATAGTTAAATTAACATTCCTGGTCATATTTAACCCAAAACAAGAAAATTAATTAGATAAATCAATATTTATCTTATTATTTTCTAGGAATAATTATTTAAAACATTATTTTTATAATATTCCTTGTTAAATTTGACTAAATCATTTATAAATAATTGAATAAATCATTATTTATTTAATTATTACTCAACCACATTCCTAAAATAATAAATAAATCATTTATTTATTTATTTATTATTTACAAATAAAGGGATTTGACCAAATTCAAATTATTTTTCTCTCCAACAAAAATACTAAAATATTCCATAAAATTTAGGTCTAGATTTGGTTAATAATATTTTAATTATGCATCAATATCTAGACTAACTCAATATTTTGTTATAAACTGAATGGTTTTTCCATTCATTCACTACATTTTGTTGACTAAATATCACTCTTGATCTATAATTTTGCTCTGACTTTGATCCTCCATCATTGTCATATTTTTCTACCATTTTACTAGTGAGATCCCCTTGAGTTCCATGTTTTCCTGGGTTTTCAACACCATCATGAGAGAGAGATCTTAGATCTGAAGCACTGAGGACATACAAGAACCCATCCCATTGAGGGGGACTGGTAACATCTTTCTATGTTCCCTTCCAAGGTGTCATAATACAAAAATTATTTAAAAAATTTCTTGTCTTGTTCATTGGATGCATGGAGAAACTCTTGCTTTTATTTGTTGTTTAATGTCTTTAACTGCATAGATCTGGATTTTTGTAGCATTTATTCTGATCAATAACTATATATCTAAGGAAATTGATAGCCATCTTTAATGTTAAGGTTTTCTGTTATGCACAACTAAAGTGAGATTTTTTCTTACACTTGCGGTTATAATTCACACTAACACATATTTCCCATGAGAAAACTAGTAGTGGGTTGTCCAAGTAAAAATAGAGTGAAGGGATTCATTTATTGGCCATCCAACATCTCAATCCCAAAGGAGAAGTGCACCAAGTGTTCGACATCCAATCACTCATTCGAGGAGAAGAGAGAGGCTTTCATACAACTTAAGGTTAGAGCCCTCCTTGCTTTGGGTATTAGAGCTCCATAGCTTTAAGTGTGTAATGTTCTACCGCTTCTTAACCACCAATGGCTAATAATAGGGGATTCGTTCTCTGTTAGGATTATCAACTCGTTTACACGATTAAGATTGTGCTCATGTGTATTTTTTGTTTTGTTTCCTCTTCTTCTTTGTAGCATGCTATGTTCTATAAACTATTTTTTTCTACATGTTATGATGTTTCACTAAAAATCTAACAACTATTTTTTCCCTGTGACCGTTGCTTGTAGGTTAGAAATCACTCCTATCAAGCACTGTATTTTTTCGTACACTTGTGTACTAAACACACCAACACAAGATTGGCAAGTTAAATTTTTTTTCCTCTTAAGCTAATTGGTTGTGTTTTTGCAGAACCTCTTTTCTGCTCAAGATTGTTGTAGGACCAACTCTCCTCTTCCTCAACTTCTCTCATTCACCCTCTGTGATGAGATTAAATTTAGGAGATTCATAATATTTGTGTGCAAGAAAACCATGTGTGTTCACCATAGATAGACACATCGGTCCACTCGTGTTTAGCTCAGACAAACGCGTAGAGTCATGCGCCTGTGTAGAAACATTCTGCGCACAAACCAGTGAACCATTTTTTCACAAGTTTTCTTCATTTTTTGCAGGTGTAAAGTGACTGACAACCCAGAATAAATGTGCCAGCACTGTGTTTTGGTGTGCATTGACTGTTAGGACATGTTTTTACCTGCACTTTAGTTTAGCCATTTTCATAGTTCTAATTTTTAGTTTATTGTCACAAATTCACATAGTTTAATTAGGAGGCAAGAAAGTGGCTAAAATCAACCCATGGTATATGAATGAAATTATTTAGTGATAATAGACACCAAAAATGTAAGTAATTAGTAAGGAGTAAGTGGCCCATATCCATGCATGCTTATCTGGCTTCCATTTGTTTTTTCCAAATTGTTACATTAAATTTAGTTTAAATTTTGCATTAGGAACCGAGACTAGGATCAAATTATAGAAGTAGGAAAGTAATATCTTCTACCCTTGCACCTCTTGGTGACCCTGGGCATGCATATGAATGCTCTCTTTTGATAGTTTTCATCTCCCTTTAGTCCAACATTTAGTCTAAATAGGTAAAATTGTAAGAAACCCATTATCCGCGCATCATTTACTTTTTGAAAGGAGCAATCAAAACATAGTTTAATTAGGAGGGAGTGTAAAGGATCATCGCATGTCCGCGTCCTACAAGCATTGTGATTGTATGCTTTCTCACACACATTACCACAACATAAGCAAAGTAAGCCACCTTAAAACTAACCATTATTTGAACTCATTAAATATCCCCACAGGGGCTACAAGATAATCAATAGTTCATGTTAGGACCATTGGGGGTAGGCATCCAATAAGCTGCCATGGTCAGTTTACATTCTTGAAAAATAGTGTAATATTCCTAATTAGTCCTAATATAATTGGAATATCCACTTTTATTTTTATTTCTTTGCTTAAAGAATAAATGTGTAAAGGAGGTTCATCAAACTCCAAATAAAGAATAAATAAAGGCCAAATGTGAAAAAGGCTAAATCTTGGCTATGTAAGCAAAGCACCCTTAGGTGTGAAAGGGGCTGGACATTTTGACTCAGTCAACCTTGACCAAATCTACAGCACTATCTAGAAGGAAGAGGTCATCAATGAAGCACAACGCAGTTCTAGAAGGAGATAGATTGTGTGAAAGAGAAGATTGCATTGAAGGTGGTTTAGGGTTTACAAGCTCTTAATCTATATAAGTGGATGGCAGCATGTAAAGGTTATTGAATGATATCATATTTTGATATATTGTTTGTTTAGACCATATAGCTTTCTTTGGCTATTTAGCCTAGATTTCAAATTTTGTTTTGCATTGGGATCTCCTATTTAGGAATTCCACCTCTTCCCATTGAGTAGATATTGGGAGAGTCTTGTATTGCATAGTCCAATATCTAGATTGAGGCCAAGCTTCTCCTTTTAACTACAAATTAGATGTTGTTGAGGGTTTGATTGTCTTTGTAAGCCACAGCAAGTGGAAGCTAGATCTATTCAGATCTAGGACATTTCAGTGCCCTTTTTTAGTGGAGGAGGCTTTTGCTCTATTGAGGGAAGTGTATTAGAGTGATTGGGCATCATTTCTTTAGCTTGGAATGTGGACAACTATTATCTATACCCTACAACGCAGTTTCTATTCCAGATCTGCATTAATCCTATAGGTGTTGTTGCAGGGAGTTTGGGTGCACCATTTGGAGAGTTGGTTTCTGAGTGTTAGGGATCTGCCCTTCACTTTGAGATCCATTGAGGAGATCTACACATTGTATATTTTAGATCGGATCTGCATGATTCTGAATACTTCTGAATCTTTGAATATTTATGCAGATCTTCATTCATAGATCTCAGATCTACTACTTATACTTGGTGTAATGCTCAAAACCCCAAGGAAATCTGAAAGATGAGCCTCTCTAGTGCATGGATTTGATATGGATCTAAATGTTTATGCACAGATCTTCTCTAGATCTGATATGTAATCAATAGAAGTTGGCAACCTAATAAAATAATGTTGTCAAGGTAGTTTCATTCCATTCATGTGGTTGCAACACCTCTTTTGAGGAAATTTTTCCTGTTCATGTCTTGTATTTTCAGCTATGCATATTATGCGCCTCATTATACATATATATTACTGTTGTAAATACTATTGAAGAAAATTTTTATTGGCCTCCTGCTATGTTTTAGATGAACTGTTAATGCATGACTGTTTAGTATTGTTGTATGTTTCCCATTTGGGATATTACAGTGGTATCAGATCATCATTTTGGCACAGCCTTTGCTTATTGAGAAGCCAATATGTCTTTTCAAGAGAAGAAAATATAGAAGAATAAGATTGATTACACTGAAGAAAAAGAAGACAAGGGTAAAACCCCTTTATCTGGAATAATGAGAGGGAAAGATTTATCAAAAACTCTGTTCCAAACTCTGCATGAGCTGAAAGGAGAAATCAAAGAAATAAAGAGGGCAAGACATGAAGGTCCCTCAAGAAGATATTTACATGAAGAAAGCCCCAGTTCTTCATCTTATACGTGCAAGCACTCAGCTACACAATTAGATCTACAACGTTATTCTATGCCCATATTTACTACAAGAGAAATAGAAGAAGAAGATACACCAAAGGAGGAGACTTTGAGTGATTATCTTCAGGAGTATGAATGTAAATCCTGGAGAATCAAGGAGCACTTGAGCTTCGAAGAGTTCTTCCAACTCAAAGAGGAAAGAAGATACAAGAAGTACAATAGAAGAAGAAGATGTAGATTCTTTCTGCCAAATTTTGATGGATCCCCCACCTGCACAACCAAGGATTGGATAGATCAGCTATACTCATATTTGGATCTGCATCAAGTTTCAAAAAAGGAAGCTATTAAAGTAGCAGTGCTACATCTTAAAGGTAAATATTATGCTTGGTGGTTATTTTAATCCTTTTCATTGAAGAATGCAAATATATCCACTTATGCAAGATTCACTAGGAGATTAGTGAAGAGATTTGATGTAAAACAAGCTGAAGCATCTTTGATTGAGCTAGAAAAGAATGAGAATGAAAAACTCTTGCATGAGTTGGAAAGATCTATTATGCCAAATCCACTTCAGATTCCTATTGAAGGGGATAAAAACTTGTGTGATACCTTGCCAAGGGCAAGATCCCCATTTCATAATGAGATTTCTTTTCAAAGGGAAGTCATGAAGATTCCTCTTTCAAGGGAAGACCAAGATCTAAGGTCTCTCATTAACAATGAGGTATTCTCAAATATTGAAGAGGAGAAATAACAAGAGGGCAGAAACAATGTTGTCACTTTAGAAGAAGAACCATCACCACATGGGGATGTATAGGAAGTTGTTGCTTCAAGGGAAATATCTTTTGTAGCCTTGCAAATGGTTCCCAAGGAGCATCATGTGACAGTAGTAATGGGCAATAACACCTTGCTCCAAGGAGGAGGAGGAAGGATGGATCAGCATCCAATGATGAGGAGCATGCACCTTTGTTTATTTCAAGGGGTTTCTATTCATAAGAAGGAGACTGATTTATGCATCAAGGAGAGGGACATATTAATCCACTCATTCATACAGTCTACTTCAGATCTTGATGTTTCTTTGCATGGAGGCATTCCACCAAGGAGGCCCCTTGATTGGAGGAAGAATAAAGTTTTCTCTCAACTATGTGTAGCAGTGACATATTTGGCTAAGGAAGGAGCTTTGAGGGGAGCTACCATAGCGTTGAGATCTATGGATGAATTCCAAGGAGAGCTAAGCAATTTTCTGAAATTGGCTTTGCTATCTTCCACTCATCTATTCGTGCTGGAAAAGAAGAATTCAGAAATCTATGATGACATTAGCATGATGTCAAATGGCCACTCCATAGTCTTGGGTAGCAAATGATATCTCTACATACAAAGAAGATTTCTAAAGATGGCAATAGGGTACCAACACTCTTGTATGCATGGGCCAAACTATGGAAGTTTTGGAAGAAATAGACCTTTCAAGAGGAGTTTGACTTCCATGAACTTCAAACTTGTCTTGAGCAAGATCAGCTGCAAGAGAGGAAGCAAAAGAGGAGCTACAATACTCCAAATTGTGATTTTTGCATTGAGCATGTCAAAGAGGAGAATGATGATGTGACAACTACTTCATTTCAAAATTTTACAGTGATGTCATTATTGGGAAGGCTAGACCCATATTGGGAGTCCCAACTCTTGGTAGAATATTCCAAGAACCTCTTCACATGTAAGGTTCTAGATGGGAAAATGAAATATAGGAGGTATAGAGTGGTTAATGGAGTCATTTACTTTCATGATCAGATCTATTTGACTAAAGAATCAAGACCCAAAGATAAACTAATATGTGTAGCCTATGAGATCTTGCTTTCTACCCCCAATTATTTCATTAGAATACACCATATTATCTCAAATGGATTCATGGGGGAAGGCTTTGAAGAAGATTTATATCAACATTATCAAAGATGCATGTACCATATGGAGATGGAGCAAAAACATAACTCTATGAAAGAGTTAAATCAACCCTCTCTTTCTCTTTTTGAGGAAGGGGATAGATATATGCACCCCTCCATTTGTTTGAGGAGGACTATTGGTGAAGAGCATACTTATGTAAATCATATTTTATTTTCTGATTGTATGCATTATTTTACTATGTATATGTAGGCCATGACTCCTAAGAGGAGTACAGTTATACCTTATAAAATTCATGGCCAACTTTGGGCTAAAACTATTTCTGAATATGGCCACTCCCTTGGTGGACAAAGGGAGATTTTGCAGCATGATGAGTGCTTTCCTAAGGCACCAAATATATCGCACACTTTCAGCCATGGTGAGATGATATGGGCAGCAAGTAAGTGGTGGGAAAACCACTTAACACATCTAGACCTTATGCAATCAGTAGATCTACTACTCTGGTTCCACTTGTGGGACTATGTTCCACCTCCATCATTGTGTTTAATTATTTATGTATTTTTTATCTTGATCCCACATGATGATGATGCTATGATCTTTGTTGGGAACATGATAAGAGGAATGACATAATGGTTGAGTGTGTCCATGGGAAAAGAAACTTCCCATATTTATTCATACTTCAAGAGGAGGATGAGAAATTATATGGCTACTAAACTATATCTTTTGTTTCTCTATGCAAAAGGCCATATGAGTGACTTGTGTCTTTGGGAGAAGCCTCTCACATGGGAGAATTTGGGGCTATACATGTGTTGCTTGAATCATGTTCATCTAACACCTCTTATATTCCAATATTTTCAAGCTTTGGAGAAGCTTATGGCAGCAAGAAGGTGGTTGGGTGGCCACTTATTGTACCATGTTTTGAGGCAACAAGAGGAAGAATGGCGCTGGTCCCAATGGAGGGACTATTGTCACCATCCAATATATCATATGACACGTAGTCCATGTTCCTTTTGGAGCACATATGGTGATGATACTTCATTCACTATATGCATGGAATATTGGGCAAGAAGGGTCCCTAAAATCAATGAAGGGAATCCTGGGGTTCCAAGTCTCTTTTGGCTTCATGAGGATTATATTGTTACAGCCCAAGATCAGTAGCTCCAAATATATCATAAATGGAGGGAGAGATAGTGTAAGTTGAACATCCTTACCTCTCATTTCCAGTCATGCAGCCCCTATACATTACATAAGGAGGGGATTGGTGATTGTTTCTATGAGCTACCAAGGATGGCTCACTTTGTTTAGATGATAGCATGGAGATTGGAGTTTCTTATGGGGGTTGAAGCACCCTAGTTTTATCATCTCTCATGCCTTAAAGAGGCCAATGGATAGCATATTATTCCTTCTATGTATCTCCCACTTCTTCATGATAACAGCTATTTAGGTTATTCACTAAAGGAAAACTTGTTTTCTTGGGAGGAGACAAATCCATTGGAGATTTTACAAAGTCCTTGTGAGTTGCTTGAGGACAAGCAACATTTTAGAGGGGAGGACTGTAATATTCCTAATTAGTCCTAAGCTAATTGGAATATCCACTTTTGTTTTTCTTTCTTTGCTTAAAGAAAAAATGTGTAAAGGAGGTTCATCAAACTCCAAATAAAGAATAAATCAAGGTTAAATGTGAAAAAGGCTAAATATTGGCTATGTAAGCAAAGCACCCTTAGGTGTGAAAGGCGCTGTAAATTTTGACTAGGTCAACCTTGATCAAATCTACAATGCTCTCTAGAAGGAAGAGGCCATCAATGAGGCACATCGCAGTTCTAGAAGGAGATGGATTGTGTGAAAGAGAAGAATGCATTGAAGGTGGTTTAGGGTTTACAAGCTCTTAATTTATACAAGGAAGGGGATGGAAGCATGTAAAGGTTGTTTAATGATATCATATTTTGATATATTTTCTGTTTAGACCATATAGCTTTCTTTGGCTGTTTAGCCTAGATTGCAAATGTTGTTTAGCATTGAGATCTCCTATTTAGGAATTCCACCTCTTTCCATTGAGTAGCTCTTGGGAGAGTCTTGTATTGCATAGTCCACTATCTGGCTTGAGGCCAAGCTTCTCCTTTCAATTACAACTCAGATCCTATTGAGGGTTTGGTTTTTTTTGCAAGCTGTAGCAAGTGGAAGCTAGATATATTCAGATCTAGGACATTCCAGTGCCCTTTTTCAGTGGAGGAGTCTTCTGCTCTATTGAGGGAAGTGTATTGGAGTGATTGGGAATCATTTCTTGATCTTGGCATGTGGCCAACTATTATATATACCCTACATCGCAGTTTCTATTCTAGATCTGCATTATTCCTGTAGGTGTTGTTGCAGGGAGTTTGGGTGCACCATTTCGAAAGATGGTTTCTGAGTGTTGGGGATCTGCCCTTCACTTTGAGATCCATTGGAGGAGATCTACACATTGTGTATTTTAGATCTGATCTATGTGATTTTGAATACTTCTGAATCTCTGAATATTTCTGCAGATCTTCATTCTTAGATCTCACATCTACTGCTTATACTTGGTGTAATGCTAAAAACCCTAAGGGGATCTGAAAGAGGAGCCTTTCTAGTGCATGGATCTGATATGGATCTGACGTTTTATGCACAAATATGCTCTAGATCTGATATGTAATCAACAATAGTTGGCATCCTAATAAAAAAACATTTTCAAGGTAGTTTCAGTCCATTCATGTGGTTGCAACACCTCTTTTGAGGAAATTTTCCCTGTTTATGTCTTGTATTTTCAGATATGCATATTATGGGACTCACTATACATCTATATTTCTGCTGTAAATACTATTGAAGAACATTTTTATTGGCCTCTTGCTATGTTTGAGTATTGCTGCATGTTTCCCATTTGGGATATTACACATAGAAGTTGACTTTTTAGGGAGCTTTAAATCCATTTATCTGCCCACAAAAAACAATTCCCTAGCGTCACAGAGACCTGATTCAGAGGGGGTTAAGCTTAGGCCCAGTGCGTGCGGTACTATTTGGGGCTACCTAACCCATCTGGTGCTCAGTACTAGTAACTGAATACCAAGAAGCTCAAGACTTGAACACTAACGTGGGATGAAAGATATTAAAGGCAAAATCTAGGGCATCCTTCCCTATAGGTGACGATGCAGGCAACCTTAGATCCTATTTTCATTACCTTGGTCTATTCCTTGGCTACTGGAAATCGTCACCAGTTATTTCGGGACTTTGGCTCCAATACCCTCCAAAATATATCCTCACAAGCCCTAGTTACAATTGAGAGTGTGAGGATGAGGAGGTATTCTAGGATTTTTTGAGTATCACACGCAAAACAACAACAACCATTTTTTGATTGACTGATCACATAGGATTAATATAAAGGGAAATCAACCTTTTATTTTCACTTTGTTTTATGTATGCGATCACTTTTTTCTTTGATATATAATCTCTTTCCTCTCATAGAACTAAAAAAATATTTCCAAAATCAAACCTAGTCAACACCATAATGGACCCAATGGGACCTTGTCGATTTAGATGCTTTTTGGACCTCCCCCTATTAGAGGGAGGAGTTCCAGGTCTTTCAAAATTCATGCATCAAAGATGAAACACATCCACCCTTATCGATTTATCCTTTATTGGGGTGTCTTTAGTTGGGAACCCCCACGGGTAACCCAACGCCACACCGGTGGAAACCCCCTCAGGGTCACCACACACTAGTCCTCCCACAACCCCTAGAGGGCAGAGGAGTGCTACACATTTAGGGAGCCAACAAAACACACAGTTGGGTACGTCACAGACAAACCCCATACATAACCAGAATCCTGTGTTTTCACAGTTGACAATGGCGTTCAACACTTAGTTACCTTTCTTAGCATCTTCAAACTTACCCAATCTATCAAAGTTAACAAATTACCCCATTGCACACAATCCCACTTGGCCCCCCATGCCCACGAAGCTCCCTTCAGACATTCCAAAGTTTGAAGTGAAGCAAGCGGAAAACCCTGGAAACTATGTAATGAATTTTCACCTATGGTGTTCTTCGAACATTATTATTGATGATACTATTCGATTAAGACTATTTTAGCGCACCTTAATCGGGTGAGCCGCGAAATTGTATGTGGAGTAGCCTTCTGCTACACATTGAACCTTTAGTTACCTCGTCACTGCGTTCCTCACATATTTCGAGTTACCGATCCACCACAATTCAGGAATGAAGTTACTAACGCATTTTAGACAAATGATGGTCATCCATATCTTAGACCATTGCCATGAATGGCAGTGAAATCGAAGTTTGTGTAAAGCCAAACTCGACGATTGAGTTTTACTGGACCTCTTGGGCCTCGAATACGCCCATTTTTCCATCATGCAATATCACCATTCATACCCTAAATCCGTATGTTTTTAACTCATTTCGTACTGTAATTCCTCAACTTATCGCCAAATACATGTCATATGCCTTGTGGTTGATTATCATTAAATTTTATTAGCTTTTATATGATTAGAGATGATTTAATAATGATTTACTAATTATGGTTTTTCTTAAGGACCCATTGATTGATTTATAAGGAAGTTTTTAAGTACATAATGCAAAAGGTATGTTTTAAGTACAAAATAATAGTTTCCAAATTGCTAAATTTGACTTTTATTTATGAGAAGCTCGAGGTGAATCTAGGAAATATGGGAAAATGGATTTTTCACAAATATAACCTATTATCTAGATACACAATCATTTCTCCAGATTCCATTTGGTCTAAAAGTTAAGGCTATATCTTCGAAGCAGTTTTGAATAAAATCTTTGTAAAAGCGAGATTTGTAAAATATCAAAACAGTTAGGTTGAATCAAAATTTACGAGGTAATGTAATTGAATTGGGAAAATCTAAGACATGGGTTTTCTTAAAAATACTCTCTTTCACATAACCCAGAAACCGTTCGGAAAAATTCGTCATTATGGGAGAGATATAGTCGGGGGAATGTTACAACACATGTTAAATGTAGAATCCAGATTTCCCTGTTTTGGCCAAAGTTTTGACCTGTTATGCTCAAAAGAAGGAAACGGTTCCTCCCTCCATGCCATGATCAAGATACGCCTATTCCAAGATATTTTTTCTATAGATTAAGCTTTCATATATTTTTATGGGTTAATTTGTTATGTATTATAAAGGCCGAATGATCTCGGTGTATAAAATGGAATTGGTAGCAGAGAGTAGAGGTAACCGAAAATGGATTGAACCAGAGATGAAAAATAACATTTTATTTCCATATTTCTCATTTCATTAATGAAATATTCAATTTCCAAATGATTGGAAGTGGCATTTAGTCAATTTTATTATAGTGATTGCATTTGTATATGGAAGGTTCGTGTTTAATTCGTGTGTGATTTGAGTTAGTTAAACCTATTTTAGGAAATGGCACAGGCCCACCACAGCCTGGAACAAGGTTCCCCTATACCATTCTCTGTTAACAGTGTGTGGATGTGATTTAATTTGTGTATTGTTATGTAGTTTTGCATAATTCCTATGCAGAGGCCGAGTTCCCTATTAAGGAACCTCCTGTCTTACTATATTTCTTGTATAACCGCTGAAAAACTGTTAGATCGAGACTTTGAACATCTACATGTCAAGTCGTCATATTAATGAATGTGCCAAATAATTCAACAGGCTAGATGCATGTGAAGAGTGTTGAGTGTATCATCATAAACTTAAAAAGCGTGGGAATACTCCGTAGGTCAAATGATATGTCATTTATAAACTAGAAATTGTCCATTTTCTTTTCACAAGTTAAACATCGAATCTAGATTCGTAACTTTGGATTAGTATTTACATCTCGCTTTGAATGATTAATACCAGTGACTGTGTTTACTTCTACAAAACATGTGAAATATCCTTTTGTAAGGTGTCATTAAATCGACAGTTGTTTGCTTCTGCATTTTCCAAGTTTGACAGAGCATTAGTTTAATCAGCATGAATTCTCTTTAGAATAAATAGAGCATAAATAGAGCATTGATTTTAATAATTAAACAAAGGATCAATTTCCTATAGGTTCATGGCATTGATTTCACAGAACGAGCATCGTTTCAATAAAAAATTGCTTTCATATTGCAGAACGAATGCAACATTCATGTAACTTTACGACATTGAGTTTATATGAAATCACTTTCATACTAAATGAGTTATGTGTAATTATAATATGTGAAAAGAAAGGTATATTTCAAAAAAAGGGTAATATAATTATGTTTTTGGCAGAAAATAAAAATTAGAATTAAATATTATATATAATTAGAACATATGTAATATATATCTATTATATTATTTAATTCATATATATTAACATTGTATAGTATAGTATAGGATCATATTGTATTTTATGATTTTTGTATTTTTTTGGTACATTTTGTAATTTTATATTAAATAATCCATGAGTGTGTTTGATTTGGTTTTGAGTGTTGATTGAATAATTAGTAAGGAGAGCGAGAGTAAATTGATTCCGTAGTTATTTGTGTGTTATGAATTTCTATGAGTGCTTTCAATATAGGTTTCCATGGAAGTAGAGTATTGATGAGCATTATTTTCTAGTTAAATGATATTTTTTTTACAACCTTGCAATAGTTGAGTTGATAGTTAAAGATCATCATTTTATGGTTAAAAGTAGACAAAGATTTCGTACTTTAAATTTTCATTCTGCACTTAAAACAACAATTTAATTTCACACCCAAGTGTATATAAAATGCTTTAATATTGCATTTCCTGCACTTGTGCCTTGAAGCTTACGAGTCCTGGATTGAAAATTTAATGTTGGAAACTATAAATAACTCATATATTTTCCCCAACATTTTTGGCGCCGTTGCCGGGGAGGTGGAAAAGGGATTAGAGCCTAGTTTCTTTCACAAGTTTTTCTTTTGTCATCTTAGTTGCAGGACAACCAAAGGGCAGAGAGTGTACGGTAAGACGTGAGGGAATAGCCACGCATCCACTATAGTGGGGTTGCTCCAAAGTTTGGTTGTCCAAGGACGCTCATGGGAGGAGAAAAAAAAACAGTAAGACTTGCAGGAAGAGCTGCAATGGCATGTATCCTTGTCATCTTCTAAAGAAAATACATAAATGATTATTGGAGGGTGAATTCTACAGTCCATTCAACTTCAAAAAATCAATTCATGGATAGTAGAATGTACCTAGTGCCTTGATCCCCATTGACATCAAAGGTGGGATATCTCGCATTGGCTAAAGACCCTCTTTAATGGTCGGTAATCCAATTTTTCTTGCTTATGTTCGACATCGACTTTATTCACATATGCAAGATTGTACATGGGTGTGTAGAAGTTCAAGACTATTTTTTTGATATTTCAACAACTTTGCAGCAGTGTGTTTTGTAGCAGCATTTATATTTGCAACAGTTTGGTTCCTTGTAGCAGCATCTCCATTTTCCTTTGTAGCAGTATATCTATTTGAATAATGGTTACCATATAGCAGCCTGGCCATTCATTTGTAGCTGCAGTCATCTTTCATCATTTATGTGCATGAGTACCTGCAAATCCTCAGGCATGGGAGGTGATCTGAATGGAAAACGACATCCACCCATGTTATCCATCCACCCATGGAATTTAACCCTAGTATTGTAAATGGAATCGACCCATAGTATTTATTCACCTATGGTATTGTAAGTGACATCTATCCATGATATTAATTAACCCATGGTATGTTTCCACCCATGGTATTCATCCACATATGGAATTTACCCATGGTATTGTAAGTGGTATCTACCCATGGTATTGAACCATGGTATCCACCTATGGTATCTACCCATGGTATTGTAACTCAAAAAAATGTTATAAATAACAAGCCTCACTTTGTAAAAGGACAGATTGTCCACCACAATGTAGCTTCTACAGTTATTCTCTTTTAATAAAACAAGTTTTTTTGTGGTTTTATCGGTAGTGTGTTCTCTCTTTTTTCTGGCATTCTAATTTTGTAGATCTTGTCACATCCATTTCAAATTTTTAGATCTTGGGGGCCTACCCCCAAGATCCGGATCAATGGTATCAGATTCAGGTTATGTCTCAATGGGAATGAGGGTTTGAAACATATTTCAGTTTCAATGTTTTGCAGCAATCTTCAGCAAACTCCATGAATTATATTTTGGCGGCAGGTTTGCAGATTAGATATGAAACTCATAGTGAACAAATTACAAAAAAAATACTAGATCTGGATTCGTTGCGAGAAAATACTCAAATTCGAAAAAAAATCGGCTGAATTGGAGTTCGGATGAGGGAGATATCGCTGATTCAAAATCAGCAATGTTGCAGCAATTTTTATGATGATAATTCATAGACAGCGGATCTCATATCATTTATTGTAGTTTTTAGTGGGAAATTTCAGATAAATGTTTATAGATATGCGCTCCCCTTGAAAAATCACTCGGTTTCCAAAAAAAAAAATCGGTCGAATCGGAGTCTGGACGAGGGATTTATCACTGATTTAAAATCAACTATTTTTTTTCAAAAATTTTGTGACGGCGGAACAGTTCCACCGCAAATATGAGATTCTATGGTCTCCAGATATCGATTCCAAACACATAGAAAGATGCAGAATGATCATTCCATTTCTAAAAACAGGTTATAATAAATATTTCGAGTTATATTGACCGAGTTATGCTCATTTTATATTTGGAGCAACATTCAAAGCGGGTTCCCTTTGGAGATGTCCCCTCCCACCCTGCTTTAGTAGGCATCTACTTCACATTCATCAGTTTCAGCATAGCAGCATTCGACTTGGGTTATTTGGAGACGTGTCGTCCCACCCCAAGCTATTTAGGCACCTGCTAGTTCATAACAATCAGCATCACGGTTATGGGTCAACTGCACAAAATCTTTTTCATTGAAGTCCATTTGCTAGGTTGCACACTGTTATTCACACAGTTGGTCACAAGCATTACAGGTTATCTCTATCCTCGGATCTTCATTTGTCATGGTTTTGGTTTATCCACAAACCCATACTTCATCGAAGTCCATTTGCTAGGCCACACACTGCCAATATCACATTTGGTCACAAGCATTATAGGGTATCTCTATCCTCGGATCTTCATTCATCACGGTTAAGGGTTAAATACCAAAAACCATTCTCTTTAGTGGCTCTTCATATTCAACAAAGGCTTCTCAGGAGGGAACTTCACGCGATGGGGACCATTTCTTCTTAAGGAGGGAGGAATGATCCGAATGGAAAATGGCATCCAACCATGGTGTTCATCCACCCATGTTATCCATCCACCCATGGAATTTACCCATGGTATTGTAAATGGCATCGACCCATAGTATTTATTTGCCTATGGTATTTTAAGTGACATCTATCCATGATATTCATTAACCCATGGTATGTTTCCACCCATGGTATTCATCCACACATGGAATTTACCCATGGTATTGTAAGTGGTATCTACCCATGGTATTGAACCATGGTATCTACCCATGGTATTGTAACTCAAAAAAATGTTATAAATAAAAAGCCTCACTTTTTAAAAGGAAAGATTGTCCACCACAATGTAGCTTCTACAGTTATTCTCTGTTTTAATAAAACAAGTTTCTTTGTGGTTTTATTTGCAGTGTGTTTTCTTTTTTTTCTGGCATTCTAATTTTGTAGATCTTGTCACATCCATTTCAACTTTTTAGATCTTGGGGGCCTCTCCCCAAGATTCGGATCAGGGGGAGAGAAGAGGACCTTTAACCTTAATCTCAGCCTTCTTCAGCAGATCAAATCAACAATCACATCAGCTTCAACTCTTTCATCTTCAGATCCAGACTTCCTGCCATTCCATCCTCTACTCCATCCTGCAACAATCATCATGATAAAGGTAAAACTTGAGGTAAATTTGGCTTATGATTCTCTAATTCATTAGAAGGTCAAAGAAGCTTAATGATTCGCCACTTCTCATTCTGCACATTTCATCTTTCATAAATTATTATCCTTCTATTTCCCTTCCATTTACCACTCATAATAAAAAGACTTATACTTTGATTACAAGACCATGTTAAAAGAAAAATCCTTATGGTGCATTGATAAAGGCAGTCTCTATAGTGTCTTCTCCAAACATTCCATTCATTGGATGAAGTCATTACTACCATGACATGATAAAGGAAACAACCTATAAACATTGGTCGTACGATGAAAGAGTATGCAAGCACCCATTCACCATCTCCATAACCACCTCATTTTACCCATCATCTCTTCCTCATCCATCCCTTTCTAGTCCTCAATTTGTAGTGCTCAATAAATTATTATATGTTAATGCAGAGAGTGTTTCTCCACAAGAACGAGCACCTCCAAATATTCAAGCAATATTGTTTCACAACAACCACATTTACAAAGCCATGTTAAGAATATGTTAATAAGAAAAATATTTGTTTGCATGAAGACATGAAAACTCTCAGACATGTGGGGATGTTGGGCCTTGAATAATCCCATTTTTCCATCATGCAATATCACCATTCATACCCTAAATCCGTATGTTTTTAATTCATTCTGTACCATAATTCCTCAACTTATCGCCAAATACATGTCATATGCCTCGTGGCTGATTATCACTAAGTTTTATTAGCTTTTATATGATTAGAGATGATTTAGTAATGATTTATTAATTATGGTTTTTCTTAAGGACCCATTCACTGATTTATAAGGTAGTTCTTAAGTACAAAATGAAAAAGGTATGCTTTAAGTATAGAATGACAATTTAAGTATAGAATGACAATTCCAAGTTTGACCTTTATTTCTGAGCGGCTTGAGGAGAATTTGCGAAATATGGGAAAATGGATTTCTCACAAATATAACCTATTATCTAGACATAAAGTCATTTCTCCAGATTCGATTTTCTCTAAAATTTACAGTTGGATCTTTGAAGCAGTTTTGAATAAAATCTGTGTAAAAGGCAGATTTGTAAACTCTCAAAATAGTTAGGTTGAATCACAATTTCCGAGGTAATGGAGTTGAATTTGGAAAAACCAAGACATGGGTTTTGTTAAAAATACCCTCTTTCACACAATCCAGACATTGTTCGGAACAATTCATCATTATGGGAAAGATATGTTTGGGGGAATGTTACAACACATGTTAAACGCAGAATCCATATTTCCCTGTTTTGGCTACGGTTTTGATGGCTTGTTATGCTCAAAAGAAGGAAACGGTTCCTCCCTCCATGCCATGATCAAGATATGCCTATTCCAAGAGATGTTTTGTATAAATTAAGCTTTCATATATTTTTATGGGTTAATTTGTTATGTATTATAAAGGCTGAATGATCTTTGTGTATAAAAAGGAACTGGTAGCAGAGAGCAAAGGCAACTGGAAATGGATTGAACCAAATATGAAGAACAACATTGTATTTCCATATTTCTCATTTCATTAATGAAATCTTCAATTTCCATATGATTGTAAGTGGCATTTAGTTAATTTTATTATAGTGTGATTGCATTTGTATATGGAGGATTCATGTTTAATTCATGTGTGATATGAGTTAGTTAAACTTGTCTCAGGATGTGGCATGGGCCCACCACATCCTGGAACAAGGTTCCCCTATACAATTATCTATTAACAGCGTGTGGATGTGATTTAATTTTTGTATTTTTTGTAGTTTTGCATAATTCCTACACACAGGCTGTGTTCCCCATTAGGGAACCTCCCCTGTCTTACTATATTTCTTGTATAACCACTGAGAAATTGTTAGGTCGAGACTTTCAAACCTATACATGTCAAGTTGTCATATTAACGAATGTGCCGAATAATTCCATAGGTTAGATGCTTGTGAAGAGTGTTGAGTTTGTTAGCATAAACTTTAAAAGTGTGGGAGTACTCCATAGGTCAAATGATTTGTCATTTATAAACTAGAAATTGTCCATTTCCTTTTCACAGTTAGACATTGAATCTGGATTCGTAGCTTCAAATTAGGATTTACATCTCGCTTTGAATGATTAATGCCAGTGAGTGTGTTTACTTCTGCAAAACGTGTGAAATATCTTTTTGTACGGTGTGATTAAATCGACAATTGTTTGCTTCTGAATTTTCCAAGTTTGATAGAGCATTAGTTTAATGAGCATGAATTCTCTTTAAAAATAAACAGAGCATTGATTTTAATAATTAAACAAAGGATCAATTTCCTGTAGGTTCATGGCATTGATTTCACAAACCCAACATCGATTCCATAAGAAATTTCTTTCATAATGTAGAACCAAAGCAATGTTTCCTTGTCATGGTGGATTACTTGCTGTTTCTTTTACAGTTGAGATTATATATGTCTATGTACTGTTTATATATTAATATAATCAGTGTTTTTTTTCTTCTGAAAAAAAAAAAACCAAAGCAATGTTTCTATAGCTTTACGGCATTGAGTTTATATGAAATCACTTTCATAGTAAATGAGTTATGTGTAATTATAATATGTGAAAAGAAAGGTATATTTAAAAAAAAAATATATATAATTATGTTTTTGGAACAATATAAAAAGTATAATTAAATATTATATATAATTATAGCATATGTACTATATATCTATTATATTATTTAATTCATATATATTAACATTATATAGTATAGTATAGGATCATGTTGTATTTTATGATTTAGTATTTTCTGCACATTTTGTAATTTTATATTAAATTATCCATTAGTGAGTTTGATTTGGTTTTGAGTGTTGATTGAATAATTAGTAAGGAGAATGAGAATAAATTGATTACATACATAGTTGTGTGTTATGAATTTCTATCAGTGCTTTCAATATATGATTCCATGGAAGTAGAATTTTGATGAGCATTATTTTGTAGTTAAATGATACTTTTTTTTACAACCTTGCAATAGTTGAGTTGATAGTTAAAGATCATCATTTTGTGGTTAAAAGTAGACAATGATTCCGTACTTTAGATTTCCAATGTGCACTTAAAATAACAATTTAATTTTGCACCCTAGTGTAGATTAAATGCTCTAATACTGCGTTGCTTGTGTTTGCGCCTCGAAGCTTACAATTCCCAGATTGATAATTTGATGCTGGAAAATATAAATAACTCATATATTTTCCCCAAAATTTTTGGTGTCGTTGTCAGGGAGGTGCTAAAAGGATTAGAGCCTAGTTTCTCTTACAAGTTTTTCTTGTGTTCTCTTAGTTGCAGGACAACCAAAGGGTGAAGAGTGTATGGTAAGACATGAGTGAAGATCTACGCATCCACTATAGTGGGGTTGCTACCAAGTTTGGTTGTCCAAAGGTGCTCGGGGGAGGAGAAAAAAATGGTAATACATGCAGGAAGAGCCCACACATCCACTATTGTGGGGTTGCTCTGAAGCCGGTTCTTCCCTTCGTTTCATGCAAAGTGTGTTTCATTTATGCAAGTGAGTTTTATTCTCATGCAAAGTGTGTTTCATTTCTACAACTGAGTTTTATTTCTAATGGACTAACTCGTGTGAAAGGATAACTTGGTGACAGCATGGTCCAAGTAAGAGAGGAGTTTAAGATTGCTAAGTTTTATTGCAATTAGTAGTTTTTAATTCATTTAGATCAAAATTTCAAGCTAAGTTAAAGATAAAACAATTTTAACCCCCGTTACTAATCTTTTTCTAGAGGCAGGGACTATTAAACATCCAGATGGACTTAAAGATGGCAATGACTATGAAGAGACTGTCTCAAGTCTTAGCAGCTGCTAGGATCTTGATCTCTACTTCTCAAGAAGCGAACCTCTTGAAAACAATCAATAACTTGTCTATTTATCCACCACCACAAGAGGATTCGGAAGTCTCTTTTGTTCCAATCGTCTAAGGAGACAGATGAATCATGCACTAAAATCGATGGAGAAAATCCACTCGAACCTGAGATCAAGGAGCTCCTGCCATGTTAATCAGCAGATCCGAATTGTACTCAAGAGATTACTTACCCTAAGGAGGACAATCTGCATGAGATGGAAGAAGAGGATGTGCAACATGGCCGAAATCAAGAAATGGATGAAGACCACCATTACTACGTTGAAAATCGGTTCCAAATAAATCAAGAAAATTTTTATTATCCTCTTCTAAAACTCTTTGTGTCATATCATTTACATCTATTGTATTTTAATGTGCATGTGCACTTTAAAGCTTATATGTTAAATCTGAGCATGAATATATCTTTGTACCTGATCCGCACATGGCTTCATTGGAAGTACTCTTTCACCTAAAGGATGACTTATTTTCTTTAGTAGAGTAGGAAAATTTGCATTGTAAATAAATAAATGAAAATAGTAAAGAGAAAAATAGGTCCTTATGTGAAAACTAGCGTGTCTGGCGCAATCGAACAAGGACTTTTCTTGAAAACTAGGTAATTGGCAGGTAAAGTTCCCAATAAAGTTTGTAAATTTGTATGAGTCCTTCAAATAATGTAATCTTTAAATTATTATGTATGTACTCTTGTTGGTTGATGTGGGATTCCTTAAGGCCCACCTGCCAACAAACCTTGCCCCATCGACATCGAAAAATTATCTGGGATCAAGTTAAGAGTTAGATAAGGTACCTAGGAGCCTGCATGCCTCAATGGCAGGTATCCTTGTCATCTCCTAAATAAAATACATCAATGATTCTTGGAGGATGAATTTTGCAGTCCATTCAAATTTGATAAATCCATTCATGGCTAGTAGAATGTACCTAGTGCCTTGGTTCCCATTGACATCAAACATGGGATATATCACATTCGTTAATGATCCTCCTTAATGGTCAGTAATACAATGATTGATTCTTATGTTTGACATCGACTCCATTTGTTCACATATGCAAGATTGCACATGGGTGTGTAACAGTTTAAGACTATTTGTTTTGATATTTCAACAAGTTTGCAGCAATGTGTTTTTGTAGCAGCATTTCTATTTGCAACAGTTTGGTTCCTTGTAGTAGCATCTCCATTTTCCTTCGTAGCAGTATATCTATTTCAATAAAGGGTACCATATAACAACCTGGCCATTCATTTGTAGCAGCAGTCACATTTCCTCATTTCTTTACATGAGTACATGCAAATCCTCTGACATGGGGAGGAGAGAAGAGGACCTTTAGCCTTCATATCATCCTTCTTCAACAGATCAGATCAACAGTAGCATCAGCTTCAGCTCTTTCATCTTCAGATCTAGACTTCCAGCCATTTCATCCTCTACATCATCTTGCAACTATCATTATGGTAAAGGTAAAACTTGAGGTAAATTTGGCTTATGATTATCTAACTCATTAGAAGTTTAAAGAAGCTTAATGATTCACCACTTCTGATGCAGGAGCATTAGGAACTTAACCAACAATGTGATGTTTTGGTCACATGTTGTGGCTAATCCAAAGAAAATATTAAGTAGTAGTATATTTAATTATTTAATTATTATTGTTATTTATTTATGAGTATTGTTAGTTTGTTTTTATATTTAAATAAATTAGGAATAAAATTAGTAGTTGGTTTCTTTCCTTGTGTGGATATAGAGTCAGCATAGGGATAAATAATTAAAAATAGGGAGGTATTAATTTGTTGAGAAAAATTGAGAAGAAACCTATTCTAAGAGAAGAAGTTTCATATCTCAAGTATAAATAATGGGATGGTAGGAGAACACACCAACATTGCCAGTATGTACATTGCAGATTCAAAGGGAAATTAGTGAAATGTTCAGTCCATGTGTTAGTAATTTTGAATTATTCAGATTATGGTTGACATTACAATTTTTATTTAAGTCTGCAACTTGTATATATGTTTGTATATATATGCTATCTATTGGAGCATGTGATTGTACGAGGTCGAATACGTTGGAGTAAAACTGCAAGTAATTGAGTGGTTAGCTACAACGTTGATAAAGTGGGAACATCGACAATAAACTACTGTAGACTTGACAAAGCCATGATTGAAAACCATGATACTACTGCAACTAAGAAGCCACGCTGCTAGTGAGATTCTGGATGCATTTGGTAGGAGGAATTAACATTTATGATGGCGTGTGAATTTTTGGAAGGTGGCATGTTGTAATACCACAGAGCCGTGGTGTTAGCATTCACAAGAAACTATGTGACATATAACCGCACGCAAGCGTAGTGTGGGAAACTCACAAGAGCTAGCCGTAACATTTTACCGCCCACAGAGTCGCGGCATGGTCACTCACAAGCACAAGTCTGTAATATATATAACTGTGCCTAGCAATCGAATAGGTGACTTACGACTGTAATGTGTCACAGAAAATGAACAGTGTGCAAAATCAATTGTGCCACCATGCCGAATTCCTCTTGGTCGTAAGTTTTGAAGGATGGTGGTGTTAATTAGAAACATATTTAATGTTTGGGTTGGCATGATCAAAGACTCCATATTTTATTAAATGAGTTGTGTGTTTTAATGCGATTTAAATTATGGTATACAATTGCAATGGTCCTTTATGGACTTAATGAATACGGTAAAAAAAATGGAATTTGCATAGATGATGCAATATTTTATTACCATAGGTAGTGAGGAAAGTAATTGGAATTGCATACTAAGTACTGAGGAATAGATAAATTCCATCATTTTGGAGAGTAATCTTGGGCCTTAGCAAAGTTGAAAATTTTGATACACTAATTTTTAAGTAGAAATTATGTTTCTACATCATTTTGGTATCAGAGCCTTGAGTTGTTCTTGAGCATTGTAGAGAACGCCGCCTAGAAGGGGAGCTAGAATAGGTCGAGGGAGACCTATCGCAAACACCATTTTTCTAGAAGAAATCTAGCACTTGCGTACATGGATGGCCACAATGGAAACTAGTCAAAGGAGGGCGATAGATAATGGAATTGCTAGTGCTGATGAAGAAGAGACTACTGAAGAAGAAATGGAGGAAGAAAGTGAGACAGCTAAAGTCATGAGGATGCTAGCAAAGGCTAGTAGCAGACCAAAGGTAGAATTACCCTTTTATGAAAGAAATATTAGTGTGGAAGTATTAATGGACTGTATCAGTTCATTAGACAAATATTTCTACTATGAAGAAGTCGATGACAAGAAGAAAGTGAAGTTTGCAGCCATGAGACTAAAAGGTCATGTAGCCCTGTGGTGGGTTGAATTGCAGTTATCCAGGGAATGAAAAGGGAAACCCAAAATAAAGTAGTGGGATAAGATGGTGAGTAAACTGAAAGGTAAGTTTATGCCGAAAGATTATCAATTAAATCTTTTTAGACAATTGCAAAACTTAAAACAAAAGGGTATGACTATCAAAGAATATACTAAAGAATTTTACAAGCTGAGTATTAGAGTGGGTCATATTAAAGATGACATAGAAAATGTAGCTAGATATATAAATGGTTTGAGATATGAAATACAAGATGAGATCAGCTTATTAAATCTAAAGACAATTGAAGATGCCTATCAAGCAGCTTTGAGGGAGGAAGAAAAGATGTTGTGCAAACAAAATCAGAGAAATAGAGGCAAGAGTCTGGTAAAAGGAAGGGGAACATTTAAATCCAGATTTCAACATTCCCAGAATGAGGTAGGGAGTTCGAGTAATAGATCACCACAAAGAGGAGATTCTGGTCGCGGAAGGTTTTTGTCCAGAGGTAAAGGCCGAGGAAGAAATGTTATGTGCTTTGCATGTGGTGAATGGGGACATGTGCAATGGGATTGTCCTCACAGTAAATCAGCAACCCAGTGGAACGTGAATTTTGGTGAAACAAAGGAAGGAATTACTCAGACTACAGCTAAAGAGGAACCACCTGAAGCCGGAGAATCCTTGTTGTTGAAAAGAATGTTGCTTAAAGAAGCTAAGGAAGCCAGAGAACCATCTCAGAGAAAGAATCTGTTCAGAACTGTATGTAAGTCAAAGGGTAAGTGTTGTAAATTGGTGGTTTATAGTGGTAATACTGATAATATTGTTTCTACAGAAATGGTGGACAAATTGAAGTTGGAGAAAATAGTACACCCACTCCTTATAAAGTATCATGGCTCCAAAAAGGCCATCAAATTATTGTAACTGAACAATGTAAAGTTGATATCCAGATTGGTACTTACAAGGATGATATTTTATGTGATGTAATGCCGATGGATGTATGTTACATATTGCTAGGAAGGCCCTGGAAGTTTGACCGGAAAGCTGTACACGATGGCAGAAGAAACACTTATACTCTTGAGAAAGATAGGAGAAAGCATACATTACTGCCATTGAGAGATGAAACTGACAAGGAAGAAACTGGAAACAGTGTTATGCTGATGAGTGGAAAAAACCTGTTTCAAGAAGTCGAGAAGGGTGAGGAGATGCATTTTGCTATTGTTAGGAGACCCAAGGTGATTTTAACTTCTACAAATTTAGAAGATTTACCTGAAGAAATTCGCAATCTATTGAATGATTTTTCTGATATTGTTATGGATGAATTTCCAAATGAGTTACCTCCTAATAGGAGTATTAGTCACCACATTGATCTAATCCCTGGAGCCAGTTTTCTGAATAATGCAACCTACATGTTAACACCACAAGAAAATGCCGAAGTTGGAAGACAAGTGCAAGAATTGATGGATAAAGAATTAATCAGAGAAAGCCTCAGTCCATGTGTTGTACCAATAGTACTCGATCCAAATAAAGGAGGTGAATGGCACATGTGCACAGATTCTCGAGCCATAAATAAAATCACCATCAGGTATCGTTTTCCTTTACCATGAATGGATGATTTAATGGATTTTCTAAGTGGGTCGAATTATTTTTCTAAGATAGATTTGAAGAGTGGATATCATGAGATAAGGTTTCAAGAAGGGGATGAGTGGAAAACTGTATTTAAGACAAACAATGGTTTATATGAATGCTTAGTAATGCTCTTTCGACTTACAAATGAACCTAGTACTTTCATGAGGTTAATGAATGAAGTTATGAAAGAATATGCAGGTAAATTTGTAATTTTTTTTATCTTGATGATACATTTTTAGTCGAAGTAAAGAAGAGCATCTAGAACACCTTAAATTAGTTCTAAAGAATTTGCAACAAGAAAAATTGCTGATAAACTTGAAGAAATGTAGCTTTATGAAGGAAGAACTAATTTATTTGGGGTTCGTAGTCTCTAAGGAAGGGTTGAAAATGGATTCAGAGAAAATCCAAGCAATTGTAAATTGGCCAACTCCTAGAAACATATTTGAGGTAAGAAGCTTCCATGGTCTTGCAAGTTTCTACCAAAAATTTATTTGATGTTTTCGTCAGATTTGTGCACCCATTATAGAAACAATTAGAGAAACTAATCAGCCATTCAAATGGATAGAAACAATAGATCGAAACTTTAAATTGCTAAAGAGAAATATTACTGAAAAACCAGTGTTGGCTTTACCAAATTTTGAGAAAGTTTTCCAGGTTGAAACTGATGCTGGTGGAATTGTAATTGGAGCAGTTCTGAGGCAAGATCATAAACCAATAGCATACTAAATGAAGCAAAGAAAAAATATTCATCTTATGACAAGGAATTTTATGCTATTGTACAAGCCTTAAAAAAATGGAGACATTATTTGTTGCGAAAAAAGTTTGTGTTATATTATGATAATCATGCATTACAATTTATAAACAATTAACCAAAGTTTAATCAGAAACATGCCAAATGGGTAGAATATTTGCAGAGTTTCACTTTTGTAATCAAACATACGAGTGGTAAATTGAACAAAGTGGCTGATGCTTTCAACAGGGTGAACTTAATTATGCAAGAGTTACAAGTTGGTGTTGTAGGGTTCGAGGAGATGGTTGACATGTATAAAGGTGATGCAGAGTGTAAAGAAATTTATGCAGCCGTAGAAAATCCAGCAAACCATAATAGAAGCCAGTGGTTGGATTATCTTATCCAAGGAGGATTACTGTTCAAAAATAATAATTTATGTATTCCTAAATGTTCTATGAGGGAAAACATAATCAAGGAGAAGCATAGTGGAAATCTATCTGGACATTTTGGATAGGACAAAACCTTTGCTCAGGTAAACACTTTTTATTACTGGCCAAAGATGCAAACTGATGTTAAACAGTTTGTGGAAAAGTGTAGGATTTGTTAGCATGCAAAAGGGAAAAGTCAGAATACGGGATTGTATCACCCATTACCAATTCCCGACTGACCGTGGGATGTAGTCAGTATGGATTTTGTTTTGGGATTGCGAAAAAATCATAGGGGAAATGATTCCATTTATGTTGTTGTGGATAGATTTTCTAAAATGGCTCATTTTATTGCATGCAAGAAAACAAGTGATGCAACACATATTTCTAATGTGTTTTTTTCAGAAGTTGTAAGATTGCATGGATTTCCTATAAGCATTGTGTTTGATAGGGATACCAAATTTGTGGGACATTTCTGGAGAATTCTGTGAAAGAAACTAGGTACCAACCTTAGTTTCAGTTCAACATATCATCCTCAAATGGATGGATAGATCGAAGTCGTGAATAGAAGTCTGGGAAACATATTAAGAAGCTTGGTGTATAAAAATCCTAAACAATGGGATTTAGCCCTTGCTCAGGCTGAGTTTTCTTACAACAAAACTCCAAATCGAAGTAATGGTATGAGTCCATTCCAAATTGTTTTTGGAATGCATCCAAGAGGTGTATATGAACTCGGAGATATGGGAAAACAGGAGATAAGAAGCGAAAAGGATGAAGGATTTGCAGAACATATGCAGGAACTACAGGAAGATGTCAAAAGTAGATTTCACGAAAGAAGTAGCAAATACAAGCAAAGAGCAGATGTAAGGAGGTGAGAAAAAGAATTCCAAGTGGGTGATTTGGTTATGGTATATTTAAGAAAAGAAATATTTCCTGTTAAAAGTTATAACAAATTAAAACTGAAGAAGATAGGGCCATGTAAAATTGTAAGAAAATTTTCTTCAAATGCATATGAAGTTAAATTTCCAACAGGAAATTGAATTTCGCCAATCTTTAATGTTGCAAATTTGTGTCTATACCGAGAGCCAGAAGAAGAACCACAAGGGGACTCCACAATAGAATAAAGCCTGACTAAAAATAGGGAAGAACAGATGCCCAAAACAAGAAAGAGGGAAGTTGAAGCCATTCTGGAGGAGAGAGTGTCAAAGAAAACTAGGAGCCAAACCTATTATCAGTATTTAGTCAAATGGAAATGACAGCCAGTGAAGGACGCCAGTTGGATGACTGCAGTAGAGTTACAGAAGTTGGGAGTATATTCCAAAGCATTACAAGGTCAATTTTCTTCCCCGGGAGTCTGATGCAGGAGCATCAAGATCTTAGCAAGCAATGTGATGTTTTGGTCACATGTTGTGGCTAATCCAAAGAAATCATTAAGTAGTAGTATATTTAATTATTTAATTATTATTGTTATTTATATATGAGTATTGTTAGTTTGTTTTTATATTTAAATAAATTAGGAATAAAATTAGTAGTTGGTTTCTTTCCCTGCATGGATATAGAGTCAACATTGGGATAAGTACTTAAAAATAGGAAGGTATTGATTTGTTGAGAAAATTAGAGAATAAACCTATTCTAAGAGGAGCAGTTTGATATCTCAAGTATAAATAATGGGATGGTAGGAGAACACACCAAGATTGCCGGTATGTAGATTGCAAATGCAAAGGGAAATTAGTGAAATGTTCAATCCATGTGTTAGTAATTTCGAATTATTCAGATTATGCTTGACATTACAATTTTAATTGAAGTATACAAGTTGTATATATGTTGCCTGTTGGAGCATGTGAGTGCAGGAGGTCGAATATGTTGGAGTAAAACTGCAAGTAATTGAGTGGTTAGCTACAACGTTGATAAAGTGGGAATGTCGACAATAAACTACCGTAGACTTAACAAAGCCACAATTGAAAACCATGAGACTGCTGCAACTGAGAAGCTGTGCTGTTGGTGAGAGTCTGGACGTGTTTGGTAGGAGGAGTTAACATTTATGATGGTGTGTGAATTTTTGGAAGGTGGCATGTTGTAATACCACAGAGCCATGGTGTGAGCATTCACAAGAAACTGCGTGACATATAACCGCATGTAAGTGTAGTGTGGGAAGCTCACAAGAGCTATCTGTGACATTTGATCGCCCACAGAGCCATGGCATGGTCACTCACAAGAATAGGTCTGTAATATATATAATTTCTCCCAACAATCGAATAGGTGACTTACGACTGCAACATGTCATATCAAATGAATAGCATGCACAATCAATTGTGCCACCATGCGGAATTCCTTTTGGTCCTAAGTTTTGAAAGATGGTGGTGTTAATTACAAACAAATTTAATGTTTGGGTTGGCATGAGCGAAGACTCCATATTTTATCAAATGAGTTGTGTGTTTTAATGCGATTTTAATTATGGTATACAATTGCAATGGTCCTTTATGGACTCAATGAATATGGTAAAAAAATTAGAATTTGCATATATGATGCAATATTTTATTACCATAGGTAGTGACGAAAGTAATTGGAATTGCATACTAAGTACTAAAGAATAGATAAATTCCATCATTTTGAAGAGTAAGCTTGGGCCTTAGCAAAGTTGAAAATTTTGATACACTAATTTGTAAGTAGAAATTATGTTTCTACATCAACTTCTCATTCCACACATTTCATCTTCCAAAAATCATTATCCTTTTATTTCCCTTCCTTTCACCTCTCATAATAAAAAGACTTCTGCTTTGATTACAAGACCATGTTAAAAGAAAAATACTTATGGTGCATTGATAAAGGCAGTCTATATATTGTCTTCTCCAAACATTACATTCATTGGATGAACTGATTACTACCATGACATGATAAAGGAAACCCCCTATAAACATTGGTCTTACGATGAAAGATTATGCAAGCACCCATTCACCATCTCCATCACCACCTCATTTCACCCATCATCTCTTCCTCATCCATCCCTTTCTTGTCCTCAATTTGTAGTGCTCGATAAATTATTATATGTTAATGCAGAGAGTGTTGCCCCACAAGAACGAACACTTCCAAATATTCAAGTAATATTGTTTCACAAGAACCAAATTTGCAAAGCCATGTTAAGAATATGTTAATATGAAAAACATTTTTTTGCATCAGGACATGAAAACCCTCAGGCACGGGGGTATGTTGGGCCTCGAATACGCCCATTTTTACATCATGCAATATCACCATTCATACTCTAAATCCGTATGTTTTTAACTCATTCCGTACCATAATTCCTCAACTTATCGCCGAATGCATATTATATGCCTTGTGGTTGATTATCATTAAGTTTTATTAGCTTTTATATGATTAGAGATGATTTAGTAATTATTTACTAATGATGGTTTTGCTTAAGGACCCATTCACTGATTTATACAGCAGTTCTTAAGTAAAAAATGCAAAAGGTATATTGTAAGTACTGAATAAAAGTTTTCAAATTGCCAAGTATGACCTTTATTTCTAAGCAGCTAGAGGTGAATTTGGGAAATATGGGAAAATGGATTTCACACAAATATAACCTATTATCTAGATACATAGTCGTTTCTCCAAATTCTATTTGGTCTAAAAGTTACGGATGGATCTTCGAAGAAGTTTTGTATCAAGTCTTTGTAAAAGCCAAATTTGTAAAATATCAAAATAGTGAGGTTGAATCACAATTTACGAGGTAATGGAGTTGAATTGGGAAAATTAAAGACATGGGTTTTGTTAAAAATACCCCTTTTCACATAACCCAAAAACCGTTTGGAAAAATTCATCATTATGGGAGAGATATGGTCAGGGGAATGTTACAACAAATGTTAAATGCAGAATCTGGATTCGTGTGTTTTGGCCACGGTTTTGATGGCCTGTTATGCTCAAAAGAAGGAAACGGTTCCTCCCTCCACGCCATGATCAAGATATGCCTATTCCAAAATATTTTTTTTATAACTTAAGCTTTCATAGCTTTTTATGGGTTAATGTGTTATGTATTATAAAGGCCGAATGATCTTTGTGTATTAAAAGGAATTGGTAGCAGAGAGCAGAGTCAGTTGGAAATGGATTGAACTAGAGAGGAAGAACAACATTGTATTTCCATATTTCTCATTTCATTAATGAAATATTCAATTTCTAGATAATTGTAAGTGGAATTTAGTCAATTTTATTATAGTGTGATCACATTTGTATATGGAAGATTCGTGTTTAATTCATGTGTGATATGAGTTAGTTAAACCTGTTCCCGGAAGTGGCACGGGCCCACCACAACCTGGAATAAGGTTCCCTTGTACCATTATATGTTAACAGCATGTCGATGTGATTTAATCTGTGTATTATTTTATAGTTTTTCATAATTCCTAAACACAGACTGAGTTTCCTATTACGGAACCTCCCTTGTCTTACTATATTTCTTGTATAACCGCTAAGAAACTGTTAGATTGAGAATTTCAAACCTGTACATGTAAAGTTGTCATATTAACGAATGTGTCAAATATTTCCATAGTTTTTTTTTTTTTCAGAGGAAAAAAAACACTGATATATTATATATGCCAGTGCATTTTACATCAATTTTGTTCTCAGCTGTGCAACAACGAGAAACATCATGACATCTATGCCAGAAAGCAAACCAGATCACATTATAAGTAAGAAAGAGGATCACAGTAGCTTGGCATCCATATTACATCAATTTCGTTCTCAGTTGTGCTACAACGAGAAGCATCATAACATCATTGCCAGAAAGCAAACCGGATCACATTCTAAGTAAGAAAGAGGATCACAGTAGCTTGGCATCGCAAATTTCAAAGTACATAAATCACTCATTACATATATGTCTGCAGAGTGAGAGTAGTCTCCACCCCTATATCATTCAAAAGCAGAGCATATCATTATAAAAGGACAATTTAATAGTAAACAATAATACCTGTAAAAACCTTGATCGAGAAGTCAGGCTCGCTTGATATATAAGATTAGTGATAGGCAGGCTCGCTTGATATATACATAAAATAAATCCGTAGGTCCAAAAAGGTAGGCTCACTTGAAAGGTGCCAGAGAACAAGCTCGCATCAGCAGCATCAGAGCAGACCCATCAACATCGTCCACAAAAAAATAGCCCCTCTATAGAAAATGAGACAGCAGCTGCGAGCAAACCCACAGCAAAGGAGGGTTCGCAGCAGCGAGCAAAACCCTTACACCAGTCCACTAGGGGCTGTAGCGGTGAGGCGGCTGCTAGATCCCGCGTAGAGAAAACCCCATCTGCCACACCCAAAAACCGAGATGGCTTCCCTTCAAGTCCCTCGTGACATACGAGCTGTGTGTGGGAAGGAAAACCAGAGCTCAAAACCCTATCCGCCACTAGCTATAAACCCTACCAGAGACGTATGTCTGCAGAAAATGAAGAAGAGGCCGCAGCAGCAAGGCAGCCCCCAGATTCCGCGCAGAGAAAACCCCATCCGCCGCATCCAAAAACCGAGATGGCTTCCCTTCAAGTCCTCCGTGACATACTCGTTGTGTGTGGGAAGGCCAAATAATTCCGTAGGTTATATGTGTGAAGAGTGTTGAGTGTATCAGCGTAAACTTAAAAAGCGTGGACGTACTCCGTAGGTCAAATGATGTGTCATTTATAAACTAGAAATTGTCCATTTGCGTTTCACAGTTAAACATGAAATCTGGATTTGTGCTTCAGATTAGGATTTACATGTCGCTTTGAATGATTAATGTCAGTGAGTGTGTTTACTACTTCGAAACGTGAAATCTCTTTTTGTAAGGTGTGATCAAATCTACAGTTGTTTGCTTCTGAATTTTCCAAGTTTGACGTAGCATTAGTTTAATGAGCATGAATTCTCTTTAGAATAAAGAGAGCATTGATTTTAATAATTAAACAAAGGATCAATTTCTTGTCAGTTCATGGCATTAATTTCATAAACCCAACATCGATTCGATAAGAAATTGCTTTCATAATGTAGAATGAATGCAACATTCCTGTAGCTTTACGGCATTGAGTTTATATGAAATCACTTTCATAATATATGAGTTATGTGTAATTATAATATGTGAAAAGAAAGGTATATTTCAAAAAAAGGGTAATATACTTCTGTTTTTGGCATAATATAAAAAGTAGAATTAAATATTATATATGATTAGAAAATAGGTACTATATATCTATTATATTATATTCATATATATTAACATTATATAGTATAGTATAGGATCATATTGTATTTTATGATTTTTGTATTTTCTGTACATTTTGTAATTTTATATTAAATAATCCATGAGTGAGTTTGATTTGGTTTTGAGTGTTGATTGAATAATTAATAAGGAGAGTGAGAGTAAATTGATTATGTGCTTAGTTGTGTGTTATGAATTTCTATGAGTGCTTTCAATATAGGATTCCATGGAAGTAGAGTATTGATGAGCATTCTTTTGTAGTTAAATGATATTTTTTTTTACAACCTTGCAATAGTCGAGTTGATAGTTAAAGATCATCCTTTTATGGTTAAAAGTAGACAACAATTATGTACTTTATATTTCCGTTATAAACTTAACACAACAATTTAATTTTGCACCCTAGTGTAGATTAAATTCTCTAATACTGCGTTGCCTGCGCTTGCACCTCGAAGCTTACGAGTCCCAGATTGAAAATTTGATGTTAGAAAATATAAATAACTCATATATTTTCCCATGACCTATTCCTAAAATAATGCACAACAAATATTTCAAAAGATGTGTCAACTCAAGGAAATACTTCTAAAGAGAATTCCATTATCAAAGCCCGGTAACTTGAGCTGATATGCACTCAGTCGGGATACATCTATAACATCCTGCCTAACGCCCCACACCTGAAAACTTATAAAGAATTTCCAGGTGCGTCGAACATTGTAGATAGATTGATAGGGTCACTGACCCAAAATCACCTAGGCAACATTGTCTCGTATACCGGGTACGCATATGAACCTAACTAGAACATCCTGCAACTAGGCTATCATCAGAGTCATCATGCACCTCTATAGAACATGAAAAATAGGGCATTGTCATACCATCATCAATAAGGAGTTCCATACCCTCCCACACAGGGGATCTAGTACACAGCTAGAAATGCTGACGAAAGAGCTCCCCCCTAGTAGCCATATACAAACTAAGGATAGGGACCCTAATATTTCCACTCCCCAGCATAGAACCCACAGATGAAAAACAACGCACCAGTGAATTTTGTACATCTTTCCTAGGCCCAACCACGCCAGACATACGGCCAGGAGAATCATAGTCATCCTCTAACGCGGCAAGGATAAAACCAAAAGATAAACAAAAGGGAGATCATGAACAGGGGGGAAATAACCAAGAATTCCCTCTGTGATCTCAGGCTAGGGGCAACCCCAACCGAATCAAAACTAGCAGCCAAGAAACTCCCAAGGGAAGAACATGAGGGCTAATCTACGGACCGACCACTCTTGCGCAATTTGTGGCGAGTATGGAAATGACACTCATCACTGTCCCTAACTCCCCGAGCTGAAGAAGCTTCAAGGTAACTATGACAAGGTGGGCTACACAACAAACAATTGTAATGCAGGAGCCCTTCCCCCACCAAGGGGTGGTTAGTACCCAATAGAAAAAACCACCCCCCAATGATTTCGGAAACTAAAACCATGAAATATATATGAATGGAGAGAAAATGTTATTTCAAACACAAAATCGAAGTTGTGATACCCTACCAGACACCAGTACATCAGGGGCTAGCACGAGTACACCTACAACACCGTTGACTATATCAGAAATGCCTATTGAACCTCTGCCAAAAATAGCTAAAGGTCCAACAAGGAGGGTGTTGGGTACCAAATCTGGATACTTTTCTCTCCTACTTTCACCCACCTTTCTACCTCTTTTTATCATTAATTGTTCTAAACACACGAGATAAATCCCTTCCCACTGTCTTATATGGAATATTTGATTAATGAAGTAATAACCGTGGAGGTTTTACCTATGCAAGTATTAAATCCATTATTTCCATAGATTCGACAAGTAAAGGGATTACATTTGCAAGCCACGAAACAACTATAAATTCTCAGCATTATCTCAACATGCTGCAACAACGCAACATATTCCAACTTACCCCATATCTATTTCAATATTTTCGTGGTTTCCTCTCGGAAACTAGTTTTCTGTTGTAACAATTGTATAATTGTATATATTTAGTTGTTAGATGGGAAATATGGTTTTCCTGAACATTTGTATAAAAAGGGCCTCAGGGTTGTGAATCGAGGTTAAGCAGAAAGAGACAGATATTGTAACAGAAGCATTTTTAATCAATTGAATGCACATTGCTTTGCTATTCTATTTGTGAGCCATGAGTTTACCGCAACCCTGATCAGAGAGTTGGGCCCATTCTTATGATCAGGTACTGTGTTATTTCCCCTTTTGTGATTTCGTATTTCTGTTTATTATTGTAACTGCTTTTCTGATATGATTTTGTAATTGCTGTGAAATCTGTTATAATTCCACGAGTTATCTTTAATTGATGTTATAGTAGTTTGCTTGTTTTTAAGCTCGTGTTCAATAGCGGATTATATTATTGCTCTTGCATATACTATGCGCGTTAGTCTTGCAATAACCAATGCACCCAGATTGATAACTAATGTGGAAAAAGGGTTTAAATATTTGTTCACATTTGGACATCAACATTTTGGCGTTGTTTCCAGGAAGGCTAACAAGGTGCAAGAACAAAATTTGCAATTGATCTAAGGGTCGATCTCTCATCTTCGGTAGGGAATTTATTACCCTGTTATAAGTCCTGAGCATAGTGTTATGTTTTCTTGCTTTTTCATTGTTTTTTTAGAACTAATCTCTCATCTTGGGGAGGGTATTTATTACGTTGCTCTAAGTCCCGAGCATAGTGTTCTATTCTTTTTCTTTTCCTTTGTTTTTTTAATAACTTATCGCTCGTCCTGGGGAGGGAATTCATTACCCTACTCTAAGTCCTAAGTATAGTGTTATGCTTTCCTTTTTCTTTTTCATTGTTTATCTTAGAACCAATATCTTATCTTGCAGAGGGAATTTTGTAACCTGCGTTAAGTCCTGATCGTAGTATTCTTCTTTTTTATTATTTTTCTGAAGATCCAATTTATCATCCTAGGGAGGGTATTTTATCACCCTACTTCAGGTCCTAAACTTCAATTTTCTTTTAGTTTGTTTGATTCTATTTTTGAACATACTCTCTCATCCCGGGAAGGAAACTATCTATCCTGCTCTAGGTCCTGAGCGCTTTTGTTAGTATAATGAATTCTTCCCACCAATTGCATGAACAAATACCTGAATAAGAGGGGCAAAGGAAGACCCCCTAAGAAAGGAAGGGATCTAGGAAGGAAGAGTATACTGAGGAGTTTATTGCAAAGGCTAAATCAGAAGCATCTTCTCATGTTGCTGTCAGGGAAAGGGTTTAGAAGAAGTCTGAGGGGTAGTCGGTTGAGCAGCCCATGCCATCCACGGTACCAGAGGAAATTACTTCAACAACAGAAGGAGGAATAAATAAGGTATCAATGGAAGAGATACCCCTACTGCCAGCAGAGGGGGAAGAAATAGCAAGCAAAGGGTAAGAATAACTTAGCAATTCCAATTGGGAAGAAGAACTCCTGAAGGGGTTTGTGTCACCACGAGACCAAGGGAGTGCTGTGAAACCTCCTGTAGTTCAATTGAGCAATTCAAATTGGGAAGAAGAGATCCTAAAGGAGTTCACATCACCATGAGACCAAGGGAGTGTTGTGAAACCTCCTACAGTCAAATCACCCCAATTATCAGTTGCAGAAATAGTTGAAATCTTGGGTGAGTATTAGAGGATATTCATGGCACATACAAGTTCTTCTATTGATTTCCCAATTGGAAAAATTATAGGTGTTGCACCAATGAAGCCCATTCCTTTAATGACTCTGTATAATTTTCATGGGCTTTCCTCAGAAGACCCCGATACATTCCTCTTCGAATTTGACATTTTCTGTCGAGGGTAAGATTATATCGTCGATGCTCATAAGTTAAAAATATTTCCTGCTACTTTAAAAGGGATAGCCCTGTGATGGTTCATGGGTTTAGGAGGGAAGAATATATCCTCATGGGATGCGATGAAGGAATTATTTTTGGAGAAATACCAGGATTACTGTAAATCCTGTGATATCAAAGAGGATATTTTTAAGTTTGTACAGAAAGAGGACGAGAATATGGAAGATTGTGTGGAATGATTCAAATTTATACTACAGATATCGTGCCATAGTGACCTAGATAAATATATTCTGAATATCATCCTTCTCCGGGCACTTAGGGAAGATTCTTTGCAACTTTTGAACATAGTAGGAAAGGGAGACGTTTCGAAAGAAGGCTTCGACACTATCTATGAGTTGTGCATTCAGTGTTCACAAGGGGCTGCAAGAAGTGGACAAGGAATTCGTTCATGAAAGACTTATGGTGGAGGGGTTACAAAGGTATAAATCAGAAACCTATTGGATAACCTAAGGACTAATATCCTAAGCAAATTATTCGCTCAGATGGACACTTTGCAAGTGAAATAGAAACAAATGGAGTTGGAGAAGACTATGGCTATATTCAATGCCCATTAAACATAGTTGAAGCCCATGCAATTTGCGAACAAACCCATGCAACCAGCTTATGCCCTTCCTTGCCAGGACTGAAGACATTTTTTCAAGGGGCAAGTGAAGAAAATGCAGTAGATCAACTGTACTTCATGGGACTGAAAAATCCATGGCAACCTCGACCACAAACTATGAATCCAGACTGTGAAGCATCTTTCATGAAAATCAAGGGACTGGTTTGCAAAGCTCCAATCATTCAAGGAATTGATTGGGCATTACCATTTCACATACATGTTGATGCCTCTCAAATAGCTGTAGGAGCAGTCTTAGGACAGTAGGTAGAAAAAACACCATATGTAGTTTACTACGTCAGCAAGAATTTAATTCCTGCTGAATTGAATTACATGGTGACTGAAAAAGAATTCTTGGCTGCCATTTATACAATCAACAAGTTCCAACAATACATCACCAGATATCCTACTTTTGTACATACTGATCATGCAACAATAAGGTATTTGATGAATAAACCTATCACTCCTGGTCGCATTACAATATGGTTGCTATTTCTTCAAGACTTTGATATCACAATAGTAGACAAACCAAGAAAAGATAATGTAGTTGTTGATTTTCTAGTCTAGAATGGACAACAATGTTCACAAGGGGCTGCAAGAAGTGGACAAGGAATTCGTTCATGAAAGACTTATGGTGGAGGGGTTACAAAGGTATAAATCAGAAACCTATTGGATAACCTAAGGACTAATATCCTAAGCAAATTATTCGCTCAGATGGACACTTTGCAAGTGAAATAGAAACAAATGGAGTTGGAGAAGACTATGGCTATATTCAATGCCCATTAAACATAGTTGAAGCCCATGCAATTTGCGAACAAACCCATGCAACCAGCTTATGCCCTTCCTTGCCAGGACTGAAGACATTTTTTCAAGGGGCAAGTGAAGAAAATGCAGTAGATCAACTGTACTTCATGGGACTGAAAAATCCATGGCAACCTCGACCACAAACTATGAATCCAGACTGTGAAGCATCTTTCATGAAAATCAAGGGACTGGTTTGCAAAGCTCCAATCATTCAAGGAATTGATTGGGCATTACCATTTCACATACATGTTGATGCCTCTCAAATAGCTGTAGGAGCAGTCTTAGGACAGTAGGTAGAAAAAACACCATATGTAGTTTACTACGTCAGCAAGAATTTAATTCCTGCTGAATTGAATTACATGGTGACTGAAAAAGAATTCTTGGCTGCCATTTATACAATCAACAAGTTCCAACAATACATCACCAGATATCCTACTTTTGTACATACTGATCATGCAACAATAAGGTATTTGATGAATAAACCTATCACTCCTGGTCGCATTACAATATGGTTGCTATTTCTTCAAGACTTTGATATCACAATAGTAGACAAACCAAGAAAAGATAATGTAGTTGTTGATTTTCTAGTCTAGAATGGACAACACTGATTAATGCAGACTTATAGAAGATAATTTTCCTGTTGAGCATATTTTTGCAATTTATACCAACTCTCCATGGCACGTAGATATTGCTAACTATATTGCTATAGGGAAGGTGCCCCATGATTTGTCATACAGGGAACAACGAAAAAATTATTCATCACAGTGCCCGATATTCCTAGATGGCAGGGTACCTCTTTCATACAAGAGTCGATAAGTAGATTCGACGCTATGTATCTGAAGATGATATTTATGAAGTGTTGAAGGCTGCCCATGATGGCTCTTGTTGGAGGCATTTTGCAGATAAAAGAAAAGTCCATAATGTTTTAAAATGTGATATTAATGGCCTTCTATCTTTTAGGATGCGTAAAAATATGGCCAGAGGTGTGGTAGTTTCCAGGGCATGGGGTAGCCCAGTCGATCTGATGAAATGCCTTTGCAGCCACATGTAGTCCTCGAACCTTTTGAGAAATGGGATATCGATTTTTTTGGACCCTTCAACCCACCCTCCTAGCAAAAGGTTCACATTTTGGTCTGCACTGATTACGTGACTAAGTGGGTAGAAGCCAAAGCTATTGTGAAAGCAACAGAACAGGTGGTTTCAAATTTTCTATTTGAAATTTTTTTTTCTCGTTACGGTACTCCAAGGGAGATTTTTTCAGATGGAGGAGCGCAATTTACATCACACATGATAGCAAAGCTTATGCAGAAATATGGGGTAAAGCACAGGGTGACATCTCCATACCACCCCCAGGTGAATGGAAAAGTGGAACGCACAAACAAGACACTAGAAAATATCTTGACAAAAATTGTCATACCATCGTCAGGATTGGGCTCAGAAGTTGCCTGAAGCTATTTGGGCATACAGAAAAAGATGATGGAACACAACTGGGTTTTAACCATTCGAGCTGGTTTATGGTAAATTCCCATTGTTTCCAATATAATTTGAAATAAGTACGCTCAGAACAACCCTTGAAGTAGGTTTGGATCTGTCAGATGCCCAGAAACAACAAATGGCTCAACTCAATGAACTAGATGAAATCCGTTCAATGGTTGTCCAAAAGACTACTACTATTCAGCAACAGAGGATGAAATGGCATGATAAGTTTATCAAAAATAAGGTGTTTCATAGGGGAAACTGGGCATTACTTTATGACTTTCATTTTAAGGATTTTAAGGGAAAGATTTACACTCGCTAGATGGGACCTTACGAGGTGGACGTTGTATTTGATAATGGAATAGTCATGCTAATTAAAATTGATGATACATGTGCTTCTTTTGTAGGAAATGGACATTGCCTGATATTATACCATTGCCCAGCCTCTAAGGATGCTTTCATCAAATATCTCTCCGAGAAATATGGTTTGAAGGTTATCAGTGCAGAGAACTCTTCCTCTGCATCCTCACTCTCTCTCTCTCTCTATATATATATACTGTTACTATTTATTTTTTGTATTTTTGCAGGAGTTACTACTAAGGAGTAATGTTTCAGAGCTTGAAAATTTCCTAAGTATCAATGCTGTTACTCATAATGTTGTTACTCCTTGGATGCTACTACTCATGATGTTGTCACTCCTTGGATGATGCTATTAATGATGTTGTTACTCCTTGGTTGCTGTTACTCATGATGTTGTTACTTCTTGGATGCTGCTACTCGATGCTATTACTCCAGATGCTGCTACTCCTGATGTTGTTATTCCAGATGCTGCTACTCGTGACACTGCTACTTCATGTTGTTACTCTGGATGCTGCTATTGTGATGTGGTTACTTCGGATGTTGCTACTCATGACATTTACTCCGGATGCCGCTACTAATGATGTTGTTACTCCAGATGTTGCTACTCGTGATGCTGCTACTCGATGCTGTTACTATGGATGTTGCTACTTGTGATGCTGTTACTCCAGATGTTGTTACTCCGGATGCTGCTACACGATGTTGTTACTATGGATGCTGTTACTTGAGATGTTGTTACTCTATATGTTGTTACTTCGAATGTTGCTACTCGCAATGTTGTTACTCCAGATGTTGCTACTCCTCGATGTTGTTACTCCATCTGCATCATTACTGCGTCGTTATTCTATCAACAATCACTTCCTCTAGGTAGGCCGCTAGGTATGTCTCCATTTGACTCTTATGGATTTAATTAAATATTCCATACATAATACATTTATGCCACGGATGGCTACTTTTAAGTTGGGGGGGGGGGGGTGTCGTCATAACTAAACGACGACGTAATGATTATTCCAAAAGTAATTATTACAACTTCGTGTGATGGTACGCCCTACGATCCTTACCATATTCCAATAATAATTAAAGATGTATTGGGATTGACAACACGGATATAATACCAATCGATTATTCCTTTCCATCTCATGCAAAATAATTACTATTTCATCCATTGTCTTATCGCTCTAGTAATTTCTTAAGTTGTGGGATTTGAGTTTTTAGTTTAAGAAAACTAGAGGTAACCACAAACCTACTTCAAATCCTAGGATCTAGCCTTCCTAGAATTTAGAGAGGGCTCTCTCTTTAAGATTTATATTTGTTTTTTTATTTATGTTTTAAGGCTAGTTATGATAGACCAATTGGTTTTGTTTTTAAAGGTTTTGGTGGGAAAAAATCACTTGGAGGTAAACTAGAGAGAAATCTACTTTTCCATTGGGCTATGGATTCTAAATCTAGCAAGCAACACTAGAATTCAAGGCCAAAAAGGTACAAATGTATTTAGGGCAAGATAGATAACCCTTAGATATTTGGAAAAGTGTTTTTTTGGTGAAATGGTATGATCAGGATGAAAGGCTATGAAGGATCCTTTTATCCAGAAAATGGAAGAAGGAGGGAGGGGTCAAATGGGAGTAGGAGAAATTAAGAATTCCTAACACCAAAAATCAACAAAAAACAATTAAATGGTAACTAGTTAAAAATAGGGAGTATAAGATTAGCCTATAGTAATATTCTTAGTTACTCATTAAGATAGAAAAAACATATGTAATGGATTGCATGAAACTCAAAAAAGAAAACAATGACAAGAAGAAAGTACTTCACTCGTCAGCTTATCACAGGGATCCTGAATTATGATGCTAGTTTAGCTTTTTCCAGTCTGCTACTTCGAAATGAAATATTTATACAAAATGTAGTCACAAATATCCTAGGAGACATATAGGAATATCTTTAGGAAGTAGAAAATATCTTTACAAAATAAGAGGGACAATTGCTTAACAAATTAGCAAGCTGTCCTCTTATCCAAAATAAATAGAACTTCTTTATCTAACCAAGGAGCCTTTGAGTGATTTGCTGTCCTGCTTTGTTGGCTACTAGAAAATATCTTCATTTGAGTTGCCTTGTATGATACTCTTTCATCTGATACTCTTTAACGCTGCTATTTAACTCCGATACACTTTTGACTGATATTTCCACTGTTTTACTGTTGTAAAAAATATTTCTTTTTGCAGTAAAAAAATCAGCAGACTGTCCTTTTGTTTCACTGTTTCTTCTTGATTGTTTTCAAGGAAATTTCTTCATTGCTTTACCTCTCATTTTCACATTAAATCTGTAAATGCTTGCCACTGTTCTTCACTGGGAATTTTGGCATTCTTCAGCTTTCTAAAATTCTCATCTGCCTTCGTGTATTCAACAAAATTGGGTTTAAAAACAAAAATATGCTTGATCTCATGTTGAAGAAAGAACAAATCTTCAAAGTGTTGAAGGAGGACTTTACCTTTGGGGGTGCCTTGTGGCAATGGTTTGTCGATTTGCTCCTTGGAAAATTCCCTGATTTTTTTTATCATAATATTTTTGGGGCATTAGTTTTTCATTGAAGACATGAATATCTGGCAAGCCCTTCTGTCTCAAATTTGTATATTTCACCATAAACTTTGTTATGGCAATGTTCATTGTTTCACACTTCTCTTCTAGGTAGTTCATCAATTTTTTCTTTGTTACTACCTTTTTAATCTGTAAAATGGTATTTGTTCTATCTAGTATCTATAACTCTTCCAATTCTGCTCTGTTCTTGCTATTCAGGAATGTGATGAGTTTTAAAGCCAGAGTTGGCTTATCAGTTAACTCATCCTTGGTCTTCTGAATCTCTTCCTGAGCTGCTAACAATAAGTATCTCTACTCATATATAATTTGAATTAAAGGCCATTGAGTGTGAATGACTTCAATTATGTTTGTCCATAGATGATTCTTGACAAATGAAATTTGTTCAGTGAATGTTAGCTCTTTTTGTAAGCCCTTGATTTGTTCCCATAGTCTAATTGCCTTCTGCTCATGGGTTTTAGCATTTATTTGAGCTAAATTATTTGTGGCTTCAATATTTTCAATTAACTTCTTTACACTATTTATTTCATTAGTTTTCAAGGACATTTCCTCCATATCCTTAATAATTTGACTTGCTCCATCTGTTTTTTGGACCTGTGTTGTAGAAGAATCTGTGTTTGAAGTAGTAGTTGAACTCACTGGCACTGGAGTTGCGAGTGGTTCCTTTGGTGTTATCTTTTCTCCTAATGTGGAAGCCACTGTTGTGGTAATCACTGGTATAACTGAAGGAATAATAGGAGTGTCAGTCTCTTTCAAAGTTTTCTTCTCTTGGACAAGATGGTCCATTTGAGATTCCATTTCTTTGATTTGAGCAGTTAGTTTAAGGATGAGATTCATCATCTCTTCTTTTTCACTTTGCTCTTGAAGGATTTCTTTAGTCTGTGGATGCTCACTTTGAGGAAGCTTAAGGTGTTTCCTCAAAGCTGCAATATCATCATTCTTTTTCTTAATCAAAAATTTTGTTTCCTGCACATTTGTGGGATCATATCCCACCTGTAAAATCAAATCCTCTAAGGATTTAATCCTTAGATATTTTGCATACAAAGATCTTTTGTCCAGCTTCATTTGATCCTGCATGTTAATAATAGTATTCTGAAACTTGGTGGCACTCATTTCCTTTGTTACCACAGTTGAATACAACATTTCAAAGCTATGTCTATGGAATTCAATTTGGTCTAGCTCATGAAAATTTTCGGTGTCTACTTCAAACTCCACCATTTTATAATATGCCACTGTCTTTGTTGTTGAAGTAGTTGGTTGCAGAAATAACATAATCATTTTGTTTGTAGAATAGTCAAAGGCTTTCAGTAGTCTATTCTGATTCCTTGGTTTTTTCTTTAGGAATTGAGAATATATCTTTGATTTAATTTCCTCATTATTCTGCTTTATCTGCTTATATTTTTCTTTTATATCTAGGTATTTTTCCTCAGCTGTCTGTGAGGAAGAAGCATCCATATTTTATTTATCAATCACCTGAGTATCATCTTTACCTGTTGTTTGATATTTTTCAATCTCTTCAAGAGTTTCATTGATTATCACTGTAGCTTCATCATTATTTACCTCTGGCTCATTTGTATCCTCAACAACAATTACCTTTTCTTTTCCAATAGAACTAAATTTAAGCCTTTTATTATAAATCAACTTGAATTTTGTTTCTATAGTTGTTTCAGTTGTGTATGTTCCCTCTTCTCTGCTTATTTTGGCTGAAGTTTCTAGTGGCTTTACAACTTCCAAGGCTTGTGTTGTAAAAATTTTTCCTGCAGTCTCTGTATTAATGACTGTATCTATCAATGTGTTATCCACCCAATCTTCTTGATTGGAAAACTTCTCTATCTCTGGTTTGGGCTCATGAATGAAGGGTGTAAGTTTACATTTTACCCTTAAATTACTCAGGATCCCTTAAGGATCATAGTTCCATGGAAAAAATTGTTGAAATTTGAACTCTACTAGTCTCTTTGAGATCTCTTTTTTTGCTTCTCTATTATTTATGATGAAAGCACCAATCTGATTCTTCAACTCGAATTGAGTCTTTTTCCTTGCAGCTAAGAAGTTGATAGAGTCAGAATTTAGAATATGCCTTAAATATTCTAATGCAAAAACTCTCATCTTCATGTATTTTGGCAATTTATAAGGTAATAAGTTGGATCCAAAAATTATTATCTCTGTATGCTTTTCATAAAGAAACCAGTCTCCCATTTTAATTTGTTCTGATAGTTGTAATATCCTCTTCATTTCTTCATTGACCCTGGGCTGCTCTGCTTTGTACAAAATATTCATTACTGGATGGAGGAAAAGGTCTGAAAAATATATATAAGTGAATTCACTATTTTCTTTCCTTAGCAAGGTAGTCCAGAAGACAATAGATAAAGGCTTACCCTCCAAGTCCATCTTTTGCAATTGAATTGTAAAATTGTCAACTTGGAAGAATAAAAACAAATGAAGAAAGTAGGAACAATATCTAAAAAACCCTTCAGTGGGTAGTTTGGTAAGCTGGCGATGAATAGTCTGCTATGAAACTGGCATAATAAAAAATGAGTGTTGGAGGTTGGCCTGGAGATAAGGTGGATAGAAAGCCAAGAATGGGTTCATCAGAAAATCCATCTGTAAAATATCCCAGTATAAAAGATAGCATTGAAATAATATGCCTAGATCCTTCAGGAAATTGGGCAATGGAATAAGGAGGGTTAAACTTAGGAATGTCAACATGGGAAGGAAAAATGTCTTGAAATATCATAAACTTCTTTGGGAAATCTAGGATTGAGTACAACTAGGTTAAAAATTGAATAGATAGGAGAACTAATTGAGGATCAGACTATAATTGAAGCATTTGATTTATGGACTCTGATATAATAGTAAAAAGGATTTCTCTATCTGCATTAACAATGGCCCCTTGGTCTGGTTCATAATGCTTTTGACATAGTCTAACAAGGTCTTGTCAAGGGTGGGTCAATGGAACTATATATTGGGGCAAATGAGTCTCCCAAATAGGCATTTCATCTTTGTCCAAGTACTTATCATAGCACCAATTATGTATTTCCAAAAGGTTAAATTCTACCACAGGGTCAACAATCTTGTAGTCCATATCAGTCAATGGAAGGGTTTCTTCAGTAGCTACAGGTGGCTGGAGAGGATTTAATAACACAGTAGATTTAGCAGTGATGGCTGGAGTAGCTTTAACATCTTTAGGAGTTACAGATTTAGGAGGTTTGTATCATCCAGGCTTGGTTGGTTTAGAACCTCTAGGTTTAGCTATGATCTACTTTTTAGTCATTTTGGATTAACTAATACAAGCTTAAATTGTTTGCAGGAGTGAATTTTCTTTATTAGAGGATATGAAACTGGGATAAGACAAAAAACGAGGGTTTCCTTAATATATTGACTGCAAACAGGGGTTTTTAGGATATCTAAAGGCTTTTAAACCCTTTTCTATATGTGAAATTGATCTTAAGAGGTCACAATTTGAGGAATTTGGCTTAAAAAAGTGGCTTTTCGGATTCAGAACTTTCTGGGAAAAATTGGCCAGGTTTTGGCCTTTTTTTCGGTGTTTTTGGGCAATTTTTTCAGGTAAAACCCTTAATTAAAAAACTATTTCAATGATTCTGGGTCTAAAATTTGAAATTGGAGGTTTTGATTGGTCGAAAACATACCTTAATTAGCAGGTATTTGGCTTCTTGAAAGTTTCTAAGGAAATCACGGTTGAATTTGAAGTTTGGTCCAGATTGTTGGTGTGGTCGAATGGCTTTAATGGTCTTCAATGGGGAGTTTATGGTCAATTTTGACTTTCTCCAGGTATAAGTCAATAATTTTGATCAAAAGGGTTTTTTCATAGTCGAATAGAGTTCTTTTATAGTTCGGAACACACAAATAATCATAAGAAATGGTATCACAAAAGGTTTTAAATTTTGTTTTTTATTTATCTTAGATGCATTAAATGCAAGTCTTATCAAATGGCAGGAGTGGTTTGTATTTTCAAATGCGAAACCGGTAGTAATTTTCACATTAGGTTCAAGCGGTAAGTTGTTTTTACCCAAACAAATGTGATCCAACAGAATATTGACACGTCGCAAGGGGCAGAATGGGTAAAACCACCCATTTCGTGCTCAATTGGTGTTGGAACGGGCATTTGATTTTTCTACATGATTTTAATTTTACGTCGTTGGATCTGGAGTATTGGAGCAAAGGGTCACGATTTGATTTAATGTTGTGGGCAAAAAGATGGTGGGACTGGGGTAAGGTTAAGCGGGGTTTGTCAAAGGTTTTATATATGTAAAATCGGGTTTCATATATGGTAAAAAAGGGATAAATGATGGTGTTTTTATATATAAAAGAGTTTTAAATATATAAGGGTGGAGGTGCATGAGGCGGGGTTATGCTGGTAAGTGTATTACAAATGACTGGGGGTGTTAATGTTTATTTAAAATAAACCTTAGCTTATTTTATTTAAACATTGGATTAAAAATATGTGAGGAGGAATGACTTTGTCTGCTCAAGGTGGAGTTTAGCATGGTGGTACTCGCAAAATTTTTAGGGAATTAATAAAGTAAGTTAGAAGTTAATATGACAAGGGGAGATGGAATACAAAAATACACTAAATGACCAAGTAGATTGAATAAATAAAAGCATAGCTTATTATTTCATCATTTCACCAATTTACTTAGGATAGAGTGTTTTTTGAGGGTTTTTGTATTTTTTATGAATGAAGGAAGTTAATTGAATGGGATTTTAAGTTTCATTAAGTAAGAAGGATTCTTTACTTATGAAGATGAATTAAATGTATGAATGAGGGATAAACAATGGTAAAGGAGATTTTATCATAAGAATTCAACATTTTCTACTATCCAGTCACTGAGCCTTGGGTCTGGTCCCAACAGAAGTTAGAGAAATTCTCTGAGCCTCTTTGACTAGAAGTATATAATACTGAATACCTACAGGGGAAGGGAAATTAGTGGTTTTTGCCCAGTGATGAATATTACATGTTTTTACCACTTCTTTCTACCTACCCATCATTATTCTAACATTTTTTCTTCCTTTTAGCAGGTGCATTTAAGCTTGCTACCTTGAAACATTTTATTATTTTGAAAGCATAAAACTATCTAATTCTACCTTATTTCATTCAAGGGCTCAGATTAAACTGATGAAGTCCTCATTATTCTCTACCTATCTATTGATTTGTCAGGATTAAACTGTCTGACAAAACTTTATTCACTATCTAAAAAATGGAAATTGAAAACATGACAAGTCAAGTTTAAACAGTTTAACTCATCATGGATTATGGCATTTATTGACACTCTGCCATAATTATTTGCAAAAATTAAAAGGTAGTGGCATTTGGACTTGCACACTTTCATGTTTTATTTTCATCTTTTTTCTTTTGGGGTCTATATATTTTTTAAGTCCATTGATCTTTCTTTTAGGACTTTTTACCCTCTTCTTGATTTTTGAATTTTTGATTTTATTTTTTTCAAAATACGGGGAAACAAATTGCATAAAGAAAGATATGTACATATTTTACAAGACTATTAAGAGTCAATTCAAAATTATGAATCCTATATTTATAGGACCCTAACAGCGGCTTCACATGGGGATGGCATTTCCTGGTGAAATGTCAAGAAATCTAAGACTAGTAGCCTTCAATTTTGACCATGATGATCTAGTAATTGTCTTTAGTTTTCTGCAAAAATTCATATTTAGGACATTTTTCTCTTAAAAGCTTAGGGCCTTTTCTCCGGGCTTCAACTTTGGAAAGAAAAAATCCAATCCAATCTAAAACTTCAATGGATATTTACAATGATGTAAAAAGTAACTGGGACTAACTATTGGTTAACTCAGAAGAATAGTGGTGTTTGAGAATTCTACCATTAACTGGTCCTTCTTGAATATCTGTTCCATCCAAATCTTTGATGAAGAAAGAATTGTTACCCCTATATCCATAAATTACATAAGGTCCTTTCCATAGAAGGTCAAAATTCCCATGCTTACCTTTGTCCTCTCTCCTGGAATCCCACTTTAACACTTGATATCCAATGTAAAAGTCATCTTATTTACTTCTTTTATCAAAAAATTTCTTGATTTTATCATGAATGGCTTGGGATTTCTCATATACTTCTTCCCTTGTTTGTTGTAGATGAATAGTTTGATTTATCCTCCTTTGTATATCATTGATTTCTACTTGTGATTCTTGAATGATCTTCATTACTGGAACACCTAAGGATGATGGAAAAACTGCATCCATTCCATAAATAATTTGATAAGGGGAAGTGCCAATTGATTTTTTGGTGGTAAGTATATCTGCCCATAAGGCATAGGCTAACTTTTTATTCCAGGTCTTTTTGTTATCTTCAAGTAATTTTTTAATGATATTTACAAGGCTTTTATTTGAAGATTCAGCTAGGCCATTACCCTGAGGGTAATAAGCAGTAGAGTGGCCTAGGGTAATATGATACTTGTGACAAAAGGAAATCATTTTCTTATATTTAAATGTTGCTGCATTATCAATAATTATTTTATGAGGGCATCCAAATCTAGATAAAAGGTTGTTTTCTATGAAATAGATAATGACTGTGTCAATGGCTTGTCTGGTAGGAATGGCTTCAATCCATTTAGTAAAGTAATCTGTGGTAGTCAAAATACACTTATGTTGGCTAGAGTATGGGGGGTGAATTTCTCCAATGAAGACTAAACCCCATTGTTGAAATGGAATCTTAGTTGAAATTGGCTTTAAGGGTAAAGGTAACAATTTCTTTTTTCCTTCAAAAATTTGACATTTGTGACATGAAGTAACAAATTTCTTAACATCGGCAAATAAGGTAGGCCAATAAAAACCAGCTCTAAGGATCTTATCTGCAGTACTTTTCTAGTATAAATTCCCTCCACAGTCACCTGCATGAAATTATTCAAGAATTTTGTCAGCTTCTACTTTTAGTAAACAATTTAGTAATATCCCACTATGTTCTTTCCAAAAAAAGCACATTATTTAAAATAGAAAATCTCATTTCTTTAAGTTTAAGAAATCTAGCTTTTCTCCTTGATAATCCAGGAGGAGCTTGTAAGTTTGTAAGTACAAAGATAATATCTGAGTACCAAGGTGAATCTAGAAAGGCTTCACTTATCATTGGGGTCACCATCTCTTTCTGATCATCAATCTGAGCAATAAAAATTATGTCTAATGCATTGCAGTTGGATTCAACCATCAATTTGGCTAATCCTTGTCCTTTAATGAGTTTAATTGGTTTTATTTCTGTCATATTCTAGGATAGTGGAAATCCACTTACCTCTTCTTCCTTCAGGGCCATCCAGAGTAAGAATGTCTTTAACTACTGAATTAGGGACATAGGAAATTATGTGGGAATAGAAAATGTAAAATCTGAAATATTTTATAGCTTTAACCAAGGCTAAGGATTGTTTCTCCATTATGTTATATTTTAGAGGCACACCTCTAAGAGGCTTACTGAAAAAATCTATTGGCTATTCAAGATCTTGATCATTCTTCTACAGTAAAACTGCAACAATGGTATGTTCTGATGCAAAAGAAAAAATTATAAAGTCTTCCTTGAAATCTGGACTGATTAAGACTGGTGTTTTAGTTAAAGCCTGTTTTATGGAATCAAATGATTGTTTGGCTTCAACTGTCCATTTTAAAGTTGAGTCTTTTTTTAGCATATTGTTCAGTTCTCTAATGATTTTAGCTAAGTTTGAAATAAATCTTCTCAAAAAGTTAATTTAACCTAATAAATATTGTAATTATTTGATATTTCTAGGTGGATGAATGTTCAAAATTGGTTCTATCCTAGCAGGATCAATTCTAATTCCCTCTTTTGAAATTATATGTCTTAGTAACTTACCTTCCTCTAGTCCAAAGAGAGTTTTCTTGGGATTTAAAGAGATGCCAAATTTCCTACATTTAATAAAGACCTATCTCAAATGATCCAAGTGTTCATTATTTGTTTTGGAAAATACAGTAATGTCATCTAGATAAATTACCAAGAATTCATGAATATCCTTAGCAAAGGCTATGTCCATAGCTCTCTGAAAGGTTTCTCCTACATTCATTAGGCCAAAGGGCATTTTCACATACATTAAAGTGCCCCAAGGAGTCGTGAAAGCTGTTTTAGCCTGATCTTCCTTTTGGACTAGGATCTGGTTGTATCCTGAAAAACCATCTAACAAAAAAATTCTGGAGGAACCAACTATCCTTTGTAATATATGATACATATTTGGTAAAGGGTAATTATCCTGTAAAGACACTTTGTTAAGATTTCTAAAGTCGATACATAACCTAATTTCACCTATTTTATTTCTTGTTGGTACTAGGTTTGAAACCCAATTAGAATATCTAATTGGTGCAATGATTTGATCATCATACATGCATTTTACTTCCTTTTCTATCAAAGGTAATAGAACATGATTAATTATCCTCAATTTTTGTTTGAATGGCTTCTGATCATATTTTATGGTAATTTTGTGTTGGATTATGTTTGTGTCATAAGCTTTAAGATCTTCATAACTCCAAGCAAACACATCTTGATATTCCTTTAAAAGATCAATGTATTGTTACTTTTCTTGTTGAGGTAAAGATTTAGATAGTTTAATAATTTTTTGTTTTAATTCTATCCCAATGTTACATTCCTCAATGTCAGACCTAAATGGTTCCATTTTAGGCCTTTTAGGCACATCATTAGAATCAAAAAGGTCTTCCAAAGGGGTTAAACATTTAGGCAAAAAATTATCTTTCAAATCTAACATGTCAATTTCTTCTTCAATGATTTGCTGAACATCTATATTCTCTAAGTTATCTATATCAGATTGAGTAAATATAGTTGGTTTGTTAAATTTATGTACATCTATGTTATATATTTTACAATCAAAATCAGAATGTATATTACAGTCTGTATCTATTTTACAATTTTGAAATTCTTCCTCATTATTCAAAAAAGGGTAAATTTGTTCATCCTGAGAGAAAATCTGCCAGTGCTTGAGATTGTCTGGGATAATTGGTCTATGTTTAACCTTAGTATTATACCTATGAGTTGGTTGGCATGGTAAATTACAAGTACTAGAAAAATTTGCTAGACAGTGTGCTTGAATGTTTTGTTTTCTGGGTATAGAAGCAAACTTGCAGTCCAATAAATCATTAGTTAAATCAATTGTTGTATCTCTGTATCTGGCTAGTCTAGGATTATAAACAGAATAATCTCCATTTATTTATTTTCTAATTAATTATGTATCTCCCATGATTATTATTCTTTGTCCTCCTAAATTTCTAATGATCTGGAGGCCTAGAATAAGTGCTTCATACTCTGCCATGTTGTTTGTACATTTGAAGTTAAGTCTGAAGTCATGTCCTTCTAAATGATTAGTTTCCATATTTGTAATCCATACTCCTCCTCCTGCTCTTGATTTTTTTATAGAGCCATCAAAGTCTAAGTGCCAACGAGACTCATGAAATATGTTGTCATTGTTTGGTTTTGGCTTTTTGTCAATCAGTTTAGTTTGGATTTCATTGTTATCAAAGTTACACAAAATAAAAGAGTCAAGATCAGTTGGTGTAGAATAAATGGGGTAATTTATGGATCTCTTAGCACTATTGACCATGAATTTCATTAAAGTTTCCCTATATAGCTTTTTGGGTTGACCAAACACTGATATTGTAGCATAGCTCATGTCCAATTGTAGAGATCCTTGCAACTTTGCTCCCCATGAGCAAGAAAGAAGCATACCATATTTTGGTGGGATGTCAGCTACTACAATGTTCATTACCATACTCTTACCAGTGTACTGAACTAAATTCACACATAAGTCTTTAATTAATCCTAAGCACTTAACTTTTCTAGAGTCAAATGAAAACAAATCTTTATAAGGCAAGGTTATTTCTAGATTAAGAGTTTCCATGATAGCTTCGGGTATTAAATTATGGGAAGTTCCTAAATCTAACATATCGTTCTGTAAAATCTGATCATGGATGATAAGATTGATATAGAAAGGAGGGACTGATCCATCTGAATGCTTTCCATTCACATCAGGGCCGAAAATCAACTCTGGTTGATCATCATTCAAATTAATGGAATCTTCACAATCATTCATATTCAAAGTTTCAGTTATCTTTGATTTGTATAAGTCATTTTTAACAAATTCTATTAAAGGAATAGGTATTTTTAACTTAGCAATTTCAGTCTGAATATTGAATGAGGATTGAGATTTACTAATTTGAACTAATTCATCTTTAGAAACTGTAATCTGAGTTGGTTTTTCTGGATTTTCAACAGTTGTATTTTTATCTTCAATTATCTTGACATTCTCTATCTGAGTTTCTTGAGTTTTGCTGCTTTTAATTTTCTTTTCAGGGACTGTTTGTGTGGCAGCATAAATTTTATCAGAATTAGGATTATTAGTAGCTATTTAGGAATTATCTGTTCTAGGATTTTCTGATTTAGAATCAGCAGAAATATTTTTAGGATCAGAATTTGTTGTTTTTACTGATTTAGAGGCTTTAGAAGTATTAGATTTTTGTGCATATTTAGAATATTGAGCTACTTCATCAGCAATATCAACAATTTTGGGACTTGCTGATTTTTAAGGACTGGAAGGATTGGAATTTTTCTTATTTTCCCTTGGGAGAATTTGCAAAACTTTTTCTTTTGGGGCTTCTACATTTTTCTTATTTTGATTTTGGGAATTGTTTTTAGTAGAAGATTGATTATTTTTCTTGTTTCTAAATTTATACTGACTGTGAATTTCATTAATAGCAAAGTCATAACCTTGTTTGTAGTCAAAGGATTCAATGGAGTTTAATTTGAGTTGTTGAAGCTCAAATAGTTCTAGATCTTCCTGAGTGAGGAAAATGGTGTTGTTTTCATATATTCCCATTAGATGATTGATGTCATCCTCATCTTCATTATTATTTTGAGAACTTTTAACATATTTCTCTTGAAATGGGGGCCTAATGTTTTGGTTTGGAGTAGCTTCTTTAGCTCTTCCAAGGTTATTATTTTTTCTAAAATTTGGATTTTTGATCTGAGGTTGATTATCCCATTGAGGTTTTCTATCTAAATTATCTAATATTTCTACCACCCTTTCTAAATTTTTAGCAATGAAATATAATTTAACATCTAAGTTTGAACTTTCTTCTTTAATTGCAACTCTCCTTTCATTTCTAAGTCTGGCTTTCCTAGCTAAAATGGTGGTTTCTACACTAATAGCATCTAATTGCATCTGTTCTAAGGTTTGGGCATATCTTTCTCTTAATTGATAGGCCATATCTGTATCAAATCCATCAGGGAATTTGAGCAGTACAGAGTAAGTTGAAGATTTAAGAGCTGCAGGAATAGAATTATAGACACTATTATACATAGTGCAATAATCTTGGATAGACTCAGTAGGAGATCTTTTCAAAGCATCAAACTCAGACATAATTTGAAGGGGGTTCTTTTTTCTTTCCCATTTATTTAAAAATATTCTATGAAATGCAGCTAAATCAACTACACTACTAGTTGCTACATTTTTGAACCATTTTTTAACTTCTCCTGTCAAACTTTGGGAAAATAACATTATTTGGACATCTGACTCAGCAATCTCATAAATTTCACAGTAATTTGTCATTTTTTTTACATGTTGTTGAGCAGTATATTTTGAAATGCCATCAAATAGTGGTACATTTTTTTGGTAATATTGAGTTATATCATGGAGGTTTTGGGGTAAAACAAGGGGAGCATACCTAGCAGCCATGGCTTGAAGCTTTGCTGAGGTGGGAGGTATAACAATAATGATAGGGGAAGTGCTGGATATGGTAGCTGATGAATTAACAACTGCAGTTGAAGAGATGGGAAATGAAGATGGTATGTAAATGGAATTGCTGGGAAATAAAGATGTGGTGCTTATAAAATTTGATTGCAAAGTGGTGGATGCAGTGGATTGAGTGGATGAAAGAAATAATAGTCTAGGCTACAAAGGTAACTTAGGAATGAAATGGTCTATAGATGAACTTGCAAAACTATATATAAATGAATTTATAGCATATAAAGATGAATCTGATGTTGGTATTATTGTTGTGTGCAATTGAGAAACTGGAGGTTTTATGTAAGAAAACAAATGAGCTAATTCAATAGCTTCATTAATATATTTAATCAATGAAACATTAATTTTTTCAACTGCATTTTGATATTCATATTTATTTGACTTTGTTCCTACTACAATATTTTTCTATTTTGCATTCAAAAATGAAAGGAAAACAAGATCTATAACAATATTTTTCAAATCAGTATCAGATTTAGTTTTAAACAATGAATTTTCAAACTTAAGATCAAAATAAATATCATTTAAACTCACTAACTCTTTGGGTAAATAATTGGCTTTTCTTAATAGTACTTCAATTTCTAAATTAATAATTTGTTTTTTCTTTTTCCAATCTGTTCTGGGTTATCTAATATAGCTGCAGGCTTAGGATCTGGGTTAGACCTGGTATAGTAGGTTTTATTAGAAGCCATAATGACTGTTTTGAATACCCACAACCTATAAAAATAATCTTAAAGTAAAAAGATAATTGAAAGATCTTCCTTTAAGACTAAATTTAATACTAGAGATTGGTTAAGTCCCCAGTATGGTCGCCAGTATGTTAACACTCTAGTAATTTCCTAACTTGTGGGATTTTCATTTTTAGTCTAAGAAAACTAGAGGTAACCACAAATATAATTCAAATCCTAGGATCTAGCCTTCCTAGAATTCATAGAGGGCTCTCTATTTGATCTGAATGTGATCGAATAAAGTGCTTAAGCAGTTTGAATAGTTTGTCCTTTAGATTGAATTTTAACTGAAGTATGATTTAATGATAAATGACATAAACCAACATCATAAATGAATTGAATAACAACAAGAATCAGAGAGAAGAAGAGGCAAACAATTTGATGACAGAGTTCGTCCCTCCTGGACTACATTTCTGAGTCCTCTTTTAAGTGGGTGTCTGTTTTTATTAGGATTGATCTTGAGGAATAATTACACTAAAATGGAACAAAAATATTGTGCTCACAGGCACTTCTAAACTCTGTAAATATAAAGTACTCTTCCTCACCTTTCCGATGCCTATCTCCATGCTCAATTCTGACCACCGATAGCTAAGCAATGCTGCAAACAAAATTGCCTCTAACCTCCTGAAACTGCAGTAAAAAAGAACTATGTCTTCCAAAAACCAAAGATGAACTCCATGAGATAATTTTCCATGGATTTATAACTCTGCATCGAACCTTCATGTACTTCAATTAGAAATTTCTTGAGGAAATGAAGTGATTAGGATATCGAATCCTATCTACATACATGAACCTAGGGATTAAGTCCCCAACCTTAGCGCTGAAATTAAATTCAAAACCCATTTTAAAACTTTGGATAGTGATAAACCCTTGGTGGTCAGCAAACTGGGTGCATTCGATAAAATATGCATGTGAACAGGCAGCGGGCGCAATGTAACACCGATGGTCTCTCCGACGTTTCTGGTAACGGTATTGACTCCGGTGTGACCTATTACATTTGACGGTTTGCAACATGCGGCACTTTACAATAGTTGTCCACTCTAACTTGGCAGTCAATATAAAAAATTCCGTTGCAATTTTAACCTATTCACATGATTTATAACAAAAATCCAACATAGTTAGGAGCTAACAGTTTTAGCTAATGTTGTGGGTTTGTTATATTAATGTTTTAATATATATACCATAGTTTTAAACCAATTCATCTGAACCTTTAAAAGGTTTTTGGCATAGATGTTATATAATGGTTTGGATAGATTTGCACTAGGAATTAAGTTTAAGTTTAAAGCACACGATTAGGTCTTTTAAGGTTTAAAACATTGACACATGGTTTTAAAACTTAGGAATAAGACCTTTGTCACCATAGGTTTAAGTGTTGATTTTTAGAGATAAAACTTAGGGATTTTAGCATAGGATTTATAACTTAGGATAAGATTAGGTCTTAGGTTTTACTCCTTTAAGGTTAGAGTTCAGGATTTAGGGCTAGACTATTTTGTTAGGTTTTAAAACCTTAAGTCTTATTTTGAAATATGTTTTAGGTATTTAGGAATAGGACTTTTACATTTCAGAAGGTATTTCACCATAGGAAACCTTAGAACTAGGTCCACAAATACCGTGTCACCTTTTTCATCCAAACTCGAAACATATAACGACTTTGACACTGAATCATGTTACTGAACGACCTTTTTACTGGCGATTTGAAAATTATGAAGACTGAACTGGACGTCGAATTGCTGAAGTTGACTTGGAACTCCATTGACCTCTACTGATCAAGATCCTCCTGGATCAATCCTCTCCACTTAAAAAGATTTTTGACCACAAAAGCTTAATTTTAAAATTAAAAAAAGTGAGAATACAACTCTCTCACTTTCAGCTTGATTTTGATGACATGCAACCATATCTGCTCATTGACCTGAAACTGATGATTATCATGGCTCAATTTGAACCTGTCTTGACTCAATGCTTGTCGTGGCACAAAAATATGCAAGGCTTGTTTGTAAGCTTGATGCACAAATTTTATACTGCAGTTACCTCTAAGAATATGTATCCCAGTTCTATTGACCATTTCTATCTGTCCTTGAACCAAATTCATGCTGCCCCATGGTTGCAAAGGAAATGGAAGTGGCATTTGCAAACCAATCTTTCGATTGCATGGCCTGCTTGTCAAACTCATTACGCATCCCTTTATGTACTTTAAAATTGTTTCATACATATGAGGTCAGTAACAATATATTTTACTTTGTGTCATAGTCTTGCTTACTCCTGCAATCCGAGAAAAATGAATAACTTGCACCTTTTCTATCTGAGCATCATGAGTTAGAGATTCAAAATTATCTTCGAAATCATTATCAGCACTATAATGTTCGACATAAATTTCATAAACTAATGAAATTTTATGTAGTACTATTGAAGAATTCAAAGACAACATATCAACTACTTTACTTGTTACGCTTTCCCTATCCTTCATTACTAAGTGATTATGCTGAAGAAATCCCATCCAACTATAGTGAGATTGTTGCAACTTAGTATATGACTGAAAGTATTGAAGTAGCTGATAATCTATGTGAATCATTTTTTTCATTGAATAACCTTTAATATCTATTTTAACTTCATATGGTTGTTGATGACTTATCAATACTGTAAAATGTTTCTGCTTAATTGAATCAACTTTAACATCGACACTTAATCTCCATGCCCTGTTTTGCTTATGAGCCAAAATTATGGGTGAACTATATGGAGTTAAAATGTGTCACATTAATTCCATCCCTCAATTTTTTTGCTTTATTTATTTACAATATACAACTGACTTGTGACACATTCCATTATTAGAGGCATCAAACATCGACTACATCTCATGTGATATTTTATTTTTATGAAGTAGATTTTTTGGTTATTTAATTAGATCCTGAAATGAATATACCTTATTAACCAAATTACCTTCATACTGAATTTCACAACCTGAAAAAGTATCAATACGATCTTTATGTTTCTCTTTTATCGACATGAGTATCTATCTCCTACTTGAACTTATTAAGTGCTTCATATGATTATCATTAATTAAATTCAAGTGATCTTTGTTTTTATGTGCCTGAACGATGTACTTAATCCCATATTTCCTGAGATGATACACATGTTCTTTTCTATAAAATACCGCATCATGGTCATAGAGATAAGGGCTACCTAAGAAAATTCCACAAATTTCTAATGGTATCACATCTAGCTCCACTTCATCGATATAGTTAGTTGTGATTGCAAATTTTAACTGACACTATTTGGTAACATGAATTTGACTTTGTTCCTTTAACCACCCTAAAGGATATGTCTTTGGATTATTATGTGTTTTCAAATCCAATTGTTTAACCAATGACTCAGAAATCAAATTTTCCTATGATCCCATATCGAACAATGTATCTATCTTAGTATGCTTTGAAGTTACCCTTATATGAAATAACTCGATTCTTTTATCTTCATTCTGTTGTTTGATGTTTGAAGAAGCAGAAGTACTAGCATCAGAAATTTTACCTATTGTAAATGTAGCAATGATTTTACCTTCATCACCTGAATAGGATCCCAAGTCCAAGCCTTGCTGGACTGCTGTTTCAGCCTTCTTTTCACCGTTCTTCGATTGAAACTTCTTTGTCTTCAGTTCTAGATGAAGTTTCCAACACCTAGCTTCATCATGGCCGATCCTTTGGCAATGTGTATGCGTAGGTCTATCTTCTTCCTTCTGAGCTGTGGTAGTCTTCCTTCCCTTTGAATTGCCCTTATTTTTGTTGTCTTCAATTTCCATCTGCTTGGATGTATTTGGTGTAAACTTGAATGATCTACCACCTGATTCGACGTGAATTTCTTGAACAAAAAATTCATCAAAATCATTAGGAATGAACATTAATGATGTATGCTACAAATATGAGTGCAAACTGCCAATATATTTCAAAAAAGTTTCTTTTGTGTCCAAAGAAATATCAAGTGCTAATGCCTTCTTTCTGAATTCCTATGTGAACTCTTGAACACTCTGTCCCTTACCTTGTTGCAAGTGTTGCAAATCAATTACAAATTTTTGTGTGTGACCCAACTGATATAATTATTTCTTCAGAGCTTTAATAAACTTAGTCCATGAGGTGATAAATTTTCCTTTCCACTTTAAATCTATCTGTGTCTTACTTTCCCACTAGATCAAAGCAGTACCCCCCATTCTAAGAGTAGCTAATTGGATCGTTGTCTTATCATCAGTAATATCTTGAATACGAAAATAGAATTCTAACTATTTTACCCAATTATCTAGTTTCTCAGGGTTTATTTCACCATCATACACAAGTAATTCAAACTTAACATCAAGTTTCAAAAGTGGATTCTTATGTTTCTTTTATTTTTCGGATTCAGAACCAGAAGTATAAGAGGAAGAATAAGATGATGGAGATGACGAAGGAGAAGGAGTTTTATCTGCCTTGCCTTTACCCTTGTCCTTCTTTGATGCCTTTGACGATGAGGCTGCATCCCTTGTCTTCTTGTCTTCATATAATTCTGCCAACATTTGTTACATGTTTAGAAACATCTGCTGGATTTGATTCTCATCCATGGGTTTCTTTTCAGTAGCTTCAGGAGTCTCAATGGTCTGAGTCCCTGTCATCATTGATTGATGATTGACTTTCCGCCTTCCGATCTTTGGATCGAATTCCTCAAGCTCCCCTTTTCCACATTACAATCCCAACTTGGTTAACATCCAATGACAAACAAACTACAAGCATAAAAAACTCTGATACCAAAAATGATCTGAATGTGATCGAATAAAGTGCTTAAGCAGTTTGATTAGTTTGTCCTTTAGATTGACTGTTAACAGAAGTATGATTTAATGATAAATGACATAAACTAGCAACATAAATGAATTAAATAACAACAAGAATCAGAGAGAAGAAGACACAAACAATTTGATGACAGAGTTTGTCCCTCCTGGACTACATCTCCAGGTCTGCTTTTAAGTGGGCATCCGTTTTTATTAGGATTGATCTTGAGGAATATTTACACTGAAATGGAACATAAATACTATGCTCACAGGCACTTTTTAACTCTGTAAACAGAATGTGCTCTTCCTCACCTTTCCGATGCCTGTCTCCGTGCTCAATTCCGACCGATGATGGCTGAGCAATGCTGCAAACAAAATTTCCTCTAACCTCCTGAAACTGCACTAAAAAAGCACTATGTCTTCAAAAAACCAAAGATGAACTTCATGAGCCAATTTTCCATGGATTTTATAACTCTGCATCAAACCTTCATGTACTTCAATTAGAAATTTGTTGAGGAAATGAAGTGATTAGGATATTGAATCCTATCTCCATATATGAACTTAGGGATTAAGTCCCCAACCTTAGCACTAAAATTAAATTCAAGAGCCATTTTAAAAATTTGGATAGGGATAAACCCTTGGCGGTCAGCAAACCTGGCACGTTCGTTAAACTTTTCATACGAAAAGGCAGTGGGCGCGATGTAACACGGGCAATCTCTCTGATGGTTTTGGTAACGGTCTTGACTCCGGCGTGACCTATTAGATGTGACAGTTTGCAACACGTGGCACTTTACAATAGCTGTCAACTCTGACTTGGCAGTCAATATAAATGATTTTTCCGCAATTTTAACCTGTTCACATGATTATAACATAACTCTGACACAGTTAGGAGCTAATGGTTTTAGCTAACGCTGTGGATTTGTTATATTAATGTTTGAAAACTTCTATATATATGCATATATATCCTGAACCCTATATACCATAGTTTTAACCCAATTCATTTGAACCTTTAAAATGTTTTTGGCATAGATGTTATATAATGGTTTGGATAGATTTGCGCTAGGAATTTAAGTTTAAGTTTAATGCATAGGATTAGGTTTTTTAAGGTTTAAAACTTTGACATATGGTTTTAAAACTTAGGAATAAGACCTTTGTCACCATAGGTTTAAGTGTTGATTTTTAGAATAAGACTGAGGGATTTTAGCGTAGGATTTATAACTTAGGATAAGGATTAGGTCTTAGGTTTTACTCCTTTAAGGTTAGAGTTTAGGATTTAGGGCTAGAATATTTTGTTAGGTTCTAAAACCTTAAGTATTAGTTTGACATATGTTTTAGGTATTTAGGAATAGGAATTTTACATTTCATAAGGTATTTCACCATAGGAAACCTTAGAACTAGGTCCAAAAATACCATGTCACCTTTTTCATCCAAACTCGAAACACATGACGACCTTGACACTGAACCATGTTACTAAAGGAAATTTTTACTAGCGATTTGACAATTCTAAAGACTGAACTGGACGTCAAACTGCTGAAGTTGACTTGGAAATCCATTGACCTATACTAATCAAGATCCTCCTGGATCACTTTTTAAGATTTATCTTTGCTTTTGATTGATGTTTTTAGGCTAGTTATGATAGAATAATTGGTTTTGTTTTTAAAGGTTTTGGTGGGAAAAAATGACTTAGAGGTAAACTAGAGAGAAATATATTTGTCCATTGGGCTATGGAGTCTAAATCTAGCTAGCAGCACTAGAAGTCAAGGTCAAAAAGGTATAAATGTATTCAGGGCAAGATAGATAACCCTCAGATATTTGGAAAAGTGTTTTTTGGTGAAATGGTATGATCAGGATGAAAGGCTATGAAGGATCCTTTTATCCAGAAAATGGAAGAAGGAGGCAGGGGACAAATGGGAGTTGGAGCAATTAAGAATTCCTAACACCGAAAATCAATAGAAAAATTTAAATGGTAACTAGTTAAAAATAGGGAGTATACGACTAGCCTGTAGAAATATTCCTATTTACTCATTAAGATAGAAAAAACATATATAATGGATTGCATGAAACTCAGAAAAGAAAACAAGGACAAGAAGAAAGTACTTCACTCGTTAGCTTATCACAGGGATCCTGAATTATGATTCCAGTTTAGCTTTGTCCAGTCTTCTACTTCGAAATCAACACATAATAGCCTCCAATGTTCAGCAAAAAGTCTATACTAAAGTCTAGAAATTTTATTCCACACTTAATACTTCAAATGTAGAAGTATTTATACAAAATGTAGTTACAAATATCCTAGGAGACATCTAGGAATATCTTTAGGAAATAGAAAATATATTTACAAAATAAGAGGGACAACTGCTTAACAAATGAGCAAGCTGTGCTCTTATCCAAAATAAATAGAACTTCTTTATCTAATCAAGGAGCCTTTGAGTGATTCGCTGTCCTGCTTTGCTAGCTGCTAGAAAATATCTTCATTTTAGTTGCCTTGTCTGATAATATTTCATATGATACTCTTTAACACTGCTCTTTAACTCTTATACACTTTTGACTGATATTTTCATTGTTTTACTGCTGTAAAAAATATTTCTTTTTGTAGTAAAAAATCAGCAAACTATCCTTTTGTTTCACTGTTTCTTCTTGACTGTTTTCAAGGAAATTTCTTCACTGTTTTACCTCTTATTTTCACATTAAATCTATAAATTCTTGCCATTGTTCTTCACTGGGAATTTTGACATTCTTCAGCTTTCTAAAATTATCATCTGCCTCTGTGTATTTAGCAAAATTGGATGTAAACACAAAAGTATGTTTGAGCTGATGTTGAAGAAAGAACAAATATTCAAAGTGTTGAAGGAGGACTTTACCTGTGGGGGTCCCTTGTGGCAATGGTTTTTTGACTTGCTCCTTGGAAAATTCCCGATTTTTGTTATCATAATTTTTTTTGGGCATTAGTTTTTCATTGAAGACATGAATATCTAGCAAGCCCTTCTGTCTCAAATTTTTATATTTCACCTTAAACTTTTCTATGGAAATGTTTATTGTTTCACACTTCTATTCTAGGTAGTTCATCAAATTTTTCTCTGTTACTACCTTTTTAATCTGTAAAATGGTCTCTGTTCTATCCAATATCTGCAACTCTTCCAATTCTGCTATGTTCTTTCTATTCAGGAATGTGATGAGTTTTAAAGCCTGAGCTGGCTTATCAGTTAACTCATCCTTGGTCTTATGAATCTTTGCTTGAGCTGCTAACAATAAGTCTCTCTGCTCATATATAATTTGAATTGAAGGCCATTGAGTGTGAATGGCCTCAATTTGTTTGTCCATAGATGATTCTTGACAAATGAAATTTGTTCAATGAATGTTAGCTCTTTTTGTAAGTCCTTGATTTGTTCCCCAAGTCTAATTGCCTTCTGCTCATGGGTTTTAGAATTTATTTGAGCTAACTTATTTGTGGCTTCAAGATTTTCAATTACCTTCTTTAGGCTATTGATTTCATTAGTTTTCAATGACATTTCCTCCATAGCCTTAATAATTTGACCTGCTCCCTCTGTTTGTTGGACTTGTGTTGTAGAAGAATCTGTGTTTGAAGTAGTAGTTGACCTCACTGGCACTACAGTTGTTAGTGGTTCCTTTGGTGCTAGCTTTTCTCCTAATGTGGAAGCCAATGTTGTGGTAATCACTGGTATAACCAAAGGAATAATAGGAGTGTCAGTCTCTTTCACTGTTTCCTTCTCTTGGACAAGTTGGTCCATTTGAGATTCCATTTCTTTGATTTGAGCAGTTAGTTTAAGGATGAGCTTCTTCGTCTCTTCTTTTTCACTTTGCTCTTGAAGGATTTCTTTAGTATGTGGATGCTCACTTTGAGGAAGCTTAAGTTGTTTCCTCAAAGCTGCAATACCATCATTCTTTTTCTTAATCAATAATTCTTCTTCCTGCACATTTGAGGGATCATATCCCACCCATAAAATCAAATCCTCTAAGGATTTAATCCTTAGGTATTTTGCATACAAAGATCCTTTGTCTAGCTTCATTTGATCCTACATGTTAATAATAGTATTCTACAACTTTGTTGCACTCATTGCCTTTGTTACCGCAATTGAATACAACATTTCAGAGCTATGTCTGTGGGATTCAATTTGGTCTAGCTCATGAACATTTTCAGTGTCTACTTCAAACTCCACCTTTTTATAATCTGCCACTATCTTTGGTGTTGAAGTAGTTGGCTGCAGAAATGACATAATCATTTTTTTTGTAGAATAGTCAAAGGCTGTCAGTAGCCTATTCCAATTCTCTAGTTTTTGCTTGAGGAATTGAGAATATATCTCTGATTTAATTTCCTCATTCTTCTGCTTTATCTGCTTATATTTTTCTTTTTTATCCAGGTCTTTTTCCTCAGCTTTTTGTGAGGAAGAAGCATCCATATTTTGTTTCTCAATCATCTGAGTATCATCTTTACCTGTTGTTTGGTATTTTTCAATCTCTACAAGAGTTTCATTGATTATCACTATAGCTTCATCATTATTTACCTATGGCTGATTTGTATCCTCAACATCAATTATCTTTTCTTTTCCAATAGAACTGAATTTAAGCCTTTTATTATAAATCAGCTTGAATTTTGTTTCTTTAGTTGTTTCAGCTATATATGTTCCTTCTTCTTTGCTTCTTTTGGCTAAAGTTTCTAGTGGGTTTACAACTTCCAAGGCTTGTGTTGTAACCATTTTTCCTGATGTCTTTGTATTAATGACTGCATCTATCAATGTGTTTTCCACCGAATCTTATTGATTGGAAAAATTCTCAATCTATAGTTTGGGTTCATGAATGAAGGGTGTAAGTTTACATTTTACCCTTAAATTACTCAAGATCCCTTGAGGATCATAGTTCCATGGAAAAATTTGTTGAAATTTGAACTCTACTAGTCTCTTTGAGATCTCTTTTTCTGCTTCTCTGTTATTTATGATGAAAGGACCAATCTAATTCTTAAACTTGAATTGAGTCTTTTTCCTTGCAGCTAAGAAGTTGATAGAGTCAGAATTTAGAATATTTCTTAAATATTCCAATGCAAAAACTCTCATGTTCATGTATTTTGGAAACTTATAAGGTAATAAGTTTAATCCAAAAATTCTTATCTCTGTATGCTTTTCATAAAGAAACCAGTCTCCCATTTTAATCTGTTTTGATAATTGTAATATCCTCTTCATTTCTTCATTGACCCTGGGCTGATCTAATTTGTACAAAATATTCATTGTTGGATGGATGAAAAGGTCTGAAAAATCTATATAAGTGAATTCACTATTTTCTTTCCTTAGCAAGGAAGTCCATAAGACAATAGAGAAAGGCTTACCCTCCAAGTCCATCTTTTGCAATGCAATTGGAAAATTGTTAGCCTTGAAGAATAAAAACAAATGAAACAAGTAGGAAGAGTATCTGAAAACCCCTTCAGTGGGTAGTTTGGTAAGCTGGTGATGACTACTATCTGCTATGAAACTGGCATAATAAAAAATGAGTGCCGGAGGTTGGCTTAGAGATAAGGTGGATACAAAGCCAAGAATGGATTCATCAGCGAATCCATCTGTAAAATATCCCAGTATAAAAGATAGCATTGAAATAATATGCCTAGATCCTTCAGGAAATTGGGCAGTGGAATAAGGAGGGCTCAACTTAGGAATGTCAACATGGGAAGGAAAAAAGTCTTGAAATATCATAAACTTCTTTGGGAAATCTAGGCTTAAGTACAACTGGGTTAAAAATTCAATAGATAGGGGAACGAATTGAGGATCAGACTGTAATTGCAGCATTTGATTTATAGACTCTGTTGTAATAGTAAAAAGGATTTCTCTGTCTACATTAACAATGGCCCTTTGGTCTAGTTCATAATGCTTTTTACACAGTCTAACAAGGTCTTTTCCAAGGTGGGTCAATGGAACTATATATTAGGGAAAATGAGTCTCCCAAATAGGAATTTCATCTTTGTCCAAGTACTTATCATAGCGCCAATTATGTATTTCCAAAATGATAAATTCTACCATAGGGTCAATAATCTTGTATTCCATATCAATCAGTGGAAGGGTTTCTTTAGCAACAACAGGTGGCTGGAGAGGATTTAATGACACAGTAGATTTAGTAGTGCGGGTTGGAGTAGCTTTAACATCTTTAAGAGTTATATATTTAGGAGGTTTTCATCCTCCAGTCTTGGTTGGTTTAGAACCTCTAGGTTTAGCTGTGATCTTCGTTTTAGTCATTTTGGATTAACTACTGCAAGCTTAAACTATTTGCAGGAGTGAATTTTCTTTATCAGAGGATATGAAACTAGGATAATATAGAAAATGAGGGTTTCTTGAATATATTGACTGAAAACAAGGGTTTTTAGGATATATAAAGGCTTTTAAACCCTTTTATGTATGTGAAATTGATCTTAAGAGGTCACAATTTGAGGAATTTGGCTTAAAAAAATGGTTTTTCGGTGTTCAGTGTTTTTGGGAAAAATTTTCACGTAAAACCCTTAATTGAAAATTTGGTTCAATGATTCTGGGTCTAAAATTTGAAATTGCAGGTTTTGATTGCTCGAAAAATACCTTAATCAATAGGTATTTGGCTTCTCGAAAGGTTCTAAGGAAATCATGGTTGAATTTGAAGTCTAGTCCGGATTTATGGTGTGGTTGAATGGCTTTAATGGTCTTCAATGGGGAGTCTGTGGTAAATTTTGACTTTCTCCAAGTATAAGTCAATAATTTTGATCAAAAGGGTTTTTTCACAGTCGAATAGAGTTCTTTATAGTTCGGAACACACAGATAATCATAAGTAATGGTATAAAAAAAGGTTTTAAATTTTGATTTTTTATTTATTGTAAATGCATTAAATGCAAGTCTTATCAAATGGCGAGAGCGGTTTGGATTTTAAAATGCAAAAGCGACAGCAGTTTTTGCATTGGGTTCAAGCGGTAAGTTGTTTTTACCCAAATGAACGTGATCCAACAAAATATTGACACGTCGCGGGGGGCGGAATGGGTAAAACCACTTATTTTGTGCTCGATTAGTGTTGGAACGGGTGTTTTATTTTTCTGCGCGATATTAATTTCACATTGTTGGATTTGGAGTATTGGAGAGAAGGGTCACGATTTGATTGAAAGCTACGGGTGAAAATATGGTGGGACCGGGTTAAGGTTAAGCGGGGTGTGTCAAAGGTTTTATATATGTAAAATCGGGTTTCATTTATGGTAAAAAAGGGTTAAATGACAATGTTTTTATATATAAAAGAGTTTTATATATAAGGGTGGAGGTGCATGAGGCAGGGTTATGCTGGTAAGTGTATTACAAATGCGGGGGTGGGGGGGCAGTTTAGTTTTTATTTAAAATAAACCTTAGCTTATTTTATTTAAACATTGGATTAAAAATATGTGAGGAGGAATGAATTTGTTTGCACAAGGCAGAGTTTAGCATGGTGGTATTCCCAAGATTTTTAACCTTTATAAAATGAAAAATATCACTCAGAAACTTAGGCTAAAATGCTGATGAGTGGGGTAAAACTCATTGGTGAGATTATTGTATTATATAGCTTTAAACCTTGTGAATGGTTTAACGACTATAAGGGTGGGATATTTAATTCATGCTAGTTTTAGACCAAAGGGTGTTTATTTGGGTTTTTAATTTAGCATGTGCATATTAGTTGTGGTCTAAAAACTATATAATAGTGGGTTTTAGGGGGTATTTTAGAATAAGGGAATTATATAGATAGGATAATGTGTTTTTTTAGGGAATTAATAAAGTAAGTTAGAAGTTAATATGACAAGGGGAGATGGAATACAAAAATACACTAAATGACCGAGTAGATTGAATAAATAAAAGCATAGTTTATTATTTCATCAATTCACCAATTTACTTTGGATAGAGTGTTTTTTGAGCGCTTTTGTATTTTTTATGAATGAAGTTAATTAAATGGGATTTTAAGTTTCATTAAGTAAGAATGATTCTTTACTTATGAAGATGACTTAAATGTATGAATGAGGGATAAAAAATGGTAAAGGGGAATTATCATAAGAATTCAACATTTTCTACTATCTAGTCACGGAGCCTTGTGTCCGGTCTCAACAGAAGTCAGAGAAATGCTCTGAGCCTGTTTGACTAGAAGTATAGAATAATGAATACCTACAGGGGAATGGAAATTAGTGATTTTTGCCCAGTGATGAATATTACATGTTTTTCCCACTTCTTTCTACCTACCCATCATTACTCTAACATTTTTTCTTCCTTTTAGTGGGTGCATTTAAGCTTGATACCTTGAAATATTTTATTCTTTTGAAAGCATAAAACTATCTAATTCTACCTTATTTCATCCGAGGGCTCAAATTAAATTGATGAAATCCTCATTATTCTCTACCTATCTACTCATTTGTTAGGATTAAACTGTCTAACAAAACTTTATTCACTATCTAAAACATGGAAATTGGAAACATGAAAAATCAAGTTTAAACAATTTAACTCATCATGGATTATGGAATTTTTTGACACTCTGCCATAATTATTTGCAAAAAGTAAAACGTAGTGGCATTTGGACTTGCACACTTTCATGTTTTATTTTCATATTTTTTCTTTTGGGGTCTATATATTTTTAAAGTCCTTTGATCTTTCTCATAGGAATTTTTACCCTCTTTTTGTTTTTTGTTTTTTTTTTTCAAAATATGGGAGTTTTTTTTGCAGAAAGCAAGGTATGTACATATTTTACAAGACTATCAAGATTCAATTCAAAATTATGAATCCTATACTTATAGGACCCTAACACATCTCACTTTCCATAATTTTCCATGATTTTATTTGCTTCCCAAGAAATCACCAACCGTATTTACCATTATTACACCTCATTTTTCACCATGTTGTTTTGGCCAAATTTGGTACCCACCACTCTTTCCAACAGTCTGTTGTTACAGAGTGATGTTACAATCTCTGTAGGATGGACATACTGTCTGTGCGGCATGAAACTAAAGATACAGTCTTAGTCTGCAGCAATGTAGATGTGTGGGAAGTTTTTGTCAATGCGGGATGGGATATCTACTTCGATATATTGTAGGGATTTGACAAGGGAATCAAGATGGAGTTTGCGCTAAATTTGAATGAGAATTTCTCTAACGTCAGAGGATTAGAAATTCTCGTCACAGAGGAAGTAATCGTGAAAGTTAGTAGGCTAAGACAGCAAAGGTAGCAATGTTTTTCTCAAAGAATTCCCCTCCCATAGTTTCCTGAACTATTTTTGCAGGCAGGAGAAAGTGTTGTTCAATATGGGAGAGGCTATGAGAAAAAATTTGTACCATACCCATGGAACGAGGTAGCAGGCTTTGTGATGAAATACATAACCTGCGAAGGACGGGCCACAACTCTGTTCAAATACCATTTCAAAATCATGGCTCACCTTCGATTTCTGTAGGCACATGTTCATTCCTTAAACATGCCTTTCTTTTTATTAAAACAACTTCAGCACATGGCACAATCCGCTTGACATTCATGCCAGATGTTGGTAGTCCTCTCCAATCACGGAATGGTTCCTTTGTTGGTCATGCATGCAATAGTTCGATTTCAAGTTTCCTGGGAAGAACTCTATGGGTCATCGGAAGAAGAGATAGAAGATGTTATTGCTACTAGAGAGGAGGAATTGGAGGTGTAAAACTGGTCAGAGGGTTGGAAAGTGATGATGTTACACAAGAACCAGCATCACCTACCCAAGGAGATATGAATATTGAAATAAGCAAGGGTGTCACACAAGAACCACCCCTAACTCAGTCAGAACAGGGAGACAGAGAACAAATAATCTGTGAAGTCGACACTGCTCCTTAAGAACCAATATCGACCGTAGGCAAGGAAGTAATGCATGAAGAACATGGTGATAGAGAATAAATAAACCATGAAGTCGACACTGCTCCATAAGAACCAGTATCGACCGCAGGTGAGGAAGAAATGCACGAAGGACAGGAGGACAGAAATGAAATTATCCTCAAAGCTGACGCTCTTCCAGAAGACCAATGTTGACTCCGACTGAAGAATCAATGCATCAAGGTGCGACCAAGTAAGAAACGAGGGTGATGAAGGTATTCCCCGTTCTCCTTTTCAGTCTATGATGCCTAGAGGAGCAAGGGAGTTTCGATCATCCCAAAGAATAATGGAGGAGATCATTTTCCCACCAGTACTGAGGTTCGTTGACTCAGGGAGAGATATGACCAATATCGGTCCATCAATTGTTGATTCTCAGCAAGGGCACCCAGAGGATCAAAATGGAGAAGGAAATCCCATGGAGACATAGGAGCATAGGATGGCCGTTGAAAGTGCTAACCAAGTGACATAATTCCCTGAGGTAAATGAGAAGGAGAATGCTCCTGAAGAAAGGGAACCAAGTCAGAAAGACGTAACAGAAAAATCAGTTGATGACATTAACAACGTTCCACTGCCTCCTGAGCCTACTACAGGCCTGGGAGATGAATTCATTGTCAAACAAGAATGGATAGAACAGTGTGAAGTTAGGAGATTACCTCTCAAGAAAAGGTATCAACTTCAATTTAATGAAACCATGTGATTGAAGAAGGAAGTATCCCGGTTGAAGAATAAGGTTAAAGTATATAAATGGAAGGCAATAAAACCTAAAATTGACATCTCCTCTACAACTACATAGATTGGTCTAATTAAACATCTATTTGAATCTACTAAAATTCAGAGATGGCAATTTTCTGTGAATGGGCATAATAAGGAGACAATGCAGGTTTGAGAGCAGGCTGTTGGGATTGTTACAAGGTATATAGACCAGTTGGATAGAGCACGATAGAGGAAAGAAAAACAACAGGGCAAGATAAAGGAGTTAGAAGAACAAGTGTAAATGCTGCAATCGGATAAGGAAAATATGTTTACCTTGGTGCAGCAGGAAATGGCCTATAGACTTCCCGCTTGTATTTATGCCTTATTCCTTCATGAACAGTTCCTTTTCTTTTTCCTGGAGAGTATATATAAGGAAATTTATCACAAATTGAGGATCCAATCTAGTTCCTCCGTATTTTGAAAATTCATGATATCATAGGTCAGCACTTAATGTGTGAAATCTACATGCATGGTTACTTCCTAAGGCACGATTAGGCCTTCAACCCTGTTCCATTTGTGGGGGGTATTCATTTGAGAGATTTCACCTCCTACACTATCAATAAGATTAAATGGAGAAAGGCTTGTGGTACGTTTGAAGAAAACCAAGTTATAAGGCTACTGATGATGAGGAGGGAGCATGGCCAGGCATCAAATATTTATAATAAGAACATTACCTTTTTACAGACTGAGGGGCATAGGGGACATATGATGATAACCCAGAAATGATGTGTTGATATTTGTGTTAGACAGATAGTAGTTTTTCAAAATGAAGTGTAGGATAGTGGTCAAAGGAGGTGGATGTTGTCATCATCAACCGTTAGAGGTCGAGAACATTTTGGAGCACCCAACTTTTCATGAGCACTAGAAAGGGTGCCACACTTTGTAGCCTATATTCATACCTCTGGGGTCTGGTGGATGGGACTGAGGTTTCAGTTCCCCCTCATTTGGTTTCCAGCAGAACAATATACTCCTGCATAAAATGTTAGTCAAGATTGGTGGAAGGATGATGTTCTGACAGAAGGATATAAACCCATGGGAAAGAGAAGGCGAGGGAATATGACCTTGTACAAATTCATGCTAGTCAGAGTCAGTCCAAACCAGATCTGAGAATACGACGAGCTACATGAGGACATGCAGATAGACCAGTTGGGGGGAGATGTTGTGTACCAAATTTATATACTTTACTCTCCTACTTTCACCCACCTTTATACCTCTTTGTATCATTAACTGTTCTGAACACAGGAGGTAAATCCATTCCCATTATATTATATGGAATATTTGATTAATGAAGTAATAGTCGTGGATGTTTTACCTATGCAAGTGTTAACTTTGTTATTTCCACAGATTCAGAAAGTAAAGGGATTAAATTTGCAAGCCACAAATAAACTCCAAATTCTCAGCATTATCTCAACATGCTTCAACAACACAGCAGATTCCAACTTACCCTAGATCTATTTCATGATTTTCGTGGTTTCCTCTCGGAAACTAGTTTGTTGTTGTAACAATTGTATAATAGTATATATTTAGTTATTAGATGGGAAATATGGTTTTCCTGAACATTTGTATAAAAGGGTCTCAGGGTTGTGAATTGGGGTTAAGCAGAAAGAGATAGATATTGTAACAGAAGTGTTTTTAATCAATTGAATGCACATGTTTTGATGTTCTATTTGTGAGCCGTGAGTTTACCATAGCCTTGATCAGAGAGTTGGGCCCACTCTTCTCATTAGGTGCTGCGTTATTTCCCTTTTTCTGATTTCATAATTTTGTTTATTATTGTAGCTGTTGTTCTAGTATGATTTTGTAATTGTTGTGAATGCTTTTATAATTACGTGATTTATATTTAATTGCTATTATAGTAGTTTGCTTTTTCTAAAGCTTGTGTTCAATAACGTATTATGTTATTGCTCTTGCATATACTGTGCACATCAGTCTTGCAATAAAAAACACACCCAGATTGATAATTAATGTGGAAAAGGGGTTTGAATATTTTTTCACACTTGGACACCAACAGTGGGTAGGAAATCACTCCAAAGAGGCCCATAATTATAGCATCGTGGACGACTTAGCACAGTCCCCAGCTACCATATCGACTTTAGAAGTACTGAAATATTTCCCAAAGCAAAGGAAAGCCTTACTTTCTTCATTAGGTGCAATTGACCTTGCCGATTCATGCCTAATGTCTTCTGACTTAGATAAAGCCACCCCTAGGCTTCCTTCACTGGTCACCTTCCAGATACCAGTGTCAGTCCACAACATAACTATCCACTATTGTATCATCGATGAGGGTGCATCTAGATGCATCATGTCAAAAAGAGTTTGGCAGAAGTTGGGATCCCCCGAAATAAATCCATCACACATCACACTTAGAGCATACGATGGGTGCCCTTCTGCTCCCGTCGGTCTCTAGTAAAATGTCCCAGTATGGTTGGTCGACAACATGGTTATTATAGACATTGAGATCTTGGAAGCTTAGTTGGATTACAATATACTCCTTGGACGAAATTATATGTGTTATCAACTTTTTTTTTTTTTTTTTAAACTTTGACAGTTTACCTTGTTCCTAGTCATGGTCTTAGATAGGTGTTGAGTCATTTCATGTTTTAAGGGGTAAGTGATAGGGTTAGAGTCTCAAAAGTATCATTTTAATTTCCAAATAAAGTTTGACAACCTCATTCCATGGTTTAAAGGTCCCATATTCTATTTAGAAGTCATATTTTAACCCTTTGAATTTTTTTCTAAAATTAGCCACGAAACCACACTTTCGTAGCGCAATCAATGAAAAAAGTTGTTTTTCACTACGAAAGCGTTGCTACTTTCATAGTGCATTTCTCTAAAAATAATCTAAGCGCTCTAAGAAAGTGTGAATTCATAGCGGGTCATGTCAAATCAGCAAATCATTCAAATTCCGTTAGTTTTTCATCATTAGGTGTCAGTTAGAGGTCATTTCCAAGACAAATAACCATTAAAAATCATCATTGCATTCGTAGAGGTTTCATTTATGAAATCTAAGTTCAAATTTGAAAGGGCTGGCTAGTTTCTTATTCCAGTTTGCATGCAAAACACTCCAACAAACCATTTTCAAGAGTAAAGCTTGTGGTAATATCACACCGAAGCTTCTATTATCCATTATCAAGCGAGGCTGAATATTTTGAATTCAAGCGAGGCTGATAATCAGAGTTCACAAGAAACTTTCAGAAATTCAAAGACAAAAATGACTGAGGAGAAGAAAAATCACAGATTAGGACATTATTTAAGGATAGAGTCTGAAAGCATATGAACCATAGCTAAAGACAAATCAGTATTGGAGGCTTTCAAGAAGGCAGGGTGTTTGAAATTTTGTGAAAATTTATAGGGAGGACATAGTGAGGTGACAAAGGAGTTTGCTTTACATTTTACTGGCTCAAACACAAAATTGGACTGTTAAACTTGTCAGTTACTCCTGAGATTATTGCCTTAGTAACAGAGATTCCTAGGGGGCAAGAGAGATGGTTCAAAGGTTTCATATTTGACATGGAGGCATGCAAAGCGTTTCTAAAGCCAGAGTTTGCAGAAATGGATTTAAACAATGCAATTCCCAGGAGATGCATCAAAGATTCATATTCCAATTTTCTATACAACATCCAGAGGTATTTTACCTGTGAGGGAAGGTATCATAAAGTATATTCATATCATTTTAAACTTTTTTTGCACTTTAATGGCATGATATCTTTAGATTTGCCATTTTTTCTATATAGAGGTATAGCTAAGATGGTAGGCAAGGTTCAAATGAAATCTAAAGGGTGTGAAACCTCTTTATTCCACCATGTTTTAATCAAGTTGATGATCTTACATGAACTCCAAAAGATCAACAGAGAATGGTCATCATTTTTGTTTTTATGTTGTTTCTAAGTGGAAGCACAAACTATAGGCAGTAACCCTAAAGGAAAAGAAACTCCACCTACAGAATCCAGCAAGCCTATAGTGACAAGGTCAAAAAGGTTTGTTAAGCTAAAACCTAGGAAGCAGGTGAAAGAGCCAGTAGGAAAAGCATCAGTGGTTATTTTTGAAACTCCTTAACCTGCAAAACAAAGGATAACTGAATTTAAAGAGATTTCACACGAAAAATTAGCTAATAAACAGGTTCAATAGAAATTGAATAGGAGTCAAATTGCAAAAGAAAAGTGTAAAGCAGTGATTTCAAGAGCAAGTGATACTCCGGGCTTAAAGGTAAACTTGGATGATATCTTACAAGCCATTGATATAGAAGAGACCCCTTTGGTTTGAGTTGATTTCATAAAATTTGATGAAGGAAAGCAGAAAAAGATGAAGTCATCCAAAAAACTAGTATTCAATGATGAAGTTGCAGCATTTGTATTCAAGGTAAGGAAGCCTGTAACCAGACAATCCAAAAAGATGCAAGAGCATGTTGAGCTGGAGAAAACAGAGGAAGCTTCCACTGTTCATGAAGAAATTATAAACCTTTCATCACGTATACCAGAAAAGGTAAAAAACAGAGTATTCCCCACTCAAATAGAAAAAATCAGTTATGCAGAGATGGAGGAAAGGTTGAAATCAACCAATATTGAAATTTCCAGGCTAAGGAAGAGAGAAAGAAAGCATGCTATTGAAAAGAAAAATTTGAAGAGGATGAAAGCCCTTTGGGAAGTTGAAAGGGTTGCTAAACATGAAATATTTAGCAGTGAAACACAATATTTCAGTTGGACTATACCATCAATAAAAGAAGCCAGATTTGTGAGAGTAATGAATACTCAGTTGAGAGCCACCAACAGAAAGCTAAGGAGATAGGCTGAAGACCTAGAAAGTCAGTTGATAATATCTCAAGAGAAACTACAACAACAGTGATACGGGGTAATGAAACAGGGCAGTAAATGATAAATCTTAAATCAGTTTGTCATTAAGAAGAATACCATTTTTAGGAAAAACACCTTTAAAGTTAAGTTGTTTTTCTTTTTGATGTTGATATCAATCTTGGAGAAGCTTTGAAAATCTTCAAACTTTAAATTTTTGAAGACTGTGTTAAAAAAGAGAGCCTGCACAGCAATTTTGTAGCGCACTACGAAACTGCTGAAGATGATTTTTTGGAACTTTATATATATATTTTGGAGATAAGGATTGATGGGTTTCAAGTTTTAATGTTGCTAGTGGAAAGATGAAGATCACAAGTGAAGACTCAAATTGCAAAACAGTAGAAAGAATGGTTAAAGGAAATGTTTTACAGTAATGTAAAATCTGCGCTACGAAAACATGCTACTTTTGTAGCGCAGTCATATTTCATGACTTTTTCACTTTTTCAAAGATTTTCTATGCACAGGTGGAGGATTAAAGTTTTCAAGGGAATATTAGCACATGTGACACATATAAAAAAATCATCAATGTTAACAAAACTGCTCAAAGATAAACATGGAGATTAAGGGCTAAAAGGCGAGAACTCTGTCTCCTGGTTTTTAGGACAGTTAGGTCATGAATCAGCAGGTTTACAACAAGGCTGGAGGCATCATCAAAGTTTGAAAACATGGATTTTCAGCTACAAGAAATCATTAAAGGTTTAGATAAGGTTGTTTCAAACATGTTAAGGAATTTCACTTCTATTTGTATTAGGACTCTTAAAAAGACAGTTTAGCTATCAGTTTGTAATTAATAGTTTGTTTCATGAATATAATAAGTGTCAAGAATGGAAATTCAAATTCTCCTAATGATGGATCATGGAATCCAAGATTGTAAATGCTTTATATGAAGCATGAGGTCAAATTCATCAAGGTTGGCATTTTTCATTAGCAAGGAAACTGTGTTACTGTATGTCACTATGTTCTTCTCAATTTAATACAGAGATTTATTTGACTACTCAAGATTCATAAGGAGTTTAAGTGTATCATTTTTCTATGGCTTTTCAATTACCTACTTGCAGTAGTATTTGTATGTGTTACTTAGAATTCATTTGGCAATGCTCTAACTTCCTTCACATGCAAATAGACTGTGTTTTATCACTGTGTTATTGTTTTTCTCATAAACCTAGACTCCAAGTGCCTTGACTTCCATGTTTGACAGATTATGATGTTTTGTTGAAGACTATCTTGACTCCATGGCCCAATGAGTATTTGCTAATCTTTGATTCAACCAGTTATACAATTTTATCCTTTTTATCCCTAGAGTTAGTGATCTAATCATTAATCAAAAATCTTAAACCTATTGAGAGATCCCTCTCAGGTTGAGGAGGCTAAGTCTCAGCCAAAATATTGGTTTGAAAGAGTTACTCAGAGTCTACATGATGAGAAGCCTATCAGGGTCAGATTTTTTTATAACAATATGTACGCCATGTCTATGATAACATCCTTCGTCTTTTGGATTATGATGTTCCCACATGAGAATCGCATCATCTCCATCGACTAGTTAACATACCATGACAAGCGACCCATGATGAACGCCGATGTCATTCTACCCTATGTAGATACATCTGAAAAATCCCTTACATGGTACAAAGAATATGGCCCTGGAAAATTAAAACCATCGTCTATCCTTGGATCATTCTACGAGATCCCCCTATCATACCAGAATCATTCGCTAATATTATAGGAGCCTTGGTGTGCATGATGTCATCATCAAGCACCGAGACTACCCAGGAGACAAAGACTAGTAGTAACGAAACCAAGGCCACTATCACAATGGCTTCTCTATCCTATGCCATCTCCCAAACTCCTTTTCTATACTCTCCACCTGTTTTTGTGTCACAACAAGTTTTGGCAATGGTAGTGTTGCCAAAAATATCGTATGCAATACTAGTTGGTACTTGGTCCCACCAACCATGACGGAAGGCTTGGGCATCACTGCTACAAGATTAACCCCTCTCACTCCTAAGGAGGCCCCACTTGTTAAGGAAACCACCTTAGCCATACCAATTACAAAGACCCCAATCGCAAATCCAGTTAAATCGAAAAGGAAAACCCCTAAAAAATGGAAGAAGATAGAAAAACCCATCATACCAAGGGAATTACAACCTTTTGCATTGTGCAACATAGTAGGCCACCCTAGCCATATTTGCTTGGAGCTAGACAAATTGAAACTGCTCCTAAGTTCCGAAAGTAATATCACGAGGAAAAGTTCCCGTAAAAAGGAATCAACCACAAGAAGCCAAGGCAAAGCATTGCGTACCAACCACGCATGCATTATCTGTAATAATTATTGGCATTACAATCATCATTTTCCAGAAATAATGTGATATAGGGATGCCTTACATGCGCTAGAAAAATCATATAAAGAGGATCCCCCCATACATAAAAATGGATAAGAATCTCGGGTTATATTATAACTTCAAGAGGCATGATTGTCACCAGAAAGGATCTCATTTGTTCCTCTTCCTCCTATCCAACATTGTGCACTCTCTGATGAATGTGACCATTTCATCAACGACTACGTAACCCTGGATTTGTTCCAAAGATAGTATCCGGTTGACTGTGTGTACTATGTTGGACTGCGAGCAACCCAATATTCATGTCAGATTTGTTTTGGAAATCACCCATTACATCATTGTCATTACATCCCTCGATTTCATTTAGCACTAACCATTCTACAAACAGCCGTAGTTCACCTCTCCCTAGAATATGACTGAGATAAAAAATCCATGGATAGCTCGACAACATAGGAGGATGTGAAAAATAGTTCCATTCTCTTCCTGTCAGCAAAAAAGTGGTCAGTCGAGAATCCCCTAGTCACCCCCACCCACCCTACATGGAGAATATCAACATGTGTGCTGTGAAACACATGTAACCATTTAGTCACCAAATGCCCAGAACTAGAATTTCTAAGAAGATGGTTCCCAATCACTTTATCAACTGAGTGGAAAGGGAATAGCCAAGAAATAATTTCTTGTCTAGTATGTCAGGGAAACCATCATGCTCAACATTGTACTTATATCTCTCAAGTGCGCCCCACTAATTGACATCATTCGTTCATTGGAAATGAAACACCAGGATATCATTATTCCAGAGCATAGAGAACCTAATGTAAGGCATATTTCCCCCAAGAAACCTACCCCATTTCAATACCAAAACATTGGGCGAGTAAAAAATATGCATTGACCTAATGGGACCATGTCTAGTCTAGCGAAACATGTGGGCTATGCGATAGAATAGACCACCAAGTCAATCAGTGTAAATAATTGAAGCACTTCACGAACATATTTCGCATGGTCTCCCCTATCCCTCAGAAAAATCTATCTAACGAAGAGAAGATCATGCACTTTTATTGCAGGATTTGCTGACATGTCCACCATATAATGAATTGTGAGCACCTCCCAAGGCTTCGAGTGGTAAGAGAAATGTTGAGTCTACACTCCACAAGAGAGCTAGATATCCCTAAACCAAAAAATTAGAAATGGCAGTAGCAGAATATTTCCCCTACGCCAGATCATTTCCGTGTGTCCACTTCAAGGACGAAGAGTAGTGTTGGTCCTCACACCATCTACTCGGTAGGCACCATGGTACCACGCACCATTTTCACCGGCCAAAAACATGAAACAGAGGCATGCCTATTAATGGAAACATTTAGGTGCCTCTGCACCAAGCACAATTTCCAAATCCTGGAAAATGCAAGTACCCTTGGTACGCCTAGTGAGGAACCTAGATTTGCTCTGACGCAAGCCGCTGCCACCAAAATTCCTCCCCCACCAAACAATGACAACATGATACATCATATACAATTCATATCATCATGTATTAGAACCATGAATTGTGTTGTTTTCTCATTAGTCATAGGTTTCAAGTCAGTTGCAACTATGAGAGTAGTTGTACCAACGACGGTGCAAACCCAATCTATCTGCACCCTGTCGACCGCATCTGGTTCCACCGAATCGACGATGGAAATGATGGAGTCTTATTCATGTCTATCTACTAGATTCTTTAGGACCAAACGACCTCCTCATGGCCTCATGGAGACTCAATCCCCCTTATAATTCTTATTCCACTCAGATGAGGATATTATTGAGGCCATGACAGAACTAGATTATCTGTGGGATGCAATGCATCACCGCTCGTTTTTTCTTCTTGAAAAAATGTTCAACCCTAATAAAATAGGAAACCAAGAGAGTTATGCAATCAAACCAAAATATATATTTCTATTGGGGAAATTCAATTGGTTCAAAAATTCCATTCTGGTGCTCGATGCATTCGAAGAAGGGAAAATGTTAAACATTTCTCCTACCATCAAGGTGAATATCCATTAGGGGAATTTTGAGGTCTAAAATGGGCCTCCTAAGGGAAATGTACAATCAAAATTCACTTTATGAGAACCAGTCACATTTTAGGGGATGACATCATCCCTAATGGTTGAGGTGGCATTGCTTGAATTAAAGGTACTTACTTGTCACATTCTCAATGGTGAATAAAAACTCATGGTTAACCATGATAGTGCTCTAAGTACTTTTAAAGTCAAAGTAAAGTACTCATGATAAATGTCATTTCACACTTTTTGAATAAAAATATATTATTGTTATTTCATATTTCTTCAATGTTACAATGCATATCCCTATACATTTATTATATTATATTATTTTTAAATAGTATATTGATTACATGTTATTATACAATTTAAAAATATAAATTTTAATCAATAGCATATAATATAATTAAGAATTTATAAATTTATATTTATATTTTACTTTAAGTTATTTAAGTACAAAGGACGAATCATTATTTGTTCAATGATAATCGCTTTTTCTTTAAAAACTCATTCTTATTTATAGTCACATCAATACGAGTTTTTTATTAATTTTATGTTGGTACAAATTTTGAATTGAATTTAACTATGGTTACATGGATTTTGGTGCAAAAAGTTAATTGAAAATTCATAAATATTATTTTATTGGTTTAGATATTATTTTATTATTTTCTTAGGAGGCCCATTTTAGACCTCAAGATTACCCTAATGTTTCGAAATCCTGAGAAATTAGAAGAAATTTCACTGGGGGAAACATGTTCCCCATATGAGATAACCTCTTACACCCATTTGTTGCAAGAGTATCGAGATATATTTTCATGGGAATACTTGGAAATGCCAGGGCTTAGTCCCACTATTGTAGAGAACCACATTGACGCTTAGCCTGGCGTACCGCTAGTATGCCAGAAACAACGTCAAATGCACCCATCCAAGGAAAAAGAAATGAAACTATAAGTCGATAAAATTCACAAAGCCGAGTTCATCTACCCCATCGATTATACATCATGGGTTTACAACCATGTTCCTGTCATGAAGAAATAGGTCACCATATGCGTCTATACCAATTTCTGTGATTTGGAAAAACCCTTTCTAGAGGACAATTACCCTACCCCATTTATCAACCAGGTTATTGACGCTTGCGTGGGACATGAGGCCCTCTTCATGGATGCTTTCGCTGGTTATAATCAAATCCAAATATGCCACACTGACTGGTACAAGACTACGTTCACTACCCCATGAGGCACATTCGTGTACTAGGTGATGCCATTTGGTCTTCAAAATGCTGGAGCCACTTTCCAGTGGGCCATGAATTATATATTTCATGACTTGCCACACCTCATCCTTGCCTACTTGGAAGACCTCACCGTCCGATCCAAGAAGCAATCTGATCATCTCGAAGATCTGCGACTGATATTCCAACGATGCTAGAAATACAACCTACGGTTGAATCCCCTCAAGTGCATCTTCTACATCACAACAAGATGAATTCTAGGTTTTATTGTGTCCCAAAAAGGAATTAGAGTGGACCCCCTCAAGGTCCAAGCTATCAAAGAAGTACTGCCACCTCAAACCCTCAAGAAACTACAAAGCTTGTAGGGAAAGGCCAATTTTCTAAGACGGTTCATCCTATACTATGCCACTTGTGCTCATGTATTCCTATGCCTCCTTCATTAGGACATCACATTCAAATGGGACGATCAAGCCCAACAATCATTTGAGGGAATTAAATATACATTATCTTCAACACCATTGATTAGTCCCCTAGACTATGAAAATGATTACACCTTGTATCTATTAGCATCTGAGATCGCTTTGGCCGGGGTGTTAATCTAGGAGGACCTCGACAGGAAATAACACGTAATTTATTACATTAGTAAAAAATTATCAGGCCCTGCATTGAGATATGATCCTGAACAAAAAAGACTGCCCTCGGATTGATACATGCAGTCCAAAATTTTTTGCCATTACATTATCTTAAGGATGACAACAATCATCCTAGATATCAAACCCATGAAATACCTACTCACATACTATTTAATGAACCATAAGTATGCTTGCTGGATAGTTATACTACAAGAATTCAACTTACGGTTTTGCTCCCCCAAGAGTAATAAGGCTTTAATTTTAGCCGAGCTCATCATAGACCTCCCAAGTCAGACCAAAGGATCACCAATAATTGATTCACTACCGGATGAACATATCTTCCTAGTGATGATTGACAACCCTTGGTATGGAGATATTATCCTTTTTCTACAAACCCAAGAGTTCAGACCCAAGCTCACCCATGACGACCGTAGATGCATATGCCACCATCCCCCTCAATACCTCCTCATGGGAGATGTCCTGTACTGACAGGGCATCGAAACCATTTTACGTCGATGCCACACTCATGACCAACCTGAGCAAGCCCTTAAGGATTGTCACAACAAATATTTTAGTGGCCACCTCTCTGGAATGGCCACTTCCCAAAAAGTTCTGTGGGCAAGATAATTTTTCCCACATTATTTCGATACTGCATTTCAGTAGTCAAAAGGTGCAAGGGATGTCAACGCTTAACTCTCAAGGTAAGAGTCCCTCCCGCTCCCTTGCACCCCTCTAGTCGTTGGTCCCTTCTGGAAATGGGTGATTGACTTCATTACTTGCAACCCCATGTTGTTAGGCAACCAAAAATAAATTATTGTGGCCATTGACTACTTCACCAAAGGGGTATAAGCCATGCCCACATACGACAACATGAGAGAAACCGTTGCACGGTTTCTGTTCAACCATGTCATTGCCTGGTTTTGTGTACCAAAATATTTAGTCTATGACCATGGAAAAGACTTCAAAAATGAGGTTTTCCAGGAGCTATCCCATCACCTCGGATTCACACATGAATTTGATTCACCATACTACCCCCAATCCAACAGATAGGTAGAAGTTGTAAAAAAAGTACTCAAAATGATGTTACAACACATGGAAAATAACCACAAAACAAATTGGCACATTCGCATATTCCACAAAAGTGAAAACATCAACAGGGTTCACACCCTTCCACTTAGTGTACGAATTCGAAGTTTTGATTCCCATAGAACGTGAGATCCTAAACTTACACATTGCCATGGAAATCCTCGATGACACCCAACCTCTAAAGAAACGCTTAGTAAAATTAGAGCTTTTCAACAAAAGTTGACGATATTAGCTCCAACATAATGAGGCCCATAAAAATTAGGTGAAAGCATTATTGGATCACAACATCACCCCTCGATCATTTACCGAGGGGGAGTTAGTCCTCCGCTACGATGTCACAAAAGAAGCCCTAGGGCCAAGAAAGTTCAAAACCTTGTGGAAAGGCCCCTATGTCATAAAACACTATATCCTAAAGGGGGCATACATCTTGACAGAGCTCGAAGGAACATTCCTAAGCGATCCCATCAATGGTCTCTAACTCAAGAAATTTTACCCATAGGGGGCAGGAGGGTTCAGCCCTAGAAATAACATGCACATAGAAAACTTTGTTTTTGATCACAAACGTGTTTCAAAAAGTGCTATGTGTCACAAATGGATCTTCAACTCAACCATTATTTTTGATTTGCTAGTGGGGCATCGTGATGGTATCCAAATTTAGAGGCAGCCACTTGGGTCATCTACTACCCTGACTGATCGCCATTCCTCACCAACAAAGTATGCATCGAACCAGCTACAAACAATCAGGTAGAACATGACACCATCATAGGGCTCATGAGTGATGCCTTCAATCAAGGCATATTCCAGTTGCATATCTACCTTGATTCCCAATTAGTTGTTTCACAGTTAAACCAAGAATTTGAGGTACAAGATTTAGAGCTGTTTAGAAAATATTTGCGTGCAAAAATATTAAGCTATCAATTTGATCATATTACATTCACAATTGTACCAAGAAATAAAAACCAGACAATAGATCACATAGCTAGCCACATCCTAGATTGGAATGCATCTCATATAAACCATCATACATAAAACCAAAAAACATAAAAATATAGATATCCATTAATGATACACAACATCCATAAAAACATATAAACCATAGACACATCATCAAGATCCTCAAACAATACATCTCGCATATATAACAAAAAATATGCATGAGTACAAGTAATAAGTCATGTATCTGACCCGCAGGTTAACAAAAAAATACATATACACATGTCATCAAAAATAAGGGAAGCATCCCCATAATGGGTGCTTTACATGTGTACAAAATGTCTCTAGGGATGAGCCTTGCCAAGTGGGGCACCTGGACCCACAACTGGACCTGGTGCCAGTGCTAGGGCAGCCACAGCTGCCAAAACTGAAGCCACCACGTGGCACAAAGTCAGAGTATAGCCCCTCTCTCGATCCAGCAATGTCTCCAGCCAGACATCATCTAGATCATCTACAAACCCATGGGTTGACATACCCTAGGTCAGCCTATCCACTCGATCCCAAGCATCTGCTAAATCAATGGCTCGAGCCTAAGATGCAGCAAGCTACTCCACCATCTCATCCATACATGCCTCGGCCGCCTTAGCAAAAGAAATTGTCACAGTGCACTCGGTAGCAGTAGAGCCTCTACCCTCCCCGAAAGGGCTAGCTCCATCACTGGGTCCTCCACCCTGAGCCTCCACTGGATCTCCCCCCTACCCCCCAGCCTGGGGCTGAGCTCCTCTAACCCTCTGGTTGAGTTGGTGTCCTAAAAAATAAGTAGTGGGCCGCCCATCCACTCCCACATCTACAAGAGTAACAAAAATAATGTTAGTATCATCACAATACAAATATAAACCATAAAATTAAACAAATGCACCAAAAAGCACAAAAACTCATACCTGCTGGTTCCTAAGCGTACCCAGCAGGAAGGCCCATATCTGAGTCTCCTCGATAGTCCATCCTAGAGTATGGAAACTCGAGGAACATATGAGGGTTAGCCTTGAACCAAGCCTCGGTGGTCACATTCCAATAATGCCCCACCTCACCTCCTCCACTGCGAGGCATCGCTAGGGCCCATCTCCTCATACGACAGTGTCGATGAAACCCCATAGACACAGCCCCCACGGGTCATAGAAGCACCACTCTCTTGAACATAATGCTACAAAGAATGCTAGCATATGTAAATATCTTAGATCGTTCTCAGACCTTTGGTATTTGTGACACCATATCGTCATAATAATGACAGGAAAATTCAAATAAATATTCATCTCAAAGCCGACGCAGAACACCAATCTGTGGCTTGGACGCGATATGTGGTGATGACGACCCAGTCAATCTCACAATCATATCTAGAGCACACCACTCGGTTAGATCAGTCATCAATGATATAAGAATGCACCCCTCTGAAAGGGGCGCCTCGCCATAATCATGCTCTGACCAGTGCTTAAGCGCTACCCTCCGAGGTGGGAGTGGATGGGGGAGTGCCTAACCATGAGGCAATAAAATGGTCATGAAATATATATATGTCTCTAGATGGATAGCAACTTCATACCCTTTCATCACCATCAATTTTCGCCTCCTGTTCCAACAACGGATCACGTAGCGCATCAATCGATCCTGTGACCTCAGGAGGTTATTCTCGAGGAACTTGAGAAGACCCCATTGAGCAAGATGTTGTCAAGTGTTGGCATATTGTGCCATAGCCATGCGCAGGTTTGGCCATTCTATCTCTCTCCATAACATCTTGTCACCAAATAGACACACATCAGTGAAATCAAAAATTAAAAATTTCCAATTTTTTTTCAAAAATTTCCCTGGCTTTTCGACACGGTTGTTCTTCAAATAGATGCACTGATCGTGCATCTATATCTTAGAAAAACGCAGAAGCTATGTGTAAAAATTCCCATAGGCATGAAATCTCCATAGTAATCCTAAATTTTCCATGGAAGTCTCCGTGCATGTATCTTGATTTCCCATGCGGTTAAGGCCAAAAATGGCAAGGGTTCTGTAAAAACATAATTTGTACAGACACCTACCCAGTAGCACTCAAAACATTGAAATGATGGATGTTCATGGGCCTACTTGGCACTAACAACATGAATCTTTGGTGCACAGGCTGACCACAATTGCAGGAAAAGCTCGACTGCAAGCTCTGACCTCTGAAACTCTCAAACAACACAAATGAAATGAAATGAGCCATATTGACCTATATATCACCCTTTTCAATTTTTTTGAAGGACCATAACAGATCTCATAAAGCCCAATTGTGAAATCAGAAGCAACACAGTGATCAGCACCTCATAACTCCCAAAGGAGGCTTCACACATTAACACCTCTGAAAAAAAATAAAATTTTCAGTTCCGACATGTGTGCCCTCTCTTATCGTTTTTTCATTCAACACATTTTGTAAATATATTTGAATGAAAAAGATGCTTTCACTTGGGGGTATGTGTTGTAGGTATTATAAAGTACGACAAAAATCCTGTTGCCCCATGCATTGAAGGTTCCAGAGAAGGTATCACTCTTCCCTCAACATGATAGAGTCCTAGAGAAACTTTGCATATCCTGACATCATTTCTCCACAAGAAATCAACCATAGGTTCCAAACACCCGACCATGTTTATCATATCCCCACCTTGCACATGATAAACATCCTCGTTGGTCGGTAGATCCTCCCTCTCCATGGCATACATCACTCAAAGTAGACTATGCATAAAAAAATATGATGCCATGGCCATATCACCTCAGTCTGGGAGGCACTTCATGATCATTCATTCACCATGCATCAAGTCAAATTTTATCATACCAAAATAAAACCCCTTTCTCGGACCACCATTTCCACAAGCAGATCGAACATGCACGACTGTGTCTCGCATTTGGCCTACCATCCCTCCATCATCATAGCACATCTGTGATATTTTTCATCCACTTCATCACCCCCACACCGAGACTAACCAATGGGGCCCCCTCCCTCAGAAAAAACACCTTCATCACATCATTGGTGAGCGATCATTTTCATGTTTTGGGGGCACTTGTCTCCATGTTTGTATAATCCGAACCCATTTTATATTCTTTTGGAAAGTTTACAAATATTTTTTAGAAGAACATCCCCTACCCATCCACCCATTTTTTTCTCCCATGGTAACAGTCCCTAATCACCCTTGGTCAAAGCTTCACACCTTTCATGCAAAGCCACCACGACATTCATAACCAACATATACCCACCCTGGACATCCTACTGAATCTAGGGATTTCCTCATCATAAGTCTTTATGACTATTGCCAAACTGTTTTTTTCACGCTTTGACCTTGGGCCACTGAAATCCCATCATCAGTGTTCAACCAATTATCACATCATTCCTATGTTAACCTATCATACCAGAGACCCTGGTCCCTTGCATCAGTGTTTCCCTCAAATGGTTAAGGCTTCCTTCTTGTCAACTTCAACAACTATTTTCTAGAAAGGAAGCAGTACCTTGGATGCATCCACACCCAATAGGGGCATCCTCAGATGGTACTGTGGGAATCATCATTTCCCATAGATGTCATTGATCCTCTAGACATTTGACTACAATACAAGCTTTCATGTCAAGATGGTATCGTACTCCACAACCATTGCACTTTGTGAAAATTCTTCGAAGACCCATGCCATTATAATTATCCCTTTAATCAATGCTTACACGGGAAGGTGCTAGCCATACACCCATGAATATAATGAGAATTTATTCTAAAACCTACCATACCAAGGTTATGCATATGGGCACTACATTCAACTTATTCTCAAAGAAAAAATTCCCCTGAGGGCATCAGAAATTGTCACCATCAACCAAATCAGTAGATCACTACCATATAAGTGACACAGGCAGATACTTTATCTGCTAGATAGGCTATTAACTAGCCAAAGCATCATGAGCATGGGACATGCCTGCCTCATAGAAATATTGTATTTATTGTATTATACTATCTCTTGTATATTTTCAACAGAACATGGTCCCTCTTTTACTCATAGTAAGGGGTCTCTAACTTAGGCTGCACGCATGTCTCTCTCTCTCTCTCTCTCAACACAGGTTATACAGAACATAAACTATAATTTATTTCAACTATACAGTTCTTCCTATACCTCACACATTAGGGGGTAGCTGTTATCATTTTAAAATCAGATAAGAAAAATACATCATGAAATGTCAGGCAGAAGGATTTATAGGACCGAGAAACATTAGAGAATCTAGAAAATTTAACCTTCTCTAATGTCAAGAGGTAAAATTATCAAATTTCACACAGAATACATAGTCAAAGTGCGGTCCGCGCACATTTTTTTTGATAGTAGCGATGGTCTCCGCAGATTTCCCTCAATAAGTTGCATGGTCTTGAGTATGGTGGAAGGTCACCATCCGGGGCCACTTGGCACACTTCAGGATTCTCCACTTGAGGCTTCCCAAGGATAGCCATCTAGAGCCACATTGAGACCTCAAGTGAGCACATAATGGAATCAACCACCACTCTTTGGTCACTATCCACAATTTTACCAAGAGAGGGAGGAAGATTTTAATTTTTCCTATAAAATGGCACCATGAGAAGAAAAATTCAGAACACATTGTTATCCTGGCTAAATTTCCCTTGACAAAACCAGTAGTGTGATGTCCAAGCAACAATGGAGTGAAGGAATTCGGTTGTTGACCATCCAACATCTCAATCCCAAAGGAGATGTGCACCAAGTGTCCGACATCCAATCACTCATTCAAGGAGAAGAGAGAGGCCTGCAAACATCTTAAGGGGATATCCCTCCTTGATTTGCGTATTAGAGCTCCATAGCTCTAAGGAATCACTGCAAGTGTGTAACATTCTACCACTTCTTTACCATGAGTAGCTAATAAGAGGGGATTTGTTCTCCATTAGGATTATTAGCTTGTTTAATTGACTGAGCTTGTGTTCATGTGTCTTTTTTGTTTTATTTACTCTTTTTGTTTGTATCATGCTATGTTCCATAAACTAGTTTTTTCTACATGTTATGATGTTTCACTAATCATATAACAACTCTTTTTTCCCCGTGACCATTTCTTGTAGGTTAGAAATCACTCTTATCAAGCACCAGTGTTTTTTGTACAATTTTGTACTAAACACACCAACACACCCTTCATGACAATCCTTTTCAACATCAAGTAGAAATGTTAGAGGCTAGTTGTCAAGATATTCAAGAAAAATTCCAACAGACAAAGGTTTCTTCTTTAGCTGAAAATGAAGTAGATTGTAATCTTGATGTTGAATCTCATGTATTTTCTCCTAATTTTGATGGACATATTCAACAAGCTTATAAATTGCTAAGTAGCCATGAAGAAAATCAAGATATTCATTTGATTTTTTATTCAACTCATTCATTTTCTGAATATTTATTTCAAGAACAAGTATGTGAAAATCAATGTTTTGAATTTGCATGCATATTTAAAGCTTTAGACAATGAATTTATTCTAGATGATAGTTACCAAAAGTTGCAAGAAAATACTGAAGAACAACATGTCATTATAAATCCCCCAGATGGTACAAAAAACTTTCATGATATTTAACCTTTTGAATTGTTAAATTCAGAAATTTTAAAGAGAGAGACAATATTGTTGTTCAAATACATGAAGGGTCATTTGTAGACATTTTTGTTATTCAAGATGTGGTTGCCTCAATTGAAGATTTACAAGAACACACAACTCTTGCCCCCGAGATTAATGTTAGGAAAGAACATCTTGATGCCTTTCGATTTGAGGATAATCAGGTCCATCGTATAGAGCAATCTACATTTAACCATGAAGGAGATGTTGTTCTATTTCTTCATTATCAGGAAAATGTAGTCATTCTTGATTTTGAAGGTCCTTTTACAAGCTTCTTGGAATCGTTAGTCAAGGTAGATATTGTTTTGTCCACCAGTGCAGAGATTGGATTCAGTTTGGGGTTTGAGTTGCTTCTTCCATTTAATCTTCAAGTTTTTATCTTGCTGAAGCATGGTCAAGAAGAAAAATGATGTGAGCAACTACTTGATTGGATTTACGGAAAATTTGAGATATCTTGATTCATCACTTGTGCTCGAAAAATTAGGATAAGTAGGAAATAGTGTGAAATAAGCTTTATTGGAAAACATCTCTTTCAGCACGTGTGTTTTTAGATTATGGTTTGAACATCATTTTTAGTAATTTTCAGATTTCCATTTCAACAGTGTGTTATTTTCCAATAGTTTGTTTTGACAGATTGGTATTAATTTTCAACATTCATTTTTACTTTGTAGTTGTGTGTTTAAGATTTGAAAGAGAACAATTTACACACTATAATTGGAAAAGTTGAGTTTTGGATCAACCCAATGGTTTGGCACATGGTCTATGGTGTTATTGGCACCTCACGAGGATGCCAACCCCATTGGAGACAATGTTAGAGTCCTATATTATAGTAATCAAAGTCAATTTGGTCTTTCTATATATTTTGGTCAAGTTGTGAAGTTTAGTCATGATATTATAAAGACCAAGTATAAAGTTTCATTTGGATAACTAAGTGACGTCGCATCATGAGTTAGTGGTTATGAGTTATAGTGCCCATTGTAAAATAAAATGTGTCATCAATTCCTTATCATCACAAAAGGTGCGCTACGGAATTGTGTTGCACTTTTTCTGCAAGAAGAATTTTAAAGTTTAAATGTTTGTGTTTGGCCTAGAATATTTCTCACAGCTTTACAACATTGTATGGACCATTTCATACCAAACCAGTGCTTTCTGTAGTTCAGAGGATGGACGAAGGTAGTAGAAACTTGGAGCGTTGCACTTTTGGAGAAACACAACAAATGCGTTGTGCTTTCACACGCACAACGTATTTTCACAAGATCTCTTAAAACCTGTACCCATTTTCCATGAAATTTTGACAAGAGATTCATGATGGTGTGATGAATAAATCCAATTAATTTCAGGTCAAAATTCTTCATGGTTTTTTAGAAAAAACCACCGTCATCTAAAACCATTTTTATATTTTCTCAAAATTCGTGTGTTGGATTTAGCTCAATTTTTGTTTGGAGAAGAATTATAATGATATTAAAATTATAGAGAAAATCAGATCAATCTGATTAACCGTTTATGAGATATTTGAAAAATAAGCTCATCATGTTTTGGTTGTAGGGGAGTTGTGATTTTGACACTTTCACTTCAAGATAATTTTTTCGACCAACTAAAGATTAATTTTGAAAAAGTAATTTTTTTTTTTTCGAAAACGAGCTAAGTCACAAAAACCTCCTTCAGTTTCTTCACAGGTGTCATATATTGGAAGATTCAAAGGAATACTTAAAAATTATTTTTTCGATTTTTTTATTTCCTATTTTAGCCATTATTTTTTGGCGCACATTATGAGGATCTTGAGAGGAATTTGAGAAATTGAGAGAGGTTTCTCCTAATAACAGTCTAATATACAAAAACCTCCTTTTTTGTAACAAATATCATGGTTCAGGAGATATGAGTTAATATTTCACCCCTATTTTCCAAAAATTCAGTCCCTATTCCTAGCAAACAATTCCAAATTTAATGTAATTGATTCTATCTATGGGGATATGGTTGAGCTCGACCCCATGAGTCTAGGGATGAACTAATTGTATATACTTTCATGAGTTTCAGTGTGAAAAATGTTGCGTTGGTCAAGTTTAAAAAGAAGAGAATTTGTGTGCATTGTATTATTTTTGAATATTTTCCAGTGAATGAAAATACAAAGGTGTGATTTTAAACGGATTCCTATGTCAGCTCTCTATGTTGATGTGATTTCTAATGTTGTAAGTTTTTCCCTTGTAATTTTAATAGCATGAATGTATGTCTTCATGTTTGGTTAGATCATGATTTATCTTAGAGTTCATTTTAAAAATGTTCTGATATAGTTTTCCAAGCACTCTATGTTTTCTTCTTAAAAAACATGATTTTAGAAATCATCTGACTGTTTGATGCTATTTATTTTGTTTCCACCATTATTATACTCACCCTATTATAAATAATTAATTTTATTATACCAATAGGACTTCCTACCTTACCCCTATAGAGAATCCCTCAACTATACATCCTATTACTATAAAAACAATCAACTTGGCATGACTCCATGCCCAATTTATATGTCATCTCTCCTGCTAGAAAGCCTTTAAAGCTTATACCCCAATGAGCACCATACCTAGCCTAACATCTAAATTAAATGAAGATCTGATATAGAGGGATCCCTCTTTGAAGTTGGAAGGGATATATTGCAACTTCCAAATGCTTTTTGGTTACCTCTGAGTTTATCTCCTTAGCCTAGAGAATAGTATGGAGTGCTAACATAGTGGTGTCGTTGTCATGGAGCGAAAGGTTTCATCTTCCACATGAATGATCATCAAATTTTCAGACCCGATTACTGATGGTGGACATCAATGAGACACATGAAGTTTGTACCATTCACATGGTGATTACAATCAAGTTTCATCTTGATCCAAAGACTCAAGTGGCAGCAAGATCCAAAAATCATAGTTTTACTGGAAATCTATTAATAAAAAATGAATTCAGCTGCGCGGTATCCACCCATGAATTCTGATCACATTCATGGTTTTCCAAATTGAATACCTTGCATATATTGACAGAATTATTTATTGAGATTCAAAGATCAGGTAGGAGATGATGCTGCTCTTCACTTGGTTAAATTTCAGCTACATGTATGTAAGCTAAATGTTCAATTTCATGAAGACTGCTAAATGAATATGTTTATGGCTACCTTGGAGGGAAATACAAGATCATGGTATGAAACATTACCAGTTTCTAGCTTATATTGTCTAAAATATTTTCATACAATATTCTTTGAATATTTTAAAGAATCTTATCCATATTTATTGTTGGTTCAAAAATATTGTGAAAATTTTGAGAGTTTCACTGAAAATTTGGAAAACTTGTATGAAGATAACGAGTTCATGGATGAGGAAATTTTGGAGGCCCTTCATGAAAATCCTTTTCAACATCAAGAAGAATTTCTAGAGGCTAGTTGTCAAGATATTCAGGAAAATTTCTAGCAGACAATGTTTTCTTCTTTAGCTGAAAATGAAGCAAATTGTAACCTTGATGTTGAATCTCATGTCTTTTCTCCTAAATTTGATGGACATATTCAACAACCTTGTCAATTTATACGTAGCCAAGAATATTATCAAGATATTCATTTGATTTTTTCTTAATCTCATTAATTTTCTCAATCTTTATTTCAAGAACAAGTTTATGAAAATAAAAGGTTTGAATTCACATGCATAAAGGCTTTAGATAGTGAAAATATTGTAGATGATAATTACAAAAAATTGCAAGAAAATACCGAAGAACAAAAGCTCGTTTAAAATCCCTCGAATGGTACATAAATTGTTCATGATATTTCATCTTTTAAATTATTAAATTCAGAAATAATAAAGGAGCAATACAATATTCTTGTTGATATACATGAAGGGTCATTTATAGATTTGTTTTTATTCAAGATGTGGGTACCTCAATTGAAAATTTACAAGAACACAGAAGTCTTGCCCCCGAGCTTGATGATAGGAAAGAAAATCTTGATGACAGTCTATTTGAGGATAATAAAAACCATCATATAGAGAAATATTCATTTAACCATGAAGGATATGTTGGTCTATTTATTCATTATCAGGAAAAGGTAGTCATTCGTGATGTTCAAGATCATTTTTCAAGCCCATTGGAATCATCAATCAAGGTAGATCTTCTTTTGTTCACCAGTGCAAAGATTTGATTCAATTTTGGGTTTGAGTTTCTTCTGCCATTTAATGTTCCAATTTTTATCCCTTTGAAGCATAGTCAAGAAATCAAATTATGTGAGCAGCTACTTGATTAGATTTACTGGAAATTTGAGATCACTTGATTCGACACTTGTGCTCAACAAAGTAGGATAAGTAGGAAATCGTATTTAATAAGCTTTATTGGAAAGCATCTCTTTCAGCACGTGTGTTTTCAAATTGTAATTTGAGCATATTTTTTAATACTTTTTAGATTTCCATTTCAGTAGTTTGCAAATTTCCAACAAATTTTTTTGGAAGATTGGTATTACTTTTCAGCATTCATTTTTAGTTTGCAGTAGTGTGTTGAAGATTTGGAAGAGAGAAACTTACATGCTACAATTGGAAAATTGAGTTTGGGATCAATCCAATGGTTTGGAACATGGTCTACGATGTTCTTGAAACCTCATAGGGAGGATTCGATCCCCATTGGAGCCAATGCTAGAGTCCTATATCATAGTAATAAAAGTCAATTTGGTCTTTCTATGTATTTTGGTCAAGTTATAAAGTTTAGTCATGATCTTACAATATCAAGTCTAAAGCGTCATTTGGAGAAATAAGTGTTGTTACATCAAGATTTAGTCGTCATGAGTTATATTTTCTATTTTAAAATCAAATGTGTCATCAAGTCCTTATCATCACAAAAGGGCATTGCGCAATTGTGTTGCGCTTTTGCTGTAAGGGGAGATTTTGAAGTTTGAAGGTTTGTGTTTGGCCTGAATATTTATCACAAGTTTAAAACATTGTATGGGCCATTTCACACTAGACCAATGCTTTCAATGGTTCAAGTGAGTTCCAAAGGTAGTATAAACGTAGAGAAGTACGATTTTGGAGAAATGTAGCGAATGCACTACACTTTCACATAGTCAACATATTTTCACCATATATCCCCAAACCTGTACCCATTTTTCATGAAATGTTTATAGGATATTCATAGGGGTGATATGAATAAACCCACCTAATTTCAGTTCAAAATGATTCATGGTTTTCGAGAAACAAGCCACCGTCATCTACAACCATTTTTGGATTTTCTAGAAATCCGTGAGTCAAATTTATCTTAATTCTTTGTGGAGAAGAATTATAATGATATTAACCTAATGAAAAAAAATAGCTCAATCTGATTCACTGTTTAGGATATATTTGAAAAATAAGCTTGCTACGTTTTGACTGTAGGGGACTTGCTACGCTTATGGACAATTGGCGCGCTTTTGATAGTTTCACTTAAAGATAAATTTTTGAACAAATGGAGATGAATTTTGAAAATGTAAAAGAGGTTTTTCTCAAACATGAACTAGATTAAAAAAACCTCCTTCATTTTCTTCACATTTGTCACATATTGTAAGATTCGAATGAATCTTTACAACTTATTTTTCAGATTTTGTTATTTCTTGTTTTAGTCATTATTTTTGGGCGTATATTATGAGGATATGGAGAGGAATTTTCAAAAAATGAGAGAAATTTATCCACATAAAGATTTCATATACGAAATCCTCCTTCGATTTTGTAACAACTATCCCAGTTCAAGAGATACGAGTTAATCTTTGACCCTTGTTTTACAGAAATTCAGTCCATATAGGTTAGCAAACAATTCCAAATTTAATGTAATTGATTCTATATTTTGGGAAATGGTTGATATCGACTCTATGAGTCTAGGGATGAGCTAATTTGATACATTTTTATGAGTTTTAGTATGAAAATTTTTGGGTCGTTCAGGTTTTAGAAGAAGAGACTTTTTGTGCATTGTATTCTTTCTAAATATTTTCTAGTGAATGAAAAGATAGAGGTGTGACTTTACAGGGATTCCTGTGTCAACTTCATATGGTGATGTGCTTTTTTATGTTGTAAGTTTTTCTCTTGTCATTTCCATACCATGAATATATGTCTTCATGTTTGGTCAGATCATGATTTATCTCAGAATTCATTTCAAAACTTCTCTGATATAGTTTGCCAAGCAGTTTATGTTTTCTTCTTAAACAAAATTTAGAATTCATCCCACTGTTTGATGCTTTATATGTTGTTTCCATCATTCTTATACTCGCCCTCATACAATGAAGTAGTTTTATTACACCAACAAGATTGCATACCTTGCCTCTGTAGAAGACCCCTCCTCTCTTCACCCTATCATAGGAAAAATAATCAATTTGACATTACCCCATGCCCAATGGATTTGTCTACTATCCTACCAGCAAACCTTTAAAACTTATACCCCACTGAGCACCATAAATAGCCTAACATCTAAAGTTATTTACCATTTCATGCAGAGAGATCCTTCTTTGAAGTTGGAAGGGCTAGATTCCAACTTCCAAGTGGTTTGTTGTTATCTTTGAGTTTCTCTCCTCAACTTAGAGAAATTACAGAGTATTAGCACTTGTGAAATTTGTCCTAAAAAATGTGAATGTGAAATAAAATAAATAACTAGGGTCGGTTTATATAGGAAAAGAAATATGAGAGTCTAAGAAGGTAACTAGTCATATGAGAGAAAGCATCCCAAAGTCATTGGCAGAAAAGACAACACAAAGAAACCAAGGAAAATACAACATTGCCAATTATCATTATCTTATTTTTCCAACTAACAAGGTTTATCAATGTCTTCCATATTATGAGAGTGGTAAAAAAATTACAAAATACTCATTGACATAATAGTTTGGTATGAAATAGGCACCTTTCCTTTTCAACTATGAAGTGATTTTCCCTTTTCAAATAATTTGTTGGGAAAAATCCCCAGACAAAGAAAAAAAACATCAAAACTCCAAAGAAAACAAATGCAACATAAATAATGTACTCATTTGAACATATATTCATATTCAATTGAATGTTTCTAGAGAACTAAAAGAAGAACCTCATAATTCAAAAACCACTAAAGAATAAAATTGTATTGAAGTATGCATTTGAACACCACTAAAGAACTAAATTGCATTTCCCTGATATTATTTTAATAAAGAAACTGTAATGAAATTGGAGAACAAAAACAAGAACAACTAGAGTTTCCGCTTATAACATTAAGAATGAGAAACCACATTCTCCTATAATAAAAGGACTTTCCTTCAAACATAAAACATAAATGAATGATTTCCCTAGAAAGAAGGAAATCAAGGAATAAAGTAGTATATTAATGTCCACAGAGGACTGAATTAGGTCAATGGGACTCCAAAGTACAACAAGCTGAAAAGTTGGTAGTGCATGATTGCCTAAGGCATCTCCACAAAATCTAAGAGTCTAGCTCCAAAAAGTATCAATGTTACCCCGAGTTGTGATGAATATTTTAAATCATCAGAGATGCTACCTTGAGTTGATACAAATCATCAAAACCCGAAAGTTTGTGGATACTTTCCTCCTTTACATCTCTGTCATGATTGAACAATTTTAATGTATATTCCTTTACATATCCATTACCATTACAAATTAAACTTAAGATTCAATTCAAGAGATTATTATACAAAAAAACATGCCATTGAAGTGAGGTTCAAAAAAGAGAGTGTTGGTTTCCTCCAAATCATTTGGACCAAATATGTGGGAAGGAAATAAAATAGAGACTGGGATTTGGCATGTTTATCAACTATCAATATGTTAATTTCAGGCACACCCCACATTTCTTGTAGAAATTTCCTGCAATGCCCACATGGGGCTGTCGATGATCTAGGTGGATATTTATGGCCACCCACATATTCCATTTGGACCCCCACCATTAGTTATTTAATTTTTTTCATTTCAACACAACTTACTATATTTAGGAGTTTTTCAGGTCCTAAAATTCTGGAGCCGTTTTGAGGTCCTAAATGACGTTCTTTGGGAGACCCAGGAACAACATGTAAGTTCCTTTGATGTTTCTCATGTCAAAAGTTGTAGTCCTTAGATAGATATTTCTAACGAGGTATTGAGTGCGTCAAACATAGATCATATGCCAAAGTTACATCCCTGGGAAGTTGATGTACCAATTTACCCAAACAGGGTCCATAGTTTTCGCGCTTCATCTCCTAGGGTTAGCTTTTTGGATGTTTAGGGCTTTCCATTGTTTTTCAACAACATTAGGGGAATTTTGAGGTCTAAAATGGGCCTCCTAAGAAAAATGTATAACCAAAATATACTTAATAAGAACCAATAGGATTCAAGATGATGATGTCAACCATGGGGGATGATTCACCATTTTTGGGGTAAAAAAGTAAAAATAATAAAACTACATTTTCAACTCATATTTTCAACTTATCTCCCTAATTTTTTACTCAAATTTTGAATGGGAGTACTTGTTGGATGTAAAATTTAATTCCTCATCTAAGGTGTACTCATGTTGCATACTTTCGATGGACCCTTCTACAATAAAAATGAGAAATACATGGAAAAAAGTGAATGCAATCATGTTTTTCATGTACTTCTAATTTTTTGTATAGGAGGGTCCATCAAAAGTATGAAATATGGGTACTGATTGGATGAGGAATCAAATTTTGCATCGAACGAGTGTTTCCTCTTGAAATTTGAGTAAACCCATATGGAGATAAGTTGAAAATACGAGTTGAAAAAATAGTTTTTTCCCTTTTCCCTCTAAAAATTTATGATGTAATATAATCTTATTTTATTATTTCCACTATCATTTTATAATTTTCTTAAGAGGCCCATTTTAGACCTCAAAATTCCCCTAATGATAAATAGGCTTTCGAGCCTCATTGTAACATAGTTCAAAGGCTTGTAGTTGCGACATCTCTTTTCAGACACAAGCTTAGGTCTACAAGCATATTTCTATTATTTGATATTAATGCAATGAAGTATTATTTATGTTGAGTATTTTTTTTTAATGTCTATTTATGTATTTTATTGCGTTCCTACATAAATTCATATTAGAGGTATCAAAGAGGTATGCTCTTTCTCTGTTTTTCTTTGCATGTCCCCAACAAGGTCAGGGTATAAGGAGTTAGGGCTTGATCTGGTTGAACCCTTGAAAGATCAGCCTCACAAATCCTGATGACCTCCCATGGCAGAAGAAAATAAAGACGAGGGAGCAGGAGATCATATCAAATTAATTTTTGTGTAGTTTCCTCCTTTAACGGTTAAATTTTGGTTTTGTTTTAATCATCCATTTTTTTGTTTCCAATCTAGCACTCATAAAATAAAATACCAAAAATATTTATTTCTAGCATGTGTTTCCTTCCAGAAATTTAGTTCTATTACTCAGTTAATTTCGTGGGTGATGAAGAGATGTATTTTTAGATCTGTTTGGGAGCATTAGTAATCACTTGAGGTTACAAGTTATTGTTTGATTTATTTTCTTTCAACAAGTGATTTATTTTCTTTCTGCAAGTAATTAGCATTATCATTCCATTATGCAATTATACTTAATTTCGTTTTTTTCAATAGAGTTAAGTTTCCTTTTATGCAATTAGTGTTAAGATTTCTTTTTCCAAATTAGTGTTAAATCTTCAATATTGCAACTAGTATTAAAATCTATTTTCTACAATCTAATGTTATTATTTACTTTATGCAATTAGAGATAGACTTTAAATTCTACAATGAAAAATAGATTTTCAATTCTGCAATTAGAATAAGTTGAGATTTTAAGCAATAGATTTCAATTTAGTTTGTAATTTGATTTTGATGTAACTTTAATAGAAAGAAAATGTGCGTGACAACTCTATAATCTCAATTAACACTTATCCATACTTAGAACAATTTCATCCAAAGATATAATTCATAGCATATATGGTGCACGTACACTTCATAAGTACACAAAGCTTGTTTGAAAATTAATGAAGTAATTTAAGGTCAATTAAATTACCCAAGAGACATTATGACATTGCCTTTTGTGCATAACATTGCAATGAATTTTATTATGTATCACACAGTGATGTTGTTTATTCTTGATCACAATGTGACAATGTTTACTATTCATGACATTTGTATCATTTTTTGTTTGTTTTTCATCATATTGTGATTATATTTATTATTTGTCATAATATGACATTGTCTCTCACATGTGAAATTATTTGTTGTTTTTCACATTGCAATGACATCTATTGTTCTTCACGTTGAGACAATGTTTGTTGTTTGTCACATTGTGACACTGTTTGTTTTTTTTCACATTTCTATGAAATTTATTTTTAATGATATTTTGGAGAATTTATTTGTTCATAACATTGTGAGGAATTTATTTGTTCATCACATTCTAACAACATTCATTGTTCATAACATATGTTGACAATTTTTGTTCATGACATTGTAATGAAATTTGTTGTTCATGACATTGTAATACCATTTTTTGTTCATCAAATTATAATTTTGTTTGTTATTCATTAGATTGTGATATCCTGTGATGAATACCTTACATTGGGACATAGTTTGCTATTCATCACATTATGACGATGTTTTTTGTTCATCACATTACAACATCATTTGTTGTTTGACACATTGTAATGACATCCACATTGTGAATAATACATGATAACATTGTTTATTGTTCATCACATTGTGACAATGTTTATTGTTCATGGAATTGGTGCTATTCATTTTTTGGTGTTAGAAAATGTAGCAAGAAAGGCTCAATTTGACTTTGGCCTTAGTCAAATTTAGTAAATCAAATTTCCACATCACCAAGACAATTTGGAGATAGTTAACTAGTATGACATGGATCTTGTCACTCAATTAGATAAAAAATTCTAGTTAGTGGGCTTGGAGTTTAGTCATGCATATGTTGATTTCTATATTTATTAATCTAGTTTAGTTATTTTCAGTTGTGCTCAATTAACTGACCTCTAACAATTAATAGATCCTGTTGAAGGTCAGTTGAGTAGTGAGACAATATTCTAACTCATAGATATGTTGGTTAACTGATTAATCATCCCAAAATATCCCAGACATGCATGGAATTTAAATTACTTATTTTGAGTGGAGGAGATGAAAGGCTAGTTTAACATTAATTATATATTAGTTGAGTGTACAATTTTTGCATGTAGTCAGGAGATCAACTCCTTGGGAATTATACAAGGAAATAGGAGGATGGAGGAGGTATAAATTGGCTAAGTGTCACCCAAAGGTTCTCATTTGGCAGAGAGAACATGTTTTCTTTTGTAGGCAGTGCTAAGAGCTGGAACATGCAATTGTAATAATTTTTCTATTCAATTGAATAATGAAAAGAGGCTTGAGGGTTTTTTCACAATTGGATTCCCCTTGAAATCACTTTTTACTTGTGGTTTTTCTTGTTTCATGTCATTGCATGTGTTTCTAAATTGTGATTTCCATTCCGCAAAATAGTAGAGGAAATTTGCAATCTCTTGATTTTAGTTCGGCTTCGGCCTTCATCAATAGTAGAAAATTTATATGAAATTTATACATGGTATCAGAGCTCTAAAATCACAATAAAAACCAGTCAATAGATATTCTCCTTCAAAAATTCTTCTTTGCAGATTCAGTGAGGCAAGTTTTCTTCTGTGCGTGAAAACGTATCTCAACGGATTGAGAATGGAGTGTGTCGTGGAGGGAAACTTGAATTTCATAGCTAGGAAGGGAAGGATAGAAGTTGTACTAAATGATAATGGAGTGCTGGAGTACACTAAAACTGACATTGTGAGACCCCATCAGTCTAATACATGACAATTATCCCAATGGAAGAAGGATGTTGTAAAGGTTAGGAGGATTCTTCTGGAAGGTGTGAGAGACCATATCAATGACAAAGAAACACCATTTTATATATGGAAGTCAATGATTGATCTATTCAGAAATAAAAGTGACCATAGAAAATGTTGAACCCTTAGACAAACTGAGAGGGGGGGGGGTGGGTGAATCAGTTTGTCACCTTCAAGAATATTTAAAAACTTTTCCAATTCAACTTATTTACAATTTATCTTTCATGATAAATTTTATATGAAATAAACTTATATGTGTAGAAATGTTAAGATAATGTAACAGAAAAATTATGACAGAGAAGTAAATATTAAGCAGACTGAATAACCATATCATCACATAGACATCACACACAGAGACAACAAATATACGTGGAAACCCATAAAGGGAGAAAACCACATCTTATTATTGTTGTGATGTAAAGGCAAGCTCCAACTCCCTCTCACCACTGATTTTCTGTAAGCACCAACCTACAGGAGGCTCCAACCTCAAATTCTGCAAGCTACAACTTGCAAGGAAGCTTCAACTCCCCTTTTTCCTAAAAGAAACATTTGCTGATTTACCTTGGATATCAACTCTGTTCTATACCTTTGTTTTTTTTTTTTAACTGTACTCCAATATTCATATTTTCTTGATGATTTATTTTTCTTCAATTCTGTATCCTCTTCTCTTTTATCAATTTACTCAGAGAAATGTATCCATTTCAACTTTACAGTGGGATTTTATCTTTCTCCGGAGACTTGCCAATTACATCACAAATAGTTGAAAAAATTTCATTCGATTACAGTATAAATTTCAAATAATTTCAACAACAACACTGCTCTCTCTCTATTTTTCTCTCTTTTTTCTTCAACAGCCACACCTCACTTTTTCATTTCACTATATTCATTTTCCCTGTTCATCACAGTTGCATAATTGCTGCCTGTACAACTGTCTTTTAATAGAACATAAAAAAATAACTCTCGGCGTTATTATAGATTATCATGAAATAAGACCTCATAACCTTTTGATTTCGTATGGAAAAGAAATGCTTTGACTCATTAAATATTCATTCTGGATTTTTCATTCTCATCAATCAAATATTTGCTCGCCAATCAAATGTTTTATAACCTTCTTAATAAATCATGAGTTTTATATTAATGAACAACCAACTAACCTCTGAAATATTTTTGCCCCACAACATTATAAACTCTAAACTCTTCTGCTCTATTCGCCGATGTGATTAGTGAGGGTTCCACAGTATAAGTCTTTGGTTGTATTAGGCTCGAGCTATAGAGTACTTCACATATATGTATATATATATACAGATATATACTTTGACCCTTTGTTTAAAAAGCGCTACCCATATATATATATATATATATAAGCCTAAATCAATCTTCAAGCATATCTTTAACCCTTGGCATATCATAATGTATTAACTTGCACCAGCTATATAATCCGCACATAAACCTTTATAATAAGCAAACTATCACCACGCTCACCATTCAATGTCAAAACCATATATTAGATTAAAAAGTCGGCAAATTATATTCATATCTAGCCCCACTGCAATTTTATCACCACATTCACCTTTTAATCCTAAAATTCATATATTAAGCTCTTGGGTTTTATATCAATACCGCAAATATTAACTTCGTATGGGTCCCATAGAAAACATAACTCGCCTCTTCAATCGATGGTTGAGGAGTCATCGCACCGACTGTCGTGATCTGACGGACACAACTAAATATCACATTTATTTATTGCATGGTGTTTAAACCTCAGATCCTGTGAGATGAACTGGGCCCCACTTGTTATCCTCCCATTCACATTTGATGGCTGATATCTTATCACATCGACGTTTTTGATCCAACAGACATAAGCGAGTTTCGCGTTGATTTATTGCACGAGGATTAATTCCCCAACATTGCGTGAAACAAATGGTTTTCGTAAACCATTTATGGACACGACAGTCAAGAGTCTATATCGCATTATTTTTTTAAAAATTGCTTACCATATTTGAGACCACGTGAAAACCACAGTTTCTTTGTTCCCCGGTTTCACTGTTCACTCAATTTCACTTTTGTTCAGGGTTCCGCCTCCGCCTCTTTTCCATGGGTTCATTCACTCTTCAATGTATTATTATAATTAAACTCTGCTTTCGTTCTTGCTTATCCTTTCTTCGCTTGGTTCCATTGAAATGTGAACAATTACCATTTCTTCACGACTATCTCCATTGTTCTGCCAACACGGGTTTATTACCTAGACAAAGGTTAACTTCTTCCACTCATGGTTCTGCTCCAAATCCTTTGCGCCTTCGTTATATACAAAGATATATATACTCTGTTCAAAGATTTTTCTTCTTATTTATGCCATAACATAAAAACCCATGTTTCATTCTTACCTTAATACGACGCTATCATAATATTTAACCCCAAACTCCATTAGGTTTTCACTGCTCGAAGCTCGGTTCTACCTTTTATCCTCAGGGTTCTGTCTTGACCTTTCAAAGGTTTATTATACACATTCTGTTGCACTCTTGGTGCTTCCGCATGCTAAACCAACAGTTCTATCAAAAAATTCAATGCGCATTGCAGGTGTGTATTTCGAATTCTTCGAAACGCTTACTGTATTTCCTGTATGTGCAGTCTGTTGCATTACCAAATGTAAATACCTGTCCTTTCATGCTCTATATGTATAGTCTTTTGCGGTAGTGTAAATTTGCTCCTCATGCTTCCTGTCTACACATCCCATCATTGTAACCTAGTTTTGCCTCTTTCTAACTTTGTTCTCCTCATACTCCTACATATCCTATCACTATATTCTGCTTTGCCTCTGTTGCTGTCCTTTTCCACTGCTGCTGTCCTTTGCCACTGCTGCTATCCTTTGCCATCAATGACAACACTTATAATAGTCTCCCCCTTTGGCATTGATGGAAATAACATGTTATTCTCTATTCTCTGCCATATTTTTCCTCCCCCTTTGACATCAATGGTGAAGGGCTGATATTCTGATCTTGAGGACCTATTGCATGCTCTTGGTGGATCTCCCCCTGAAATGATGTTTTCTCTTCTATTATCCCCTTGAAACGATGCTTTCTCTTTATATCATAGAGTAGCATCTATAGACACTACCCCTACTCTATCTCTTAGATATTCAAAATTTTCTCTAGCAAGAGGTTTTGTAAATATATCTACTGTCTATTCTTTTGTTGGCACATATTCCAACTTCACTACTTTTTGAGCTACTTGTTCTCTGAGAAAATGATACTTGATTGGAATATGTTTAGTTTTTGAATGAAGCACGGGATTTTTTGATATGCTTATGGCACTTGTATTATCACATTTGATAGAGATAGGTTCATCAATGCTTACCTTCATGTCTTTGAGGGTTTGTTTCATCACATGACTTGTGTGCAACATGCTGCTGCTGCTATGTATTCTACTTCTGCTGTAGATAGAGAAATAGATGTTTGTTTCTTGCTTAGCCATGCCACCAGACTCTCTCCTAAATAGAATGCACCTCCACTTGTGCTTTTCCTGTCATCAACACAACTAGCCCAATCTGCATCTGTATACGCTGTCAAAATGAAGTTTTTTCCTTTTGGATACCATAGCCCATAATGTGCAGTTCCTTGTAGATATCTGAATATTATTTTAATTGCTAGTAAGTGATTTTGTTTTGGTGCTGCTTGATATCTTGCCACAAGTCCTACAACCAACACAATGTTTGGTATTGAAGCTGTTAGGTATAACAGACTTGCAACCATGGATCTGTAAATTTTTTGATCTATATCATTTGTTCTGTCATCTGCACAAAGCTTGCATCCAGTAGTCATGGGAGTAGACATAGGTTTGCAGTCTTCCATTTTGAATCTTTTCAGCATCTCTTTTAGGTATTTTTCTTGTGAGATAAATGTGCTTGTGCTCTTTTGTTGAATTTGTAGTCCTAGATAGAAAGTAAGCTCTCCAATCATAGAAATTTCAAATTCTGATTTCATCTCTTCAACAAATCCTTTTGTTAACTCATCTTTGCTACTTCCAAACATGATATCATCTACATATACTAATACAATCAGAAGTTCATCTTCATTTGATTTTATGTACAAGTTGTTGTCTACTCCTCCTTTCTTGAACCCTTGTTTTTGCAAGTATTTGTCCATCCTCGAATACCATGCTCAAGGAGCTTGTTTCAACCCATATAATGCTTTCTTTAATCTGCAAACATAGTCTACCTTATCTGTTAAGGACAACCCTTCTGGTTGCTCCACGTATACTTCTTCCTCTAAATCTCCATTCAGGAAGGCATAATTCACATCCATTTGGTATACCTTGAAGTCATGATAATAAGCAAAAGCTAAAAACAGTCTGATAGCTTCCATTCTAGCTACAGGAGAAAATGTTTCATCATAATCAAGTCCTTCAACCTGTGAATATCCCTTGCACACAAGTCTAGCTTTATTTTTGATTACCTGTCCTTTTTCATTCATCTTATTTTTGAATACCCATTTTGAGCCAATGACATTTTTCTCACTGGGTCTTGGAACCAGTTCCCAAGTGTTGTTCTTCTCGATTTGGTCCAATTCTTCATTCATGGCATTCACCCAATGTTTGTCTTTGTTGGCTTCTTCAAACTTCTTTGGCTCTATTTGTGACAACATTGCTAGATATACTTCTTCAGTCTATTCAGTTAGTTGTCTTCTTGTTTGTACACCTACACTCTTGTCCCCAATGATTTGATCTTCTGGATGGTTCTTCTGAGTGTATCTTGAGGAGCTTTTTGATCTCAGGTCTGTATCTTTTGTTGGCTTCTTTATTTCATCATCATCTTGATTCTCTTCTTCATGAACTTATGGAGGATTGCTGCAATCTGTACTTCTTATCTTGTCTGATAGTTCTTCATCAAATCTTACATCAATACTTTCTACAATTTTGTGAAGTATTTTGTTGTAGCACCTGTAACCTTTACTCTTAGATGCATATCCTAAGAATATCCCTTCATCTTCTCTTTCATCAAACTTTCCCAGATTTTCATCATTATTTTTTATAAAACACTTACTTCCAAAAACACTAAAATGCTTGATTGATGCTGGTTTACCATGCCATAACTCATAAGGAGTCTTGTCATTGTTTGGTCTTAAATGAGATTTGTTTAGGATATGCACAACTATGTGTACTGCTTCTGCCCAAAAGGTTTAAGGAATGTTATTTTCTTGCATCATGGCTCTGGAAATCTGTTGTACAGACCTGTTTTGTCTCTCTGCCACTCCATTTTGCTGAGGTGTTCCTGCAATTGTGAACTGCTGCTTTATCCCATGCTCACTGTACATATCTGCAAAATCATAATCTATAAATTCACCCCCTCTGTCTGATCTGATGCACTTTACCTTGCATCCTGTTTGATTTTCTGCCAAAGCCTTGAATATTTTGAATTTCTCAAGTGCTTCCGATTTGTGCTTAAGAAATGGAACCCATGTCATTCTGGGAAAATCATCTATTATTAGCATGAAATAGGATTCTCCACTCGGTGTTTTGTTCTCGAAGGCCCACACAGATCGATGTGAACAAGTTGAAGAGGTCTGCTTGTAGATAACTTCTCCTTGGTTTTGAAGGATGTACGAGTCTGCTTACCTAGCTAAAAGGATTTACATATTGTATTTGAGGGCTTATTTATGGCTAGAATATCTCTGACTACATTCTTTTTTCTTAGACTCATGATATGATCAAAGTTTAGGTGTCCCAATCTCCTATGCCATAACCAAGACTCCTCAAATTTGCTAAGGTGACATGCTTCATTTTATTCTTTTACCACATAGACATTGCTTTCCATTCGAACACCTTTGATTAGGGTTTTTCCAGTAGTGCTTGATCTTACTTCATAGTCTTTTTCTCTAAAAAGAACTTCACAGCCTTTATAACACATTTGACTAACACAATATATTTGCTTTTAGTCCATCCACAAATAGCACATCCTGGGCTTTTCCTTTGCCATTGTCCAGACTGACTGAGCCTCTTTCTTTAATTTTTCCTACTTTATCATTGCCAAAAGTAACATTTCCAGATTTCTTTTCATCAAAGGTTATAAACTTTCCTCTATCTCCTGACATATGCTTTGAGCAACCACTATCCAAATACCATTGGCTTTTTAGATCTTGGGCTATTAGGGCCAAGTCACATTTATTCACTTTGTTTTTCCACTGCCAGCATCCTCTAGTTTGGTACCTTTTCTGAGATGATGAACCATGTTCTCTTAGAGGACATTTGGAAGACATATGTCCACTTTTATTGCATTCACAACATTTGGATATATCTTTAGTAGAATTATAAGTAGGAATAAACTCTCCATGATTCATAAACCTCCTTGAGGTTTTGAACAACAATCTTTGTCCATATCTCCTGCATTCTATGATTTTGTGGCCAAATTCATTACAATAAAAATAGTATCCATAAAAAAAAATTTCATACCTGATAAAAGGCTGTCTTCTCCATCCTCTTGCTTGAGTAAAACCTTTTACTGTTTGCATCCTTTGCTGGTTTTTATTTATTTTTCTTGAATGAAAATATGCAGCAATGTGTCCCAATTTGTGACAGGCATAACAAGTGGCACTTTTCATAGGAGGAAAAAATCTTCTTTGATGACTTCCAAATTTGACATATTCAAGAGTATACGAGCTTTTTCCAGTTGACAATTTATTTACTTCATCCTTTGTCATTTGAGCTTCCTTTGTCATTTGAGCTTCCTCCTGATTTTTATCTTCTTTATTGCAAGATTATTCTTCCTTTGAGAACTTCTGAGCTGCTTTTAAAAAAATAATACTTTTTTTTTCTTTTTCTTTGCCTTTTCTTGATTCTCCTACATAGCCTATTCCAGTTTTTATCAGAGGAGATATTTGAACATCAAGAATCTCATTTAACTTACCAGAGCTTGTTATTTGAGAAGTATATATTTTCCTCTGGGCATTTTCTAATTTCTTCCTTAAACAAACTACTTCTTCTTCCAACTTCTTTTGTTCCTGAGTTTTATCCTTGATATGCTTAAGTAGAATATCCTCTACCTTCTTGGCTTCTTCAAGCTCTACTTTCAACTGAATGAGGGCTTCTGAATTTTGTTCCTCTCTTACACATTTGAGAAGGATATCTTTCTGTTTTCTTCACTTCAGTTTTATTCTGTCAATTTCCTCCAAGGCACTTCTTAGCTCCCCTTCAAGGTCCACTTCTCCCTCTTCCTCATCTTCTAGAAGACACTTTTCCAGCTCTTCTATAGCCATCAAAACAAATTCTGATGTTCCTTATTCACTTGAGAATTCAGCTGAGTCTTCTAATGCACTGTTGTCTTGCTGAGCATAGAAGGATTTTCTATTGAATCTCTTCCCTTTCTGCCAGTTCTTAGATATAGTATTCTATGATTCCTGAGCCTGATTCTTTGTTTTCTATTAAGGACACTTAGAAGCATAGTGTCCAACTCTTCCACAATTGAAGCATTTAAATGGAAGTTTACCTTTATACTTACCTGAGCCTTTATCCAACTTCCTGATAAATTTAGCCTCTTCTTCATCAGAACAAGAGCATATATCTTCTTTTTCTTCTTTCTTCTTCTCTGCCTTAAAATCTGCCTCCCTTACATTTGACTTCCTTTGTGGCAGTCTCATCTCATAAGCTGTTAGTTTTCCAAGAAGTTGGTTCATGGTCAAGGTTTCCCAATATGTTGTTTCTTTTATGGTAGAGACCTTGGGATTAAAACTAGATGGCAAAGATCTTAGGATATATTGAAAAATTACACATTCTTGCATGGTTTCACCTATTGCTTTCATATTATTGAAAATTTCTACAACCCTCAAAAAGAAACTAGCAATATCTTCATCATCATTCATCTTTAAATCTTCAAACTGGGCTCTATAGACTTGAAGTTTAGCTATCTTCACCTTTTTGTCTCCCTCATGAATATTTTCTAGTGTTTCCCACATTTCTTTGGAATTTTTGTTGTGCATTACCTTGATGAATTCTGCCGCACACAGTCCATTCAAGATTGCATTCATTGCCTTTGCATTAGCCACAAAATCTTGTTTGGCTTCTTTCTCTGAGACATTTTCCTTAGAGTCATATCCAAATTCCACAGCAGCCCAAAATTCTATCCCTAAGGACATTATGTATGTTCTCATTCTGATTTTCCAGAAGGCATAATTTGCACTAGTGAAAAAAGCGGCTTTGTTCGTTGAGGATCCTTCTTAACTAGCCATCTCAAGAACCTAGGATCTCCTTTCAATTGTTAAACTGCTACAAAAAGGAACCGGCTCTAATACCAATTGTTGAACCCTTAGAAAAACTGAGAGGGGGGGTGAATCAGTTTTTCACCTTCAAGAATATTTAAAAACTTTTCCAATTAAACTTATTTACAATTTATCTTTCATGATCAATTTTATATGAAATAAACTTATATGTGCATAAATGTTAAGATAATGTAACAGCAGAATTATGATAGAGTAGTAAATATTAAGCAGACTGAATAACCATATCAACACATAGACATCACACACAGAGACAACAGATATACGTGGAAACCCATAAAGGGAGAAAACCACATCTTATTATTGTTGTGATGTAAAGGCAAGCTCCAACTCCCTCTCACCACTGATTTTCTGTAAGCACCAACCTACAGGAGGCTCCAACCTCAAATTCTACAAGCTACAACTTGCAAGGAAGCTTCAACTCCCTCTTTTTCATAAAAGAAACATTTTCTGATTTACCTTGGATATCAGCTCTGTTTTGTACCTTTGTTTTTTTTCTTACTGTACTCCAATATTCATATTTGCTTGATTATTTCTTTTTCTTCAATTCTACATTCTCTTCTCTTTTATCAATTTACTCAGAGAAATGTATCCATTTCAACTTTACAGTGGGATTTTATCTTTCTCTGGAGACTTGCCAATTACATTACAAACAGTTAAAAAAACATTCATTCGATTAAAGTATAAATTTCAAATCATTTCAACAACAACACTACTCTCTCTCTGTTTTTCTCTCTTTTATCTTCAACAACCACGCCTCACTTTTTCGTTTCACTATATTCATTTTATCTGTTCATTGTAGTTGCATAACTACTACTTGTACAACTGTCTTTTAATCGAGCATAAAAAATAACTCTCGGCGTTATTATAGATTATCATGAAATAAGACCTCGTAACCTTTTGATTTCATATTGAAAAGAAATGCTTTGACTCATTAAATATTCATTCTGGATTTTTCATTCTCATAAATCAAATATCTGCTCGCCAATCAAATGTTTTATAACCTTCTTAATAAACCATGAGTTTTATATTAATGAACAACCAACTAACCTCTGAAATATTTGGGCCCCGTAGCATTATAAACTCTAAACTCTTCTGCTCTATTCGCTAATGCGATTAGTGAGGGTCCCACAGTATAAGTCTTTGGTTGTATTAGGCTTGAGCTATAGAGTACTTCACATATATGTATATATATACACACATATATACTTTGACCCTTTGTTTAAAAAGCGCTACACATACATATATATCTATATATCTATATATATATATATATATATATATATATATATATATATATATATATATATATATATATATATATATATATATAAGCCTAAATCAATCTTCAAGCATGGCTTTAACCGTCGGCATATCATAATGTATTAACTTGCAATAGCTATATAATCTGCACATAAACCTTTATAATAAGCAAACTATCACTGCGCTCACCATTCAATGTCAAAACCATATATTAGATTAAAAATTCGGAAAATTATATTCATATCTGGCCCCACTGCAATTTTATCACCGCATTCACCTTTTAATGCTAAAATTCATATATTAAGCTCTTGGGTTTTATATCAATACTACAACTATTAACTTCGTATGGATCCCATAGCAAACATAACTTGCCTCTACAATCAATGGTTGAGGAGTTGTCGCACCGACTGTCGTGATCTGACGGAAACAAATAAATATCGCATTTATTTATTGCATGGTGTTTAAACCTCAGATCCTGTGAGATGAACTGGGCCCCACTTGTTATCCTCCCATTCACATCTGACGGCTGATATCTTATCACATCGACCTTTTTGATCCAACGGACATAAGCGAGTTTCGCTTTGATTTATTGCACAAGGATTAATTCCCCAACATCGCACGAAATAAATGGTTTTTGTAAACCACTTATGGACACGTGACAGTCAAGAAGCTATATCATGTTATTTTCTTCAAAACTGCTTACTATATTTGAGACCATGCGAAAACCACAGTTTCTTTGTTCCCCGGTTTCACTGTTCACTCAAGGTTCCACTTTCGTTTAGGGTTCCGCCTCCGCCTCTTTTCCACGGGTTCATTCACTCTTCAATGTATTATTATAATTAAACCCCGCTTTCATTATTTCTTATCCTTTGTTCGCTTGGTTCCATTGAAATGTGAACAATTACCATTTCTTCACGGCTATCTCCATTGTTCCTCCAACACAGGATTATTACCTAGACAAAGGTTCACTTCTTCCACTCATGGTTCCGCTCCAAATCCTTCGCGCCTTCGTTATATACAAAGATATATATACTCCGTTCAAAGATTTTTCTTCTTATTTCTGCCTTAACATAAAAACCTGTGTTTCATTCTAACCTTAATACGACGCTATCATAAGATTTAACCCCAAACTCCATTAGGTTTTCACTGCTCGAAGCTCAATTCTACCTCTTATCATAAGGGTTCCATCTTGACCTTTCAAAGGTTTATTATACACATTTTGTTGCACTCTCGGTGATTCCGCATGCTAAACCAACAGTTCTATTAGAAAACTCAATGAGGATTCTAGGTGTGTATTTCAAATTCTTCTAAACCATTACTATATTTCATGTATGTGCAGTCTGCTACTCTGCCAAATGTAAATACCTGTCCTTTCATGATCTATATGTATAGTCTTCTGCGGTAGTGTAAATTTTCTCCTCATGCTTCCTGTCTACACATCTTGTCACTGTAACCCAGTTTTGCCTCTTTCTCACTCTGTTCTCCTCATACTCCTGCATATCCTGTCACTATATTCTAGTTTGCCTCTGCTGCTATCCTTTGCCACTGCTGCTGTCCTTTTCCATCAATGAAAACAATTCTAACAGAAAATTGGCCCTGAAAGACAAAATCTGAAACATTAGGATGCAGAAAAATGAAACCCTTCCACAATATATCTTAAGATTCACTCAAGTTAGAGATGAGATTGGAGGGCTTGGTGAGAATGTTGAAGAAGGTGATCTCATGAGACTAGCTCTTCTAGGCCTTCCAAAATACTGAAACAACTACAAGGACTCTATGAATGGAAGGGGAAAATTACCAAATTAGTAAAGTTTGTTGTCCGATTTGGTTCAAGAAGAGATAAAGAGAAATACTAGAGATGGAGTATCATCCAGAGTAGAGGATGAAGAGAATTTTTCCTTGGTTTGGAAGGGGAAGAAGGGAAAAGGAAACAAGACCCAAGAAAAGTTGAATCTAGCCAAAATAATGGAAAGAAGAAATACATGAACAAGATAAAATGTTTCCACTACCACGAATATGGGAACTTTGCAACAAAATTTCTGCATAAGAAGTCTAAGAAGAAGCCTTTAAGAGGAGTAGGGGATGAAGCACTGGATTCACAATTCAAATTAGAATTCACCCTAATAACATGCATGGCCAAAACTATTATGGGGAGTGTGTGGTACCTATATAATAGTGCCTTTTTTATATGATAGGTTGCAAAGTTTTTTTCAGTAACTTTGAGGAGAAGGATCTCTAGATGCATATTGAATTGGGGGATGAAATTGTCATATCTCTCATTCAACAATTTTTTTTTTCTTATTAGTTTAAGGACATTTTGACTTCTTAATATCTTTGGTTTACTTTGTTTTACTTTTAAGAAATTGTCTTCTCAACCAATAGGCAATGCTGACCTTACTTTTAAGTAATTGTCTTCTCAGCCAATATTTAATACAGACCTTAACAAATCTTAAGGTTAATGAAAATCAATTATAGAAATTTTCCTTCACTTAAAATCTTAGGAAAATTCTATTGAAATTATACGTTACCTCCTTCTACATTTCCCTTTCATTTGATAATATATCCATCCCCTAATTTATAAATTAATTTCTTTGTACATTCATATGAAAAACTCATTTAATTTCCCACCATACTATTTATTTATGACCTTACGGAAATCGATCTAATGCCTTATATCTATTTTCCTCCATCTCCATATTATATACTTTTGATGTAGGACCCATCGTCCTCACATTGACTTCTTGTTAACTTTCATTTTATTTATAACTCATTCTCAAACTGTTTCGTTACATTCCAATAAGGAATTCTATGTTGGTTCAAGTTCTTAAGGTAAGTAGTTAGGTTTTGTTGCAACATGTCGAAGCAATACTAAGCTACCCACCATTTGCCAGTTCATTTAATAAACTTTAACAATATATTAAATTCTCTTGTACCCTTACATCCTCGTTTATTGTTTCTAAATATTCATGTCAGTGGATATCAATTCGAAACGTTTAGGTGGCATCATTTGTTACTCCCCTCTGTAGCATATATGGGTCTTTTTGTACCGTCTAATTAATTAATCAAATCTGGAGATGTACCGAGGAGATTTTCTATCCAAATGTGATAGATTTACTCTAGTTTTCAAGGTGCTATTAATTCACTTAAAATTTTGTTGGGCATCGCTCTCCATGTGGACGGTGGAGATGAGAGGTTTGTTAGGGTTTCTTTGAGGTATATTATAGAGCTCGTTACATCCAGATCTTCACTTGTTGTGTTAAAATTTCAGTGGTCTCGGACTTGGGATTTCTTTTTTGGCTTTCATTCAACCTTCAACAGGTTAGAGATATGTCACCGTTCCACATCTGGTTTCAAAATCAACGTATTCAGGTATGACTTATTTCCGGAACAATGCGCTTGATTTTCCATCGTTAATTTCTTTTTTCATTGACTGGTGTATATCTGGTTCAATTTCCTATTCTAAGTTATTTGCAATGTCGTTTCCCAGTGGTGACCCACAAGTACAACCTTCTTATTTTCGTTGAAAACCCAACATTTTGATAAATCATACTTTTGTTTATGGAAAATCGATCCTTCTGGTTTATCCAACCATTTTATTTACTTTAGAAACATTTTTGTTTTTTTTTACTCTTGCCCTCTGTGGCAGATTTGGCTTCCGGATAAAAATTGGGTGAAATGCAGCCCAAGCCTAGTTTTATAAATCAGAATGGCTCGGATAAGGTTTTAGTGTCGATTCCTACAACTCTCATAGAGCTCTTCTATGCATTTGGTAAAAATATCGATTTCTAGTATTATGAAATCGATATTCGAGATCTTTTGTTGATATTTTCGAAATGGGTTCTTTGGATTTACTCTAACTTTCATTCTATTAGTAATAAGATTTATGTAGGCCTGCAAATAAAGTTAATATGGGAGATCGAACCTTTTAGATTCTTATCCCAATTTTCCTAGCTTTGTTTTACACAGGTAATTTCCTTTTTTTTCTTATGTACTTATAATGACGTGTTTTTTTCTTCTATAACTAGTTCTGAATTTAAAATGGTACTAATACTTTAAATTCTTAAATGTATAGGTAATTAATTCGCCCTATTTTCTTGCTTCAGAATTTACTTCTTGCATTTTAACTCCTTACTTTTATTCGACCTTAGTTCATTTCTATTCTATCAGGTTGGTCCTCAACGTCTTTGGCACGAAGGCAGTGCTTCCATTGTTCCAATCCGATTTCTAAATCTATATGAAATTACTTCTAGTTAGATTTCATGAGGATATGTGGGCCTTGTTGGAGATTGGAATGTTGACTTTAAATTGAACATAGTCTCAGTGAATTGATAATCTATTTTTGTAGTTATACATGGATTGTAACTTTGTTGGAATCGTTCTACACCTTACAGAGGTTCTGCTATTTCTATTTTTACAGCTTCATACTACATATTTGTGTTTTAAAATCGTGAATCCCCCAACATTGTCTTTCACTTTATGATATTTATTCCAAAATTAGTCATGAAACTTTATAGTAGTTAGGAAATATATGTATTCTTTGAATATCAGTAAATGACTCTTTGACTTTCTATATATATATAAAAGTTTTATTTTCTTAAGTTGTACAGAGTGTGGTCACTATCATTGTTTGAAAATTATCAGTCCATAAAATTTATTTCCTAAGTAGATGAAATTAGCAGATTTAAAGGAAGAGATTTCACTTGTATAAATTCAGTATTGATATACATATCCTTATATGTATATCTGTACTAAATTAGAATTTAATTTCTATACTCGCAAATGTAGATATTTATGCTCCTCTGTTACTTACTCTTCTTAAAGGAAAGTTACATACAGTTAATTTCATGAAAAATTGGATATTCTCAGGTAAAATCTTTGGTGTTACACCATCCTGCTACTTCATTATTACATCATTTTGGTAATAGTTGTTATCTATGTGATTTCTAGTCATTAAAGGAACACATCATGATACTTCCAGTATTGTTTATTAATTTAACATGAAATTTTTTTTCATTAATTCATCGGTAATTTCTATTCAGCATACATGGTTAATATCTACAATTTCCTTACTGTACTAGTTTCCTTTCCCATGTAATTCTGACAACATAGATCTATTATGATGTTTTAAAGTAGATTATCTTTGCTTAGTTTTTCTATTAACATATTTTAACAGTAGTATAGTACTCAAAATATATATGTATATATCAGTATTCACTGAAATTAATTTTAATTCAATTCTGTCTAATTATTTATATTTCTAATGCATTCATATGACTATCCCATCCAAGCAAGAAGTAATGAAAATATATTTTACTACAGAGACTTAAATACTCCTTTTCTGAGAGAGACCTATCGTCAGATCTAAACCTTTCTCAGGTCTTAGAAACTCTGGCAGATGGCTCTCATCAAACAAATTCCATACAACAATGCAGAAATGGAATTAATTTTGCTTCAGTAAATATGCTAAATGTATGGGAAATTATTAACTCAACATATAATATTCTACTCATTAAATTTATCGAAGTTCTATCTACATATAAAAATTTTCACATAAGTTTAAAACAACTTAGTAAGTTGTGCATACCTATTTACTAGACTAGTCATCCCAACCTTAGAGTTTTATCTCCTTAACTCTCCCTCGAGCTGAGATCTTTGCTTCCCTGGATAGACAACCCTTTGTCAATCCTGGAGAAACTTATTTAAGCAGTGCTTTCCCAAGCCTGTTTCTAATTTTTGCGTCCACAAATTTCAAGATGCTTTCTTCTTGTTTTTTCATAGGCTTCCCTTAGTGAGGTTCTTTAAAGTTGTCTTTTCCGATTTTCTAGCTTTTCTTCCTCTTCCCAATTACTTTCCTCTTCATTGGGTAAATTAGATTTTTCTTTCCCAATCTAATTTAGTAAGATTCATTTCAAGGTTTTAAGAAAGGTTTTGGGAAAGTCTAACCTTATCCATATCCTCATGGATCAAGGTTTAGGATCTCCAATCTCAATCTAGTCATAGTGCACACATAACTATTCAATTTTTTTTATTAATAAATATTTAAATAAATCCAAGTCAAAGTTAACACTACTCCCAATGTTACTTATGTTTTTCCAAGAATTTCTGCTTAAGGCATCAGTAATTTTGTTTTCTTTCCCTTTGATATGTTTTGTTTGCATGTCGAATTCACTAAGAAAATACAACCATCTATTTTGTCTAGCATTCAAATCTGGTTGAGTGAAGAAATACTTGAGGCTGATGTGAGCTGTCATCAGAATAAATTTCTTTCCTAGAAGGTAGTGTCGCCACATCTTGAGAGTGTGGATCATAGTAGCTAACTCAAGATCATACACACTGTAATTCTGTTCATGTTTCTTAAGTTTTCTATATTCATAAGCAATAACAGAATTTTCTTGCAACAGTACTCCCCCTAATCCCTCTCCACATGCATCTGTACATACTATAAACTCTTGGTTAGGATTTGCAATCTTCAGAATAGGTGCTGTGGTAAGTTATAGTTTTAATTTTTCAAAGCTATTATGGCATTTTTCAGTCCAGTCAAACTTTGTACCTTTCCTTTGCAGTGAAGTTATGGGATAGGCTAAAGCGGAAAATCTTTCTACAAACCTTTTGTAGTACCCCAAAAACCCCATAAATGATCTTACCGATGATACATCCATAGGTACAGGCCATTCTCTAATGGAATTTATCTTCTTAGGGTCAACAACCAATCCTTGTTCTGAAATTATATGCCCCAAATATTGAATTTTATCCTTACAAAAACTCACATTTACTAAATTTGGCATACAAATGATTTTCCTTAAGAGTCTGTGACATGATTCTAAGGTGTTATTTATGTTTTGATTCACTCTTTTAATAGATTACAATGTTGTCAATAAATACTAGTACAAACTTTTCTAAGTATTTATTCAAGACACTATTCATCAAACACATAAAAGTGGCAAGTGCATTTGTCAACCCGAATGGTAGGAATACAAATTCATAGTGTCTATACCAGGTTTGAAATGTTGTTTTGCTGACATCTTCATCTTTAATTCTTAACTGGTGATAACCAGTTCTTAAATCAATCTTGGAAAACACTGAGGCTCCTCTAACTTGGTCAAAGAGGTCATCTATCCGGGGTAATGGATACCTATTTTTGATAGTGAGTTTATTTAGTTGCCGATAATCAATACACATTTGGAAGGTACCATCCTTCTTTTTCACAAGCAGCACTGGTGCTCCCCAAGGAGATACACTCAGTCTGATGTAACCTTTGTCTAACAATTCTTGTAATTGCATTTTTAACTCCATTAGTTCAGGGGGGTTCATTCAGTAAGGGGCTCTAGAAATTGGAGTTTCCCCAGGCACTAAATCAATGGTAAAGTCGATTTCTCTCTTGGGGGTAAGATGAGGAATTTCATCTGGAAATAATTCTTTAAAGTCTCTTATCACTAGTAATGTTTCCAACAAGTTTTCCTTGGTTTGCTGTTCTAATTCTTCTACATGTACCACATACACCTGATACCCTTTTCTAGCAGTTATTTTTAATTGCAGGGTTAATTTCTGCCTCACAAAGATGGGTTTCAGTTTCCCTTTGAGTATGACTGGTTTTCCCTCTATATCAATTCATTGTAATGTTTTGTCCCAAAAATTCATCATGGCTTTCTCTTTTTCTCACCAGTCCATTCCTATCAGTATATCATAGGAACCTAAAGGCACACTATTTAAATTTAATTTTTTTTGGTAATCATTCAATTTCATGATTGTTTGAGGTAACTTATGAGTTACCTTTCTTTTGGTACCAGTGGCTAACTGGACCAACCAAGATTGCTAAAAATTCTCTGTTCTGAGTTTACATTTTTCTACTACTTGCGGACTAATATAAATTAAAGAAGCACCCGGATCTATTCAAACTGTAACAGATTGGTCAGCAATCGTATCTTCCATTTCAACCATGGTAGAATAGTGTTCTACTTGCCGATTTTCTAGGGCTGTGATGATGGTGGGGATGTTCCTTGCTACGTCATTAACTTTAGTGGCCTCTCACAGTACTTGCACTATTTGAATATTTCGGTGTGGGCAGTCCCTCAACAAATGAGGTTCTCCACAACCCCAATTTCAAAGGTTCCCGCATTTTAACAGTCCCTTCCTTCTTATTATTCCCATTTATTGGTTTTGAACCAGTTTGAGATTGAGCAGTTTGGTTTTCACTCCTTTTACTAATTTTTTTTTGCTGATGGTTCCTACCAAAGTTTTTCAAATAGGCTGGTTTCTATTTCTTTCCAATGAAATCACCTTTGTTTTTCCAGCTCTTTCCTTGCTCAATATTACCCCTGAACTGCTGGTAGCATAATCTGGCTTTCCTCACAACTTCGTCCATTGTTTTTGGATTATCGAACTCTATTTTCTCCTTGTAAACTGTAGGCAAACATTTCAAACATATTTGTACCTTTTCCTTTTCCTCTCAGATATAAGGTACATATCGTAACAGATTTGTGAATTTGGTGACCAACTCATCGATGCTTAGTTGTCCCAATCTGAGTGCATGAAACTCTTTTGCCTTGTCATCATAGTAGCGTTCGTTCAAATATCGGTTTTGAAACTTGACTTAAAAATCTTCCCAAGTGATTTTTTTCTCATCAATGGCATGAACAATTTTTGTTTCCTCCCACCACAAGGTAGCCTTACCTTGTAGCTGATAGATAGCCAGCCTGGCTCTTAAGTTACCTTCACACTTATAAACCTGAAAGTACTTTATCATATTCAGAAGCCATGCCTCAACATCTTCTTCCTTCTCTCCATCATAGGAGTGAGGCTTTATTTTCCAGAATTCACCCTGTAATTCCTTGTTCTGTCTAGATTGTTGTCTAGTGGTGTCATCTTCCTCAGACTCATCTGAGAAATTGACTCTACCTTTCCTTTCCTTCCAAAACCTTCAACTTCTTTGTTGTTTTGTGAAGTTAGTTCCTTTATGAGTCTTTCTTTCTCCTCATTGGCTAAAGATAGCCTATCATTGTGGCTTTTGAGTTGTGCCATATCTCGTTGCATTCTATGCAACATAGCCATCAATGGAGCATTGGGATCTAGCGTGTTTTCTCAAATGAAAGGGAAATTTCCCACCATACTATTTATTTATGACCTTAGGGAAATCGATCTAATGTCTTATATAGATTTTACTCCGTCTCCATATTATATACTTTTGATGTAGGACCCATCGTCCTCACGTTGACTTCTTGTTAACTTTCATTTTATTTATAACTTGTTCTCAAACCGTTTTGTTACATTCCAATAAGGAATTCTATGCTGGTTCAAGTTCTTACGGTAAGTAGTTAGGTTTTGTTGCAACATCTCGAAGCAATACTAAGCTACCCACCATTTTTCAGTTCATTTAATAAAATTTAAAAATCTATTAAATTCTCCTATACCCTTACATCCTCGTTTATTGTTTCTAAATATTCATTTCAGTGGATATCATCTATTACTCCCATCTGTAGCATACATGGGTCTTTTTGTACTGTCTAATTAATTCATCAAATCCGGAGATGTGCCCAGGAGATTTTCTATCCAACTGTGATAGCTTTACTCTGCTTTTCGAGGTTCTATTAATTGATTTAACATTTCTATTGTGAATCGCTCTCCACTTGGATGGTGGAGATGAGAGGTTTGTTAGGGTTTCTCCGAGGTATATTATGGAGATCGTTACAACCAGATCTTCATTTGATGTGTTAAAATTTCAGTGGTCTCAGAATTGGGATTTCTTTTTCGGCTTTCATTCAACCTTATGTAGGTTGGAGAGCTGTCACCGTTCCACAGCTAGTTTCAACATCAACGTATTCATGTATAACTTATTTCCAGAACAATGCGCTTGATTTTCCATCGTTAATTTCTTTTTTCATTTACTAGTGTATATCTGGTTCGATTTCATATTGTAAATTATTTTCAATGTCGTTTCCCAGTGGTGACCCACTGGTACAACCTTCTTATTTTCATTGAAAGCCCAATAGTTTGGTATATCATACTTTCGTTTATGGAAAATCGATCCTTCTGGTTTATCCAACCATTTTATTTACCATAGAAATATTTTCGTTTTTTTTTTACTCTTGCCCTCTATGGTAGATCTGGCTTGTGGATAACCATTGGGTGAAATGCAGTCCAAGCCTGCTTTTATAAATCTGGATGGCTCGAATAAGGTTTTAGTGTCGATTCCTACAAATCTCATAGAGCTCTTCTATGCGTTTGGTAAAAATCTCGATTTCTAGAATTATGAAATCAATATTCAAGTTCTTCTATTGATATTTTCGAAATTGGTTCTTTGGCTTTACTCTAACTTTAATTCTGTTGGTAATAAGATTTACATAGGCCTGCAAATAAAGTTAATATGGGAGATCGAACCTTTTAGATTCTTATCCCAGTTTGCCCAACTTCGTTTTACAGAGGTAATTTCCTTGTTTTTCTTATACACTTATAATAACATGTTTTTTTTTTCTTATATAACCAGTTATAAATTTAAAATGGTACTAATAATTTAAATTCTTAAATGTACAGGGAATGAATTCACCCTATTTTCTTTCTTCAGAATTTACCTCCGACATTTTAACTCCTTACTTTTATTCAACCTTAATTCACTGCTATTCTATCAAGTTGGTCCTCAACGTGTTTGGCACGAAGGCAATGCTTCCATTGTTCCAATCCGATTTCTAAATATATATGAAATTACTTCTAGTTAGATTTTGTGAGGATATGTGGGCCTCGTTGGAGATTGGAATGTTGAATTTAAACTGAACACAGTCTTAGTGAATTGATAATCTATTTTTGTAGTTATACATGGACTGTAACTTTGTTGGTATCGTTCTACACCTTACATAGGTTCTGTTGTTTCTATTTTTACAGCTGCATACTGCATATCTCTGTTTCATAATCATGAATCTCCCAACATTTTCTTTCACTGTATGATATTTATTCCAAAATTAGTCATGAAACTTTATAGTAGTTAGGAAATATAAGTATTCTTTGAATATCAGTAAATGACTCTTTGACTTTCTATATATATATATATATCAGTTTTATTTTCCTTAAGTTGTATAGAGCGTGGTTATTGACATTGTTTGAAAATTATCAGTCCATAATTTTTTTTTCCTAAGTAGATGTACTCAACAGATTGAAAGGAAAATATTTCACCTGTATAAATTCAGTATAGATATACATATCCTTATATGTATATCTATACCGAATTAGAATTTCATTTCTATACATCATCATATAGATAGTTATGCTCCTTTGTTACTTACTCTTCTTAAAGGAAATTTACATACAGTTAATTTCATGAAAAAATTGGATATTCTCATGTAAAAAATCTGGTGTTACACCATCCTGCTACTTCATTATTACATCATTTTGGTAACAATTGTTATCTATGTGATTTCTAGTCATTAAAGGAACACAACATGATACTTCCAGTATTTTTTATTAATTTAACATGAAATTTTCTTTCGTTTAATTCACTGGTAATTTCTATTCAGCATAAATGGTTAATCTCTACAATTTCCTTACTGTACTAGTTTCCTTTCCCATGTAATTCTGACAACATAGATCTATTATGATGTTTTAAAGTAGATTATCTTTGCTTAGTTTTTCTGTCACTATTTTTCTGTTAACAGATTTTAAGAGTAGTATAATACTCAAAATATATATGTATATATTAGTATTCACTAAAATTAATTTATTTTCCATTCTGTCTAATTATTTATATTTATAATGCATGCATGTGATTATCCCATCCAAGCAAGAAGTAATAACAATATATTTTACTACAAAGACTTAAATACTCCTTTTCTGAGAGAGACCTATTGTCAGATCTAAACCTTTCTCGAGTCTTAGACACTCTGGTAGATGGCTCTCATCAGAAAAATTGCATGCAACAATGCAGAAATGGAAGTAATTCTGCTTCAGTAAATCTGCTAAATGTATGGGAAATAGTTAACTCAACATATCAGATTCTACTCATTAAATTTACCAAAGTTCTATCTACATATAAAAATTTTAACATAATTTTAAAACAGCTTAGTAAGTTGTGCATACTGATTTACTAGACTAGTCCTCCCAACCTTAGAGTTTTATCTCCTTAACTCATCCCCGAGTTGCGATCTTTGCTTCCCTGGATAGACAACCCTTTGTATATCCTGGAGCAACTTATTTAAGCAGTCCTTTCCCAAGCCTATTTCTAATTTCTGCATCCAGGAATTTTAGGACGTTTTCTTCCTGTTTTTACCTAGGCTTCCCTCAGTGAGGTACTTTAAATATGTCTTTTCTACTTTTCCAACTTTTCTTCCTCTTCCCAATTACTTTCCTCTTCATTGGGGAAATTATATTTTTCTCTCCCAATCTAATTTACTAAGATTCCTTTCAAGGTTTTCTGAAAGGTTTTGGGAAAGGCTAACCTTATCCATATCCTCATGGATCAAGGTTTAGGATCTCTAATCTCAATCTAGTCATAGTGCACACATAACTATTCCATTTATTTTTATTAATAAATATTTAAATAAATCCACACATTGTTTCTCCATCGGGGTCCACTTCCCCTTTGGATTTTTTCAAATTTCAAATTAAAAAGCATAGCAACTTGGGGTGTTATAGATGGGAGGTACACTTCTATAGGAATTGGTAATTTCACCTTTGAGAGGGTCAAATCTTCCCCTCTTCACGTTAAATATGTTATTTGTGTACCTGGGATGAAGAATAACTTGATCTCTATATTAGTATTGGAGGATAGAGGGTATGATGTTATTTTCATTAAAGGGAAAGCCTTTCTGAGACACATAACTACTGGAAAGTGAAGAAGATTAGAGTTATATTGAAGAACCTATAGAAACTTGAGGTGGGATATTGTGTTGCATTGAGAAGCAATGAAAAAAAAGGTGTAGAGTCGAGAAGTTGGAGAACTTTGGGACAAAATATTGGGTCATGTACACCCTGGCACCTTAAAGATCATGCAAAAAATTACAACCGGTATTCCTAAATGCTTCCTTGAATAGGATGATGTCTAGAAGGGTTGAAAATTGGGGAAATATGTCAAATATAACTTCCATGGTTGAGATAACAGAGTAGATGAAATTTTGGAGCGAGTTCACTCTAATGTTTGTGGACCCTTCTCTACAACATCCACAACTAAACATAAGTACTATGTAATTTTTATTGATTGTTTGTCTAGAAAATGTTGGATTTTCTTCATGAGGAAAAAGGATGAAGTTTTTTCCAAATTTGTATAATTGAAGGAATTAGTTGAGAAGGAGAGTAGGAAGAAGGTGAAGGATCTTAGGAGTGATAATGGAGGTGAATTTGTTTTGAATGTCTTGAAGGAGTTTTGTGCCAAAGAAGGTATTCGAAGAGAAATGACATCACCCCATAATCCATAGAATAATAGGGTAGCTAAAAGGAAGAATAAGAGCATATTTGGAGCTAAAAGGGATATTCTACATGATTAAGAGCTATCATTGCATCTATGGTAAAAATCATGTAACACATCAATTTTATTGTAGAACCATAGTCTTGATAGGATACTTGGTATGATCAGACTGGAGGAAGAATGACGTGTCTCATTTTAGAATTTTTGGAGCTTTAGTTTATTGTCATTTATCCAAGGATTCGAGGAAGAACCTTGAGTCTACATCAGAATCGAGAGTTTTTGTAGGATACACCCAAACTCCACACAATTGTTGGGTGTATTTTTCCTCACTAAGGATGAACATGGTGATGAGAGATGTCAAGTTTGATGAGGAGAAGGCTATGAGATTCTCTCTGGAATGATATTTGAGTATCCCAATAGAGTAGGAGCTTCTGGCTCTAAAGGAGGAGCCTCAGGATGAGCTTCAGGATGTTTTGGAGTAACCACAGATGGAGGAACAAAGAGGAGGCCGAGTGGAGACACCCAATCAATTAGAAACATCTAAAAAGGGGATAAAGAGAACCAGAGAAGCCGGTAGATTTTTTTTGGATGATAGGGAGAATGTGAGAGTCCCTACATTAGTACGTAGAGATAGGAGGTCACCTGAGAAGTACACTAGTTACATGACTCTCATGACTAAGCTCATTGAATCAGAGCCTTCTTCATTGAGGAAGCAATTTCTTAACCTGTTTGGGTTGATGCCATGGTGGAAGAATATTAGTCTTGTTGGTTGTGTGTTATATTATTTCCATGACTATTCACACGCGTGTCACCCCCCATTGTGCTAGGTGCAACATGGGGGTGACAACACCCCTTATTGGGGGGTTTGTAGTGGGGCGGTAGCCCCCCTACACGGTCTGATGAAATACCCGAAGATTTTTTTTTTGGACACTATAATAGGTTGGCAGACCTACCAATGGTTTTGAGCATGGGTTATTCACATGGTTTTGGGCGTGACGGTTTTCTGCCCATGGTATTTTGTAGATCTGATTAAGGGAACTACAGTTATGTTCTAATCCAAGGTTAATGGATTGGGGTTTATGAATGCTTCAACACACACACACACACACACACACACATATATATTGTGACATTGAAAGGAATATAATGGAAAATTTATTTGGTAGTCTCATTTTTTGGATCTAGGGGAAAATCTATATGTATATGTGTTTTATGTTCTTGCCATTGTTTATTTTTTTATTTATAAGAATTCATTTGCAGATAATTTATGTACAGGTTTAAAACCTAAAAATCCATCATGAAGAATAATGTATGGGAAGTGGTGTCGAGACCAAAAGGGAAATTAGTGGTTGGCTCCAAATAGATCTATAAAGTGAAGCATACAGATGCTGGGAGCATTGATAAGTACACGGGCATATTTGTGGCCAAATTATTTTATAAGGTAAAGGGAGTTGTATATGAGGAAACATTTTCCCCTCTGCAAGGTATTCCTCCATCAGATTAATTCTTTCATTAGTTGCACAGATGGGGTGGAATATCCATTGGATGGATGTGAAGAGTGCCTTTTTCATTGGTGCTGTTGAGGAGAAAATTTATAGAGAGTAGCTAGAAGGATTTGAGACATATAATCGGGAGTCACATGTGTGCAGACTCAAGAGAGCGTTGTATGGTCTCAACCATGTGCCCTAAGCATGGTACACTCAGATCAATAGTTATCTCAGTGGATTGGGCTTCAGCAAAAGTGAAGTAGATTCAAACCTTTATCACATTGTGGTAGATGGTAAGTTTCTTATTATTATTTTTTATGTTGATGATTTAATATTGATAGGTGATGAGCAGTTGATATTCTCTTTCAAAGAGGATCTTGTAAGGGATTTTTAGATGAAATATGTGGGCTTAATGCATTACTTCCTTGGGATGGAAGTATGGAAAGGTGATGGTGAATTTTTTGTGTCTCAAGGGAGGTATGCCTCTGAAATACTTCAGATATTTCAAATGGAGAATTGTAAGCCTATGGACACACCTCTAGCTACAAACTAGAGGAAGGAGAATGTCACTTTAGGTGAAGAGGTTGGTGCTACCATTTATAGGAAACTTGTGGGGTATTTGATGTATCTTGTGAACACACGACCCAACATGTGCTATGTAGTAAATCATATTAGTAAAGCAATGGTGAGGACTACTAAGCTATATTTTAAGGCATCAAAGCATGTGTTACGGTACTCAGAGGCCCTATCGAGTATGGATTATGGTACAAGAGGATAGAGGGAGGGAAGCTCCAAGGCTTCATTGATGCAGACTAGGCAGGGAGTCCATGAGACAGGAAAAGTACTTCATGTGATATAGTAGGAAGTAGAGGTTTGTGGCACTCAACTCAACAAAGGCTGAATACATGGTTTCAATTCAAGAAACATGAGAGGTCGTATGGATGAGGAAAATAATTTTGGGTATTTTTAGTCATGAGATGAATCAGACAATGATATATTGTGATAATTAGAGTTGCATTAAGCTATTTGAGAATCCGATATTTCATGACAGGTACAAGAACATTGATATTGCATATCATCATTTGCAGGATTGTGTGTAGATTAGTTTAGTATACCTAGGGGGGATAATATGGGATACAAAGGGAGGTAACCAAGGGAATAATGTAATGTAATACTGTGAGGATGATAAATAAATGGGACATATATAATAAATAAAGTGGTTAAATTATTTCTTAACTATCGCCCACTTATTTTCCATCCAAACATTATAAAATTACATTATTCCTTTAGGTACCTCCCTCTGTACCCCATATTGTCCCCCCCAGGTATACCTCAAGGAGAATTATGTTTCTATAGTACACTCCAATTGAGGATAAGGATGTTGAAATATTGACAAAGGCATTATCAAGAGGTAAATTTTAATTCCGCAGTGTATTTCCTGCTTCAGTATTTGTGATGAAAGTAAAGGATCAAAAACATGTAGCAGCATCATTCATCAGATAAAACTTTGTAACACCATCTACCTACCCTATCTACTACTACCATTTTCTCTTCTTTATTAGGGTGCATTTAGACTTGCAAACCCTTATCAATCTTCTTTTCTTTTATATGGTAAATCTATCTATTTCTACCCTTATTACATCCAAGGGCTCAGATTAAACTGTTGAGCACCTTTTATTAACTCTACCTATCTACTTATCTGCCAAGATTAAACTGTTTGGTCAGATATTTATTCTCTATTCTACAACATGAAATTGAAATATGAATAAGTCAAGTTTAAACAGTTTGACTCTTCATAAATTGTGGCAAAAGTTTGACAAGCTGCACACAATTTGTTTATTACATCAGAGTAAAAAGTAGTGGCATTTATACTTGCACACTTTCCTTGGCCTTTGTTTTTGATGGGGTTCATTTCTTTTACTTTTTTGGCCATTTTTATTATTTTTACCCTTTGATTTTTCTTTTAGGGTATACCCTCTTTACATTTTTTAAACTTTTTGATTTTTTGGTTTTTCAAGAATATGGAACACCTTTGTCCAAGAAAAAGGTTTGAACATATTCCATAGTTCAATCAAGACAATCATGAAAAATGACACCTATTGGTATAGGAGTCTAACACTGGCTCCACTTGGGGATGGCTTTTCCTTGTGAAAAGTCAAGAACAGCAGATCAGATGCCTAAACATGTCTTCAAACTGAACTATGTAATCTCCTTCTTCTGGTAGCTTTATTGTACATATGATAGTGAAAATTTTGGAGCTTAGGGCCTTCACTTCGGGCTTCAACTTCGAGAAGTCACCATCCAATCAAAACTGATGCATTAGCTGTGGCTGAAAATCTTGAATTGAATATAGTCCTTTTTCTGCAACCTGAAATCTAATCTTGAAACTTAAAACAACACACAAAAATTTTCAAACCAACTTAATGAAAAACTAGTTGTAAATTGAAAACTAAAAAAAATTGCTCAAAATTATGAGCTTATTAGCACTCATCTACCTACTCAATCTACTGTTCAACTGCTAGTTAGGTAAAATGAAATAGCCAATGCAACCATTCAAGCATTATGTACTTTGATAGATTTTGTTGCATTTTCTTGTTGATTATCAAAATTGTACTTCCGCAACCTATTAGAAACTTGTCAACAAATGAGAGGATAAGGAAACACTTGATTTCCTTTTTTGACTCTAGAAACTGTACAAAAGGATCTTCCAAAATATATACACTGATGTTTAACTGATCTGAACAACTGTACATCTGTTCTAGATGGCCTCCATACCATGAATATGAAGTGCTATTTTCATCTTTATCTCCCTGTAAACTTTCAGATAAGATTTGTGATGATATCCCTACTGATTGTAATGTTTGAGTGTTGAATCCTTTATCATCTTGATTCTGAAAATCATAGTTAGTTAATAGAGGAATGCTTTGAATTCCTTCAATATTCAACATATCTGCTATTGGATCCTGAAAATCTTGGGAAAATTGCTGGAACCTATGACATATAAAATTCCATGGGACTTCATAAACTTCAACAAGTTTCTCATTCTTTTCATTAAACATGTTATACCACATTTCCTTTAAAAGCTGAAATGGTTCAAAAAATAGTGGTATGGAACTTTCTTGTGTCATTTGATCATTCATTTTAATGGGAACTGATCACTGCAATTGTGAAACTGAAAAATCTTGATCAATAGTTTCATTATCTTCTTTGTTGTCAATCACAATTCCTAAAGATTGCTGATTATTGATGGTATGAAAGTTGTCTCTAATGAACTGAAATGAAGCAAAACAAAGAGGTAAAGAACCTTCACTTATTTCCACATTTTCTGCTTTTTCTTCCTCATTTTCATGGTTCATCTGTATTGGCCGATCAATGTCTTCAATCTGCTGAAACTGAGTTTCTTCATCCCACAAACTAGCTTTTGATTGCTCTGTAAAGTTAGCTTGAGTTTGGAGAACATAACTATCATCATAATGATCATACTTAGGCAAATAATCAAAAGAAGGAATGTCATCAAACATACACATTAGATCAGCAGATTCCTCTTCCTCATATTGATTTGTAAATTCATTTTCTGATCTATGATAATTTGAAATAAGAGCAATTTGTTCATGGCTATCAACCTCTTCTATTTCTTCATGGTGATTTTGAATAAAAAATTCTTCTTTCATAGTGATTTCCTGTGTTATTTCATCTAGTTTTCTTACCAAAAGGTTGAGTTTTACCTCTGCAATGTTTTTCCTTTCCTCTTCTTCTGCTTTCAACATTTCCTGTTTGATTTGGAGATTAACTTCCACATCAACTGCAATATTTTGCATCTGTACAAGTGTTTTCAGATCTCTTTCTCTTAACCGAAATTCTATTTCTGAATCAAAGGCACTTGGATAATGCAAGAGAGCTGAATCATGAGGATGTCTAATATTTTCTGGCATTGAATAATAAACTTGATTAAATCTGTCAGAAAATTGTTGTATTGTTTCATTTGGATGTCTTTTTAATTGATTATATTCTTCCATGATCACAAAATGATTAACTTTGATTATCCATCTATCAAGGAAAAGTTTGATAAACTGCTGAAAATTTGAGATGCTAGCATTAGGAAGATTTTTGAACCAACTCTTTATTCTATTTTGCAAAGAAAGAGAAAAAAGTCTGATTTTAACATCATCTTCATCAATCTCAAATAAATCCAAATAATTTTCAAAACCTTGAATATGTTTTTGGGCCGTGATACCATTTTCTCCATCAAATCTAGGAAGATACTTGTAGTATTTTTCAGGAAAATCATGGAGTAAAGGAGGTAGAATAAGGGGCTTATATCTATCTGGAACTTTATATGGCACAGGGATATGTACAGGGATTGCAAGATCAGTCTTGATTATTTGAGGCTTCTTAATTGGAAAATGATCATCATTAGATTCATAAGAAAGTTGCTCAAAGAGATTAGGAGAATTATTACTTACAAACTTCAAAGGAAAATAACTAAAAACTAATCTAAGATCTTCTATAAAATACAATATACATTGAAAAAATTTCTTAATGAGAAAGAACATAATGTCTTGGATTAAGATCCAAGTTGAAAGCCCGATCTTTCCATATTGTCCTTTGAGGTTCATTCCTCCAGTGGAGTCTTGATTGTGAAATTGATTTGGAGTCGCCAGGTGGATGATTTTAACCTTTGTGTGTCTGATCACTGTCCACCATCATAGATCAGATCTGAACCTGTAAAACAATTTTGAAGAAAAATTTAGTTCTTCAGGAAACCAAAATTTGAGTATTTTATGATTATTTTGTTTTTTATGAATTTTCAAAACAACTTCTATGATTTCTTTAAGAGGCTTTACATATGAGATTTAAATTTTCTTAAAGATTTATTGAACTAGAGAAACTGATTGAAAGTTTGAATCCAAAGTTCAGTTTATAAGCTAAACCAGAGATAGACTGAAGCAGCATTTGTTTACTATGCAGTTGCAGAGCAAAAGCATTTCAAAGGCTACCTGGCTGATCTTCAGACTCTGTCTATAGCTTATAAATCAAACAATAGTATCAATAAAATGATTCAGATCCCCAGTATCGTCGCCACTATGTTATCACTTAGGTTTTCCTAGAAGTTGTGTAAGAGGAAAGTATACCCGAGGTAACCACAAACCAACCTTTTAGATGCAGAATCTAGCCAATCTGCATCCAGAGAGGGCTCTCTCTTTATAATTTATCTTTGTTCTTGAAAGTTTTTAGGCTAGTTATAGATTCAAGGGTTTGTTTGAAAATTGGTGGAATCCACAAACTAAGGGCAAGGTTGAGGGCTTTCAGTCCATTGGGCTATGGAGTCAAAGGATGGCTTTACTGGATTTCTATTCTAGGCACAAGATGGTATTACAGGGCAAGATAGCTAGACAGAGAACAATCCTTAAAATTTAAAGTGGATGGGATGATCCTGAAGGGATGAAAGGAAACTAAGAATCTTTCACCATGTTCAGAAGAAAGAAGTGAAATGACTACAAACAAAGAGCAATGAAGGATTCTTTATTATAGTAATCAACAATGTTTAAATTAGCAAAGCAGGAGCATTTAAGAATTCATGCTTATAGCTAATTTAGAAGAAAACATTAAGAACAATCACATTTGAAACAGAGTACAATTAAGCAAATTATGTTTCAATCCTTTATGTAAATTATTCAGAAATGGATATGATGGTATTATAAACTAATATAAAATTTCAGACAAAGGGTAGAAACACTTATTGAACTGTAGTCCAACACATGAATCCTGCAACAAGTCCAGTGCTTTCAAATCGTCATCCATCAAGCCACAAGTAAATTTCTCCAAAAGATTTTATTCCGAAAATCTCAATGTTACAGCAGAGTAATAGAATCCACCCCAAATGTTTCCAAGAGTGGAGTATTTATACAAATTCTAAACTAAAATATCTTGAAACAAATATCAAAATTGGTTCACAAATCTCTCCAACTATTTACATAAATAGAACTTAATTAAAGGACACTCAAACTAATGCATCTATTTTGCACTATTTTTTATGGATAGGTGATGACAAAGAGGAGAATTCGAATTTGATCCAACTCTTAGTTGATGATGAGGCATCCAAGTCACTAACTGCTTCCTTTCTTTGTGCAATCTGCTCCAACAATTCTGCAAACTTGGGGTCCAATGATATCTTTGTATTTCTCAATCCGTAATAGATATGTAAAAAGTGAAAGAGGTTATTGTAGATAAATATATTGGTGAGATAAACCTCTTTCAGTTTCCAAAAATTCCTCTCCAGCTATGCATAATAGTCTCTGTAAAAAATATGTGTAAAACAGAGTTTTACAGAGTCTGAAAAATGGCCTGTAAAGATGCACATGTATCTCTCATTATAAAACCACTGTGAAAAAACTGAGATAGGTTTTTGTAGATGGGTCTCTTAGGAACAAAAAATCCTTCATTTTTGTATGAAGTATTTTGGATTGGCCACAATCCTCTCTGCAAAATGATGACTTAAACTGGAATTTTCTGCAAAAAGTGCTTTCCAACATTGTTTAATATTTCCAAAACCATAATGGTTGTTAGAAAAGTGAGAGAGGTTTTTGTAGATGGCCCTCTTAAGAACATAAACCTCCTTCATTTTTGTAAAATTCATCTTTGATTGATCACAATAGTTTCTGCAAAACTATGACTAAAATATGCAATTTCTGCAAAAATGTTCCTTCTTGTTATGTTTTTTCATCTTTTTACTTTCTTGCTCTTTTGACTGTTTTACTTTCACTTTAGACAAAAATCACTATTGGTGAAAGTATTCTCATCTCTTTTTACCATTTTACTACCTTTTGTATTTACTTTTACTGTTTACCTTTGACTGCTCTGTAACTTCATTTTAACTTTCACTGACTTTTACCTGATACACTTTAACCACTGATACTCTTTAGCTGTTATGCTTTCTAACCTTTGTTTGAATAGATTTGATAACAATCTTGGAGTAAAAAAATCTTATGACTAGTATTAAGACTATTTATCCAAGGATGTGATCTTCTGGTCACCTCTTCAGGGGACAACTGAGTATATTTTTCAAGCAATTTCTCAATGGACAAGGGAGTGAGGTTTTAACCAGGTTCAAAATGGAGCATCATTCAAGGCTACAGGAACTCCCATTTTGGTTCTTGTGTGTTCAAAATGGCAGTTTCTAGGTTTTCTTCACAGAAATGTCGAGTTTTCAGTTTTAATGAGGGAAATTGGCACAATTGCAGGTTCGGGGGAACAATTCACAGTTTTAAACCTCAGAGAATGATCTCAGTGATAAGATTTAATCACTAATCCAGTGGAAAACAAGGAAAACAGACTTTCTTTTGAAGTTCGAAGCGCTATAGGATAAATACCTGTTCTTAGAGGAAATCTGGCTTTTAACAGGTATCGGGCAGTAGCAGGAGGGTACTTGAACACAGGTGCAGCGGAATCTTGGACCGAAATCAGATAGCATAGTAAATTTCAGCGGAAATTTGAAAATCGTAGCAGAAGGCGCAGTCGTTTTTAATAACGAAAATAACGGGAGAAACACGAAAAATTGGTTTTATTTACAAGTAAAAGGGGTTTTTAGTTTTTCGAGGAGTGACGTCATCAATGTACGGGCTGGCGTGTGGAGGGGCCGGGCGGTAAGTGGTAAGTCCCCGCACCGCTTTTGGACGAAGGTGGTATTAGTCGCGGGGGGAGTGATTCCATTGAGCGGTGGACGCGTGGCAGGTGAACAGTTCCAATACCACCAATTCCCCGCTCGTTAAAATGCTGACAAGGGATGGGTAGCGGGATTGATCGGGAGCGTCGATCTTTGGAAAAGTGATCGGACGGTTGCAATGACGGGGAATAAGCGGAGGATTAAGGTGTGGGCACGTCGGTTTTTTAAAACGATTAAAGTTTAATCTAATCACCCCAGGAGGCTTATGATTGGTGAGTGGAAGGCTATTAATTAGTTCAGATAACTAATTAATCCCATCATATAATGGAAAACGAAGCCGTGGCGGGGCTTTGTTGGGCGTGGGTATTAAAGTTAAAATGTCGGGTGGGCTGCCAGGTGGATGAGCCACGTTGGCGCGGGAATTATCCAAAGTTTGGTTTCGAAAATAAACTTCGGGTTTTATTTATATTTTTGGGTTTAAACATATTCATCGTATGTTTAAAGTTTTATTTTTCATATATGTTTTATTATATGATAAATTAATTAATATAATTAATTTACCATAGGGGCGGGATTATTATATAAAGATATAATTTAACCAAAGGGCTTATATAGTGGGTTTTTATTTGAATGCACGGGGAAGTAATTACTTTGGTTAAACTTTATAATAGAGGGGTTTTTGGGGTATTTATAAAAAAGGAGTTATATACTTAGGATAGGGCATTTCATTAGGGATTTAGTAAATAGAGTTAAACATTAATATGACAAAGGGACAAGGAAAATCAAAATATTTTGCACATCTAAGAAAGTGATAACTTCTGAAGTAAATTGCAATATCTTATCTTCAACACTTAAACTTAGAATAGCAAGTTATCTTGAGGGATTTTTATTGAATTTTGCATGATTTCCCTAAGTAAAATAGGATTTTACTTAGGACAAGGTTAAAGGTGAATGATTATAATGATGAATTATCTCAAGTACTTAGGTCTTTTTGATCATTAGGCCGAGGGTCCGGTCCCTCCAAAAGTCAAGGAAATGCCTTGAGCCCCTTTAATCTTCAAATACCTTTGTTCCTTGGGGAAATTAGTAAAACTTTAAGGGGAAAGTGATGAGGGAAGTTAATGATTTTGACTTTGCTTGCTGTGATTTTCCAGTGTATTTCCTGCTTCAATATTTGTGATGAAAGTAAAGGATCAAAAACATGTAGCAGCATCATTCATCAGATAAACTTTGTAACACCATCTACCTACCCTATCTACTACTACCATTTTCTCTTCTTTATTAGGGTGCATTTAGACTTGCAAACCCTTATCAATCTTTTCTTTTTACATGATAAATCTATCTATTTCTACCCTTATTACATCCAAGGGCTCAGATTGAACTGTTGAGCACCTTTTATTCATTCTACCTATCTACTTATCTGCCAAGATTAAACTGTTTGGTCAGATATTTATTCTCTAATCTATAACATGAAATTGAAATATGAGTAAGCCAAGTTTAAACAGTTTGACTTATTCATAAATTGTGGCAAAAGTTTGACAAGCTGCACACAATTTGTTTATTACATCAGAGTAAAAAGTAGTGGCATTTAGACTTGGACACTTTCCTTGGCCTTTGTTTTTGATGGGGTTCATTTCTTTTACTTTTTGGCCATTTTTATTATTTTTACCCTTTGATTTTTCTTTTAGGGTATACCCTCTTTACATTTTTTAAATTTTTTGATTTTTTGGTTTTTCAAGAATATGGAACACCTTTGTCCAAGAAATAGGTTTGAACATATTCCATAGTTCAATCAAGACAATCATGAAAAATGACACCTATTGGTATAGGAGTCTAACACTGGCTCCACTTGGGGATGGCTTTTCCTTGTGGAAAGTCAAGAACAGCAGATCAGATGCCTAAACATGTCTTCAAACTAAACTATGTAATCTCCTTCTTCTGGTAGCTTTGTTGTACATATGATAGTGAAACTTTTGAAGCTTAGGGCCTTCACTTCGAGCTTCAACTTCAAGAAGTCACCATCCAATTAAAACTGATGCATTAGCTGTGGCTGAAAATATTGAATTGAATATAGTCCTTTTTCTGCAACCTGAAATCTATTCTTGAAACTTAAAACAACACACAAAAATTTTCAAACCAACTTAATGAAAAACTAGTTGTAAATTGAAAACTAAAAAATTGCTCAAAATTCTGAGCTTATTAGCACTCATCTACCTACTCAATCTACTGTTTCAACTGCTAGTTAGGTAAAATGAAATAGCCAATGCAACCATTCAAGCATTATGTACTTTGATAGATTTTGTTGCATTTTCTTATTGATTATCAAAATTGTACTTCTGCAACCTATTAGAAACTTGTCAACAAATGAGAAGATAAGGAAACACTTGATTTCCTTTGTTGACTCTAGAAACTGTACAAAAGGATCTTCCAAAATATATACACTGATGTTTAACTGATCTGAACAACTGTACATCTTTTCTGGATGGCCTCCATACCATGAATATGAAATGCTATTTTCATCTTTATCTCCCTGTAAACTTTCAGATAAGATTTGTGATGATATTCCTACTGATTGCAATGTTTGAGTGCTGAATCCTTTATTATCTTGATTCTGAAAATCATAGTTAGTTAATAGAGAAATGCTTTGAATGCCTTCAATATTCAACATATCTGCTATTGGATCCTGAAAATCTTGGGAAAATTGTTGGAACCTATGACATATAAAATTCCATGGGACTTCATAAACTTCAACAAGTTTCTCATTCTTTTCATTAAACATGTTATACCACATTTCCTTTAAAAGCTGAAATGGTTCAAAAAATAGTGGTATGGAACTTTCTTGTGTCATTTGATCATTCATTTTAATGGGAACTGATCACTGCAATTGTGAAACTGAAAAATCTTGATCAATAGTTTCATTATTTTCTTTGTTGTCAATCACAATTCCTAAAGATTGCTGATTATTGATGGTATGAAAGTTGTCTCTAATGAACTGAAATGAAGCAAAACAAAGAGGTAAAGAACCTTCACTTATTTCCACATTTTCTGCTTTTTCTTCCTCATTCTCATGGTTCATCTGTATTGGCTGATCACTGTCTTCAATCTGCTGAAACTGAGTTTCTTCATCCCAAAAACTAGCTTCTGATTGCTCTGTAAAGTTAGCTTGAGTTTGGAGAACATAACTATCATCATAATGATCATACTTAGGCAAATAATCAAAAGAAGGAATGTCATCAAACATACACATTAGATCAGCAGCTTCCTCTTCCTCATATTGATTTGTAAATTCATTTTCTGATCTATGATAATTTGAAATAAGAGCAATTTGTTCATGGCTATCAACCTCTTCTATTTCTTCATGGTGATTTTGAATAAAAAATTCTTCTTTCATAGTGATTTCCTGTGTTATTTCATCTAGTTTTCTTACCAAAAGGTTGAGTTTTACCTCTGCAATGTTTTTCCTTTCCTCTTCTTCTGCTTTCAACATTTCCTGTTTGATTTGGAGATTAACTTCCACATCAACTGCAATATTTTGCATCTGTACAAGTGTTTTCAGATCTCTTTCTCTTAACCGAAATTCTATTTTTGAATCAAAGGCACTTGGATAATGCAAGAGAGCTGAATCATGAGGAGGTCTAATATTTTCTGGCATTGAATAATAAACTTGATTAAATCTGTCAGAAAATTGTTGTATTGTTTCATTTGGATGTCTTTTTAATTGATTATATTCTTCCATGATCACAAAATGATTAACTTTAATTATCCATCTATCAAGGAAAAGTTTGATAAACTGTTGGAAATTTGAGATGCTAGCATTAGGCAGATTTTTGAACCAACTCTTTATTCTATTTTGCAAAGAAAGAGCAAAAAGTCTGATTTTAACATCATCTTCATCAATCTCAAATAAATCCAAATAATTTTCAAAACCTTGAATATGTTTTTGGGCCGTGATACCATTTTCTCCATCAAATCTAGGAAGATACTTGTAGTATTTTTCAGGAAAATCATGGAGTAAAGGAGGTAGAATAAGGGGCTTATATCTATCTGGAACTTTATATGGCACAGGGATATGTACAGGGATTGCAAGATCAGTCTTGATTATTTGAGGCTTCTTAATTGGAAAATGATCATCATTAGATTCATAAGAAAGTTGCTAAAAGAGATTAGGAGAATTATTACTTACAAACTTCAAAGGAAAATAACTAAAAACTAATCTAAGATCTTCTATAAAATACAATATACATTGAAAAAATTTCTTAATGAGAAAGAACATAATGTCTTGGATTAAGATCCAAGTTGAAAGCTTGATCTTTCCATATTGTCCTTTGAGGTTCATTCCTCCAGTGGAGTCTTGATTCTGAAATTGATTTGGAGTCGCCAGGTGGATGATTTTAACCTTTGTGTGTCTGATCCCTGTCCACCATCATAGATCAGATCTAAACCTGTAAAACAATTTTGAAGAAAAAGTTAGTTCTTCAGGAAACCAAACTTTGAGTATTTTATGATTATTTTGTTTTTTATGAATTTTCAAAACAACTTCTATGATTTCTTTAAGAGGCTTTAGATATGAGATTAAAACTTTCTTAAAGACATATTAAACTAGAGAAACTGATTGAATGTTTGAAACTAAATTTCAGTTTATAAGCTAAACCAGAGATAGACTGAAGCAACATTTATTTACTATGCAATTGCCAAGCAAAAGCAGTTCAAAGGCTACCTGGCTGATCTTCAGACTCTGTCTATAGCTTATACATCAAACAATAGTATCAATAAAATGATTCAGATCCCCAGTATGGTCGCCACTATGTTATCACTCAGGTTTTCCTAGAAGTTGTGTAAGAGGAAAGTATACCCGAGGTAACCACAAACCAACCTTCAGATGCAGAATCTAGCCAATCTGCATCCAGAGAGGGCTCTCTCTTTATGATTTATCTTTGTTCTTGGAAGGTTTTAGGCTAGTTATAGATTCAAAGTTTGTTTTGGGAAAATGGTGGAATCTACAAACTAAGGGCAAGGTTGAGAGCTTTCAGTCCATTGGGCTATGGAGTCAAAGGATGGCTTTACTGGATTTCTATTCTAAACACAAGATGGTATTACAAGGCAAGATAGCTAGACAGAGAACAATCCTTAAAATTTAAAGTGGATGGGATGATCTTGAAGGGATGAAAGGCAGCTAAGAATCTTTCACCATGTTCAAAAGAAAGAAGTGAAATGACTACAAACAAAGAGCAATGAAGGATTCTTTATTATAGTAATCAATAATGTTTAAATTAGCAAAGCAGGAGCATTTAAGAATTCATGCTTATAGCTAATTTAGAAGAAAACATTAAGAACAATCACATTTGAAAACAGAGTACAATTAAGCAAATTCTGTTTTAAACCTTTATGTAAATTATTCAGACATGGATATGATGGTATTATAACTAATATAAAATTTCAAACAAAGGGAAGAAACACTTATTGAACTGTAGTCCAACACATGAATCCTGCAACAAGTCCAGTGCTTTCAAATCGTCATCCAGCAAGCCACAAGTAAATTTCTCCAAAAGATTTTATTCCGAAACTCTCAATGTTACAGCAGAGTAATAGAATCCACCCTCAACACTCTCTTTGAGGGTTTATTTATACAAATTCTAAACTAAAATATCTTGAAACAAATATCAAAATTGGTTCACAAATCTCTCCAACTATTTACATAAATAGAACTTAATTAAAGGACACTCAAACTAATGCATCTATTTGGAACTATTTTTTATGGATAGGTGATGACAAAGAGAATAATTCGAATTTGATCCAACTCTTAGTTGATGATGAGGCATCCAAGTCACTAACTGCTTCCTTTCTTTGTGCAATCTGCTCCAACAATTCTGCAAACTTGGGGTCCAATGATATCTTTGTATTTATCAATCCGTAATAGATATGTAAAAAGTGAAAGAGGTTATTGTAGATAAATATGTTGGTGAGATAAACCTCTTTCAGTTTCCCAAAATTCCTCTCTAGCTATGCATAATAGTCTCTGTAAAAAATATGTGTAAAACAGAGTTTTACAGAGTCTGAGAAATGGCCTGTAAAGATGCGCATGTATCTCTCATTATAAAACCATTGTGAAAAAAATGAGATAGGTTTTTGTAGATGGGTCTCTTAGGAACAAAAAACTCCTTCAGTTTTGTATGAAGTATTTTGGATTGACCACAATATTCTCTGCAAAATGATGACTTAAACTGGAATTTTCTGCAAAAAGTGCTTTCCAACATTGTTTAATATTTTCAAAACCATAATGGCTGTTAGAAAAGTGAGAGAGGCTTTTGTATATGGTCCTCTTAAGAACATAAACCTCCTTCATTTTTGTAAAAGTCATCTTTGATTGATCACAATAGTTTCTGCAAAACTATGACTAAAATATGCAATTTCTGCAAAAATGTTCCTTTTTGTTATGTTTTTTCATCTTTTTATTTTCTTGCTCTTTTGACTGTTTTACTTTCACTTTAGACAAAAATCACTATTGGTGAAAGTATTCTCATCTCTTTTTACCATTTTACTGCCTTTTGTATTTACTTTTACTGTTTACCTTTGACTGCTCTGTAACTTCATTTTAACTTTCACTGACTTTTACCTGATACACTTTAACCACTGATACTCTTTAGTTGTTATGCTTTCTAACCTCTGTTTGAATAGATTTGATAACAATATTGGAGTAAACAAATCTTATGACTAGTATTAAGACTTTTTATCCAAGGATGTGATCTTCTGGTCACCTCTTCAGGGGACAACTGAGTAGATTTTTCAAGCAATTTCTCAATGGACAAGGGAGAGAGGTTTTAACCAGGTTCAAAATGGAGCATCATTCAAGGCTACAGGAACTCCCATTTTGGTTCTTGTGTGTTCAAAATGGCAGTTTCTGGGTTTTCTTCATGGACCGGGCGCGATTTCAGTTTAAATGAAGGAAATTAGCACAATTACAGTTTCAAGGGAACAATTCACAGTTTCAAACCTCAGGGAATGATCTTAGTGATACGATTTAATCACTAATTCGAGGAAAACAGAATTTCTTTTGAAGTTCGAAGCGCTATAGGATAAATACCTGTTCTTGGAGGAAAACTAGCTTTTAACAGGTATCAGGCGGTAACAGGAGGATGCTTGAACACAGGTCTGGCGGAAATCTAGAGCGAAAATCGAATTGAACAGTGGATTTTAATGCAAATTCGAAATCGTAGCAGAGAGCGCAGTTGCGTTTTGACAGTGAAAATAACGGAAAAAAAACACGAAAATTGACTTTATTTACAAGTTAAAAGGGTTTTTATTTTTTCGAGGAGTGACGTCATCGACGTACGGGCTGACGTAAGCGAAGGTCGGGCGGTAAGTGGTAAACGGTAACCCCACACCGCTTTTGGATGAGGGTGGTTTAAATCGGGAGGGCAGCGATTCCACAAAGCGTTTGCCACGTGGGCGGTGGACTATTCAAATACCACCCATCCCCCACTGGTTAAAAGGCTGACGAGGGATGGGTAGCGGGATTGACAGGGATCGTTGATCTGCGGAGGAGTGATCAAACGGCTGAAATGATGGGGAGATCGCGGAGGATTAAGGCGTGGGCCCGTCGGGCTTTAAAACAATTTAAAGTTTAGTCTAATCACCCCGGGAGATGCATAATAGGCGGAGAATAAGGTTATTAGTTAATTCAGATAATTAACTAATCCCGTATTTATAATGAAAAGGGATTCGTGGCGGGATTTTGTTAGGCGCGGGGTTAAAATGCTGCATTAGATGCCAGGTGGATGAGCCACGTTGGCGCGGGGTTTTCCAAAGTTTAGTTTAGAAAATAAGACTTCGGGTTTTGTATTTTTGGGTTTAAACATACATATCGTATGTTTAAAGTTTTATTTTTCATATATGTTTTATTATATGATAAATTAATTAATATAATTAATTTACCATATGGGCGGGATTATTATATAAAGATATAATTTAACCAAAGGGCTTATATAGTGGGTTTTTATTTGAATGCATGGGGAAATAATTACTTTGGTTAAACTTTAATAGAGGGGTTTTGGGGATATTATTTTAAAATGAGTTATATACTTAGGATAGGGTAGTTCATTAGGGATTTAGTAAAATAGAGTTAAACATTAATATGACAAAAGGACAGGGAAACTCAAAACATTTTGCACATCTAAGAAAGTGATAACTTCTGAAGTAAATTGCAATATCTTATCTTCAACACTTAAACTTAGAATAGCAAGTTATCTTGAGGGTTTTTTATGGAATTTTGCATGATTTCCTTAAGTAAAATAGGATTTTACTTAGGAAAAGGTTAAAGGTGAATGATTATAATGATGAATTATCTCAAGTACTTAGGTCTTTTTGATCATTAGGCCGAGGGTCCGGTCCCTCCAAAAGTCAAGGAAATGCCTTGAGCCCCTTTGATCTCCAAGTACCCTAGTACTTTGGGGAAATTAGTAAAACTTAAGGGGAGAGTGATGAGGGAAGTTAATGATTTTGACTTTGCTTGCTGTGATTTTCCAGTGCATTTCCTGCTTTAGTATTTGTGATGAAGGTAAAGGATCAAAACATGTAGCAGCATCATTCATCAGATAACACTTTGCAGCACCATCTACCTACCCTATCTACTTAACACTACCATTTTCTCTTCTTTATTAGGGTGCATTTAGACTTGCAAACCCTTTTCAATCTTTTCTTTTTACATGATAACTCTATCTATTTCTGCCCTTATTACATCCAAGGGCTCAGATTAAACTGTTGAGCACCTTTTATTAACTCTACCTATCTACTTATCTGCCAAGATTAAACTGTTTGGTCAGATATTTATTCTCTATTCTACTACATGAAATTGAAACATGAATGAGTCAAGTTTAAACAGTTTGACTCTTCATAAATTGTGGCAAAAGTTTGACAAGCTGCACACAATTGCTTTATTACAAAAATGAAATAGTAGTGGCATTTGGATTTGCACACTTTCCTTGGTCTATTTTTGCTTGGGGTTCATTTCTTTCATTTTCTTGACCAATTTATTTTTCTTACCCTTTGATTTTCTTTTAGGGTATACCCTCTTTACATTTTTTAAATTTTTTGATTTTTTGGTTTTTCAAGAATATGGAACACCTTTGCTCAAGAAAAAGGTTTGAACATATTCCATAGTTCAATCAAGACAATCATGAAAAATGGCACCTATTGGTATGTGTGCATGAGGTCCCAAAACCTCTTTTTGAGGGATTTTGGAGGGGAAATCTACCTCCTTTCAAGGAGGATGCTTCCCCATATATTTGTATAAGTACCAATTCGATTTTTCCTCTAGATTCAAGTATTTCTTAGTCTTCTTGTCGATTAAATTTGTTATTTAGTAGCTCCAGTTTCATTTCTAGCAGGTATTTACTTGGATTGATTCAAATAATGAATTTTGGTGCCATTTTTAGCTTTTAAAGCTTGGTTTCATTAATAATACTTTGAGTTTCCTTGGTTTTTACCATCCTAAGAGTGTTAGGGCCCTCTTTTACAAATTCTTTATTGCCTTTGAATGTCTTTTTCACTTGCATATATTATTTCTGCATTTACATTTCATGCTTCTTTTGTTGTAGGTTACATTGGTTAATGATTGAAGTGAGTAGTTTTGCAGGTTATTTATTGAGTCACAATCATTATGAATCCTTAGAAAAACTTATAAAATTCATATTCATCATTGAGCTACTTGGATTTGTTTACTAGTTCACAAATCTAGAATTTTTGAAGTCTCTTGCAGCAAAATAGTAGTAATTTTCTGCTATTTTTTAGCACATGTTAATGAGCCTATTTTGAGTTGATTCCACTTGAATTATTTCCTAAAAAAATTCAAGTTAATAAAAATATTTAACCCATAACATTTTCACTTGATTAGGTTAGGAATTTGGTAGGTTAACTAGCTCAGTAGTTCTTGAATTTCTAGTTTTCAGAGAAATAATTTTCTGCTATTTTTTAGCACATGTTATCATGGGTATTTTGGAGTGATTCTACTTGGAACGAAGTCCTATGACATCCCACTTAATAAAAAAATAATTTCCCATCTCATTTTCATTTTATTTTCTTGGGAATTCGGCAAGTTATATCACTCCTATAGTAAAACATGGCCTCTTGTAGCGCAAGTAAACTTGACCATATTTGCTCCAAAATATTGGTTTTTGCCTCTTATGCTTGAATCATGATTCCTAGGCTCTGAATAAGTAATTGAGTAAGACCAAAACACATCTTAAGCCTTGCCTCTTCTCCATTGTAATTCACCTCTGCAATTTGTATTAGTGGACAAATTCATGGCTTGAAGAGCATAATGATGATTTTCATGAAACACCTTGTGAACTCTATTGAAAAAATATACCTTGAATGCAGTGATTGAAGAATGATTTCATTTTATTTCATACATATTAAGGTATGTTTTCCATTTCCAACATTTTTATTTCTATTGCATAGATTAGACTTCCTTTTGATGTACCATTTACACTAGGCAAATAGGTTAATGTTTACATTTCTACAAATAGGATTAACATTTACATTCATGTAAATTAGAATAACCTTTCTTTTCTACAAAAGTAATTATGATTTCCTCTCTGCAAAATTAATTAGGTTTCCTTTCTACAAATAGAGTAGCATTTCCATTTTTGTAATTAGTTTAGGCTTGTATTTCATGGCATTCACTTCATTTCATCAGATCAACGAAATAAGGACACATTTCATGTTGCACATATAGTGTGGAAACCTCCTAAGTTTGTACAAACCATAAGTTGATAATTTAAGTTGGTATCCTTGGGATTTGTGGCATTATTTTTGCAATACTGGGGCTCATCACAAAGCCTCACGGGCTATTCAATTCTCGCACTATGCCTTCTAAGAGCTTGTTCACCATTTTCAATTTCACTAGCCACTTAGAATATTGTCACTCAATTTCATAGCCCGATCTCAGTATTCATGCCACAAATTTTATATTCTCCCTCAACCCTGAGTCGAAAATCGTGATTCCAATGGTTAATTAGAGCCTTTACAATATTGGAATGTGATCCACGACTATATGGTATACAACACTTCCTGAAGTCACAAGTCGCATCTTCGAGCCTCATTGACTCTATAATTTCCATCTATGACCACACTAACATCCCAATCTATGACCCGTATGCGAGTCCTATGTTTCTTAGTAAAGAGTCACATATCCAAACCCATCAACACTATAGTTTTTTTTTGAAACTAGGCTAGGATTTCAATCTGCGAGTAGGCTAGAATATCAATCTGCGACTACATTAGAATCTTGATTTGTGACTGAGCTAGAATTTGGACCTGTTATTAGTCCCTATCATACCTCATCACACTATCCCTTGTTTTAACCATGACTAGACTTGTTTGCATCAAACCAAAACTATTTATACCACGAATTATATCTCCCATCAAGTCATATAAAAAATATTAGGCTCCATTGTAGTCCATTTGAAGAAAAGGGGCGAAGTCGCTTAGCAAGAGTTGGTCTGTTTGGGTACTCTTTAGAAAATTAACTTTTTTGTCCCTTTCAAGTACCCCTTCAACAATATCCTACATCATTATGCAATGTATCACAAGCTCATACTTGGAAATTTAACCTACAAGAGGAAATATAGAGTAATTGGTATGAGTGGTAAATGTTGACTCTTCAAATCCATAATACGATGTAGAACAACTTTTAGTGGCAATGTGGCCACCTAGTTGCGATATAGAAAGCAAAACATGGACAATGAGAAATAGAAGAAGATAGAGACTAGTATTTTGGTAAGATTATGTCAAGGATATCCATGTAGTTGTTCCAAGCATGCTATAAATGATAATTACAGTCCATTGGTGTTCAATGCTTTTGCTTTTGCAAGAATTTCCTAAAGTAACCAGTGGTGCTTCCATAAGACTCTTTCCTTCATGGCTACTCTAGTGAAATGTATGAGTATCTTCAAGTTGGACCTCAGTTTACTTTAAAGAAAAATTACAATCGCAAGGAATATATTTTTTTGAGAATTATAAAAATTTTCTTGGGAGGATTATGATAGACATTTCAAAAATCTTATTCCACTAAGGTTGCATGTTGAAGAATTGTCAAAGAATAGGTAACGTCCAAAGCCTATCTAACATCATATTTATTAGAATATGATAAATCTAGAATATCACCTGTAAAATATCGTATATAAAAATGTAAGCTAAGGATGGTTGACGGACTTGAAGTTTTCTATAAAGAGGGAAGGTTTAATATCACATCTCTGTTCATCAAATATGGACATTCATAGACAAATAAACTGTGAAGATAAATGGATTGTGTTAAGTAATGAATTAGAGAAGAAAAAACTTCCAAACTTCCTTGTATTTCATGTAGTCTTAGAACCTATTGCAAATGGAAAGAAACTCATGGAAATATGTTATTTACAAAGAGGTAAGGGTATTCAAGAGTACAAAAAGTAGATGAATAGTGGGATTTCCCTTGATAGAGCCAGATTTATAACATAAAATATGAACATGGAGGACCCTAATGAAAACACTACTACTAAGTTCACCAATTTAGAGTATTATGTTGATCGCAGGCTTCACAACGTAGAAGTTTAATAACCACCTTTGACCAATGAGCATTTGAAGCCATAAAACAATATTTGTAATCAAAAGAAGCATACAAAGCACTATGGGATATGCAATAGTATTGTACTAAAGATGAAAAGAGTATTTTGTCTGAGGAAAATCATTGCAAGACTGAAGTGAAAAAACTTGCTATAAGAAATGCAGGTAGTCATAGGTGTAATTTTTTGGCAAGAACTTCAAGGATGATGTAGAATTTCAATGGAACACTTCAAACATAGTTTCTTAGGCTTCATAATCAAACAAATTATTGTTTAGGTTCTAATGTTGATATCACACTCAAAGTTTTGACCTAAATAATAACTTAGGGTTGCAACAAAAAATTCCTATATTGTCCAAAAGGAGATATGAACTATATTCTGAACAATGTTATTGTCATGTTTGATTACTACAACACTTGCTAATCATGGAATCGTTAGAGCTAGGTAGAATAGAAGTGCAGAGCAAGAAAGTGTCATAGATATTCAAGTTGTTTATCAGGATTTATCTTCCATTCAAGGTGAAGGTGATAGAAAAGGAACATCGATTTGTAGATCGAAAATGTGCAAATTGGTTAAATTGGTATTTTTAAATCTTTGTTATTCCTGGGCTATTTTACTCTACTTCGTTCTGGCAATCCAACAACCCTTTTTTATGGTAAAATCCTTAGAATAATCTCCTAAAATGTTATAGGGATATGGTGGTGTGACTGTTCTAGACCGAAATTGTTGTGATAATCTAAATATGAGCCATGAAAATTATTTCTAATGAGGGGAAGATATCATAGACAATATGCATAATGTTAGAAAATTGAAGACTCAACTATGGAAATTCTTTGAAACAAAAGAAATGGAAGTTGTTAACATCCATGATCATTATACCTTATGTTATGTGCTTCATTATAGAAGTTTTGGCATTTTCTAACCTGGAGAATCTTATTGACAACAGGGCCTTATGGCAACAAGATTAAAAGTACAATGTATGTAGAGCTATTCCTTGCAACTTAATGTAGATATTCTTGGCTCTAGACTATTTGTGAATCTCCCTATCCCTTATATAGTTAACTTTACAAAGGTCCAATGTAACAACCCCTAGTTGATTTTTCATGTAAATAGGAAAAACCAAGGTCATGGGACACATATTGCAAGTTGAATGGTGGGTAAACATTGTAGTGGGAATCACTTGCAGTTTATTAAGGGTTACGAAAATTACCAAAGGCATTGGAAAAGGCAAAGAGACAATAAATTTCATTTAATTAAGGAAATAAAGGAAAATAGGAGAAAAGGGAGATGAAGAGACACAAATATGCATGCAAGGGAAATTAGAGAGAAATTAGAGGAAAATGAAAGAAAAAGGAATGGAAGAGACTAGACATCAACTATAAAAATGCATTATAGAAATAATTCACAACCTTTTTCAGTTCAACTTTTGACAGTTTTTGGTTCAACTCTTGTTAATTTTAGCTCTCTTACACTCTTGCACACATAGAGCATTCTTGGAGCATCTTACCATTCACTTGGACTTAGAGAGAAGCATTCTTGGATCAAAAACTACAACTAGAGTTCATTCTAGGTAATAGGTTGCATGTGTGATTTCCTTGCCAAGATTTAAATGCATGGTACATGCATGTGGTTCTTTGGTTATTTTGTTGTCATTGGCATGAGATTTGTCTAGATTGACAATGGGTCTAGCCTTTCCTAGCCACTTCCTTGATAGCCATGATGAAGTGGGTTTTATATTTGATTAATCTTTGAATGACCAGTAGACTTGGATCCTAGTTGAGGTGGTCTCGGGAAATGTCCCAAGGAGTAAGCGTGGATATGGGATTTCTCCTGGAAATATTTATGGATGGGTGGAGAAAGGAAAATTCCTCTGGAGTTGGTGAAGGAAGTCAGAGGTATCAAATCTTGTTTTTATGTTAGTGATTTCTGGACCAGTTTAGGCGAAATCACTATGGTTGAGGGTTGAGGTGGTTTTGCCTCTAGAAGCCCCATTTGGTTCTATTTTGGTTTAAATCATATGATACCACATTCATGCTTGGAATATGGCATGGGGGTGATTGGATGAGAGAGATATTTGGTTCAACCCAATATATGGTTGGGTGGTACGTGGAAGTCCCTGACTTAGTTGGCTTTTACATATGATTAATATGAGTTATTTTATTGTTATGATTAATGAGCACATGTACTGGTAATTATGTTGATCTTATGAATAGTCTGTCATGGATTCTATTATGGTTTGTCATGGATTCTATTATGGTTATATGTTGCTTATAGGCATGGTTGAATGATGTGTTCTTGTTATGGATCTTGTTCATGATTTAAGAAGTTATTGAATGATTAATGTATGCAATGGGATAAGAAGTGTTGTGGAAACTAGCTTGAGAGGGCATTGAGCCTCCTTAATTATTCTCTGATGAATTTAAGGAGATCTCGATCAGATATTCACTCATGACCTGTAGCTACTATGTTTACCATATGTTTGACAAAATGTCTATCATGTATTAGGCATGTCTTGGATTATTGATTTTTTAGACTTGTGATTATCCTAGATCTAATTTTAGAAAGTTATGGTTTGTTCTAAGCAGTGGCCTATAGGCCATCCCTGAAAAAATAGGCACAAATATCGTAACCGTACCCTATAAATTGGAGAATTTTGGTTATAACCATATGCCAGAAGGCTCATGAGTGCGGTTGGAACCTTCCAACTGCATGCATAGTGTGTCAAGCATGCGGTTGGGGTGTAAAGTCTGAGAAGTGAAAGTTCTAGCTCAAGGATTGATCACCAGTGGTTGTTATTAGTCACCTCTGTGATCTAGTGTCCCCGAGGGATGGAAATATGCTTTTGGTTAGTAAATCCTACTCCCATAACTGGAACTTGGAGGCTGGGTCATGATCAGGTGCTCAAAATTATGCTAAAAAATGAAAGTTTTCGGAATGGTTTGGAACCTAAATGACCACATAGATCTCATCATTCTGAATCCGACGCAACTTGTTTTGCGGAAAACTGACACCATATGCTCCCGTAAACACATTTTGTTTGTTGTCCCAAAGAAGCAATTTAAAAAAAAAAGACAACTAATTAGGAAAATTTTTGGGCTAGTGGCAGGCTACCACATGGCCTCTTCTGCTTGGTCAAAATTTAAATTTTTTAGGCCTACCACAGCCTGACAAGTGGCAGGTCCTGATTGGTTATGTTGTGGTTAATTTGGTTGGTTGGTTGCTGGCCAACCACATGCTTCCAGGTGGCCGAACCGAAAGCTGCCACGTTGTAGCACGGGGGTCACAAAAATTATTTTTAAGTCTAAACTGCAACTCCGAAGGGATCGACACTGTGACCTCTCTTCAAACAGTGCAACGGTCTAACCAAGCAGACTACCATTGTTCCTTGTTAATGTTACGACCGCAACCACATTTAAATGTTTAATGCACGAAGTTTGGGGGCAAGAGGCCAAGGCTTAGCCTTGCCCCCCCCATATATGCATATCATATAACCAACGACTCAGGACAGGGGGCGCGAAGGAGTCCACCGAGTTTTTCAATTATTTGTTTTTTAATTCAACCATAACATATGGTTTTAAATTCAGATTTTGGGCGTTATTGGGCATTTTAACTGTCCAACAATTTCACCTGAAAATCTGCGAATTTTTTGCTCTGTTAGCCGAAATTAGGGCGATTTTGTAGGATAGTTCCGGATTTTGTGGAATTTGTGGTGCGGTTAGCAGCAAAACTATGGAGGCTCATAACTTCTTCAGTTTTTGACCAATTTTGGAGCAGAAAGAGGCTAGTTAGGCATTTTTGACAGTTCTGGAGCTGATGGAACATGCTTTGAAGCCATTTTAGCACTGTAAATGAATTTAATAACCATTTTGATCATAATGAAAGAGGGCCAAGCCATTGGAAGCTGGACCAAGGAGACATAGCCCAGGAGGGGTGAACTCTTTCATCACTTGATGTGTTGTGGTTACTTTTTTTTTTTTTCCTGCATTTTCAGAGTTTCAATTTATGCTTTATGTGTATAATAATTTGACATAAAGGTTCATAAAACTCAGTTTTTAACACTTGCAATTTATAAAACCCTCAACAAAAATTACATTAAGATCTCATATAGATCAGGTTTGGTATAAGAGTTTTGGTTTTCTTTGTTGTTGCGAGGATTTAATTTTTTCCAATTGTATGTGATGCTTACAAGGTTGAAGCTTAAGAGAGGAGAAGGAAAGCTTATGTTTGCAAGTCCTCAAGTTAGGTCAAGGACAAGGAGAGGAATTTTTCCACAATCTCCACCACAAATTCTTCCTCAAATTGTAGTTGAAACTTCAAAAAGTATGTCACATGAAGGAGAGTCTGACAATATGTCAGAGGTTGAAAAAGCCTTTAGGAAAACATTCTTTGATATGACAAGAATGGTGAAATTTCTCTATGAGGAGAGAAGCAGAAAGATGCAAGGTGAGAGCTCCAATATTCCAAAGGGAGATAAGTCTTCAAAAGGAGAAGAAGGAGATGGAGACAATCCTCCAAAAGGTAATGTGAATGGTGAAAAACCACCTTTAAAACCACCATTCTCCTCACCACAATCTTCACCATCATCTTCTTCCACAACAAGCGCTTCAAAAACACCTCCACATTCTCATAAAGGTCATGGTAAAACTCCAATTTTAAAGCTTGGCATTAAGTTTGATTTGCCTATGTATGATGGAGAGGTAGATGCTGAAAGATTAGACAATTGGGTATATAAGCTTGAAGTGTATTACAGGATACAAAGAATCAAGGATTGATGACACAAATATTCATCTTGCTTCATTGAGATTGGAAAGTGTAGCTCTTATTTGGTGGGAAGCCAAAAGTCAAGAGGACATGGAGAAACATGGTAAGGTCTTAACCTCTTGTAATGTTTTTTTGCTACCTTAAGGAGACAATTGTATCGATTATCATACATGCAAAATGCTACAATGGACTGGAAAAGCTTTAGGCAAGGTAAAGGATAAAGTGCGCAAAGCTATACTGAAGAGTTTAGGAGAAGAACACTAATTTTGGGTGTAGATTTGACATCTCAAGCTTTTTTTTTAAAGTACATTGGAGGTTTGCATAGTTACCTAAGACATAATATTCTCATGTTTAATCCTTCAAATTTAGATGAAGTATGTGTACATTCCACACATCTATAGGCAAGAGGGAAGCATGTTTCAGAGAAGTCAGGTGAGGATATCTTTGAGTCTGAAGAGAAAGGAAAGGGTAATTTCAAGGGTAAAGGTAAGAATAATGCTTCCATCAAGATGGAGAAAGAAAAACTCACATGCAAACATTATTCCAAAGGTGGGCATGATGAATATCATCGTTGGAAACTTCATCCAGAGATGAGACCCAACAAGCTTAAAAACAAGGAGAAGGAGAAGACAACCACTACAATAACTCACGATTTAGGTTTTGATTCCGAAGATGAAACAAAGATCATCACAATGGGTTTGAAAGGTAAGGACATTGCAAGTACTAGTTCTTCAAGTTGTCAAAATTGTACTCAAGATGATGAAACAAGAATTCAACTTTTCCATGTTAGAGTTATTTCAAAGCGTACAAGGATTGACACCCTATTTGATAGTGGTTCGCAAGAAAACCTTATTTCATAAGACTTAGTCAAGAAGTTGAATTTAAAAACCATTCCTCATCCAAGACCTTATCCTTTAGGTTGGATATGTAAGAATGAAAATTTTCAGGTTATGAGGAAGTGCATACTTAGATCTGCAATGACTACAAACTTTCTTGATGGAGTTTAACATGATGTTGTTCCGCTTGATATTTTTGGTATTGTTTTGGGTAGGCCATATATTTATGATAGAAGAGCAATCTTTCATCGCCATGAGAATAAGTATCACTTGTTCAAGAATGGTATTGAGTACGTTGTTAGAGCACATATTAATAAGACGAGTTTGTCTCTTATGCATGATGGAAAAATGAAGAGAATTGTGAATGCTAGTCAAAATTTTGCTTTGTTAATGTTCAAGAATTAAGATGTTGTGAATGAGTCCTTTCAAGGTGAAGCATCAAATGAAAATTCCGATTTCATTAAGGTTGCTAATGGTTATAATAATATGTTTCAGGAGTCAAACATGTTGCCTCCAAAAATAGGTCAACAAGATGTGGTAAAATTGCAGAAGTATGCATCATTGTTGAGAAGTGATGTGAACAAGATGCCAATGCAAGAGAGTGCAAAGGTCAAAGAGAAAGTGCCAAAGAAATTTGAAAAAGAGGGCATTGGGTTCAAAATTTCTTCTTGCGGGTTTCACAATGTATTGTATTTGAAATGGTATACTACAAAGTGATGGAGATCACATTTGGTCAAGAGTCGAGCCAAACACAAGGCAAGGAAAGCTAAACATCGTCATGTCAACAATGTTCAAGGTGAGAAGAATTTCAAGTTGTTTAAGTTTCCTTTGATTGAAGACTGAGGAGGGAATGTGCTTGTTCCTTCAAGGACAGGTTTTTGTTTTGCAAATTCTGGTAAATTGCAGCAAGATGGTATCTACAATAGTAAGACAGGGTCTCTAGAACCAATGAAAAAGATCAGTTTTCATGAAAAGCTCAAATTGTTAAATTTAGGGGAATTCCAGTGGATTGAGACTGGAAGGGTGAGGGGGTTGTACCCTCATCCAAATTTTCAGTAATGAAAGATCTTTTGGGTTCCAAAAGCTTAGTGGGGAGGTGTGATCAGGTGCTCAAAATTATGCTAAAAAATGAAAGTTATCAGAATGGTGTGGAACCTGAATAATTGCGTAGATCTTGTCGTTCTGAATCCAGTGCACCTCATTTCATAGAAAACCGAAACTGTATGCTCCCGAAAATGCGTTCTTTTCGTTTTCCCAAACAAGCAATTTTTAAAAAATGGATAGCTGATTAGGAAAAAATTGGGCCAGTGGCAAGATATCATGTGGCCTCTTCTAGTTGGTCGAAATTTAAATTTTTTTTGCCTACCATTGCCTGACAAGTGGCAGGCCCTGATTGGTTCTATCGTGGTTGAATTTGGTTGGTTGGTTGGTTGGTGGCCAACCACATGCTGCCAGGTGGCCCAACAGGAGGCTGCCACCAAAATTATGTTTAAGTTAGAATTGCACCTTCGGAGGGATCGACAATGTGACCTTTCTTCAAACAACGCAACGGTCTAACTGAGCAGACTACCATTGTTCCTTGTTAACATTACGATCGCAACCATATTTAAATGTTTAATCCACAGAGTTTGGTGGTAAGTAGCCAAGGATTAGCCCCATCCCCCAGACATATATGCCTACCATATAACCAACGACTCAGAACCGGGGGTGTGACGGAGCCTGCTGAGTTTTTTAACTATTTTTTTATTTTTATTTTTTTAAATTCAACCATAACATTATGGTTTTAAATTCAGATTTTGGGCGCTATTGGGCATTTTATCTGTCCAACAATTTTTCTCAAAAATCTGTGAATTTTTTTCTTAGTTAGCCGAAATTAGGGAGAATTTGTAGGACGGTTCCGAATTTTGGGGAATTTGTGGTGCGATTAGCAACAAAACTAGGGAGGCTCATAAATTCTTCAGTTTTGGACCAATTTTGAAGCATAAAGAGGCTAGACATGCATTTTTGACAGTTCTGGAGCTGGTGGAACACGTTTTGAAGCCATTTGAGCACTGTAAATGCATGTAATCACCATTTTGAGCATAATGAAAGAGGTCAAAGCCATTGGAAGCTGGACCAAGGAGACGTAGCTCAAGAGGGGTGAACTCCTTCATCACTTGCTGTGTTGTGGTTATTTTTATGGTGTATTTGTTTGTTGCTTTCTACATTTTCGGAGTTTTAATTCATGCTTTATGAGTATAATAATTTAACATAAAGGATCATAAAAATTAGTTTTTAACACTTGCAATTTATAAAACCCTAAAGCATAAGTACATAAATATCTCACATAGATTAGGTCATGTCATAGTAACTCTCAATTCATGTTTACCTAGAGAGTTTGTAAAAGTGGGTAAATGTGGGATGGGGTGGTTACAACCAAGGGATGAGTGTTGTGTGGAGTTGAAAATAATTTGAAATTTATTACATTAAAGGCATTCAATTCATGACCTAGAATGTCAGTTTAATGTTGATTCATGGAGGTGTTACACAACAATGGTGCAAATACTACTTCAATGGATAAGCAGGGTATTACTAGACAGTTTCGCGTGTTTTTCACAATGTATGAAACTATGTCATGTGTCTCAAAATATCAACAAAGATACGAGATGATAACATTGGTCAACAATCAGTGCAACAACAAAATGGATATGTTTCATATAATCTTCCGAACTCATCTCAAGGTTTTCAACGACATTCTTGCCTCTCCTAGTATAATAGGAGTTTGGTTCAAATCATGTGTGGATACCTCAAAACCTTCCTTTTGTTGTAAATACTATTTTGTCATATTATGAAAATGAAAAATTACCAAATTCGTTAAACATTAGACAGTCATGAGTAAGTTGAAGAGTCACGAGGGTAGGTGAAAGGTCATGGTAGGTGAAAGGTCACCTAATTTCTATAAATGTACCCTCATTCCTCATTTGTAAAGGACTTTTAGTACCAAAGCAGGGCTAGTATTAATATTTTTTTTGTGCTTAGGGAGCTAGAAGCATTATGTTATTGGTAGATAATATAGTGGTATGTGGTGAGGATGGTGAGAACAACTTACATTCCACTACTGGGTCTTGATGGATTCACTAGACATGTACATGAGTTTGCAACATGATTAGTGAGAAGTACTTCAGTTTTGGCATGGATTGTTGTGCATATTCATGGTTACCATATTGGTTACTAGGTATTTCCATTACGTGTGCATGTGTGCTTCATATCATTGATTATATGTTATTGAACTAATTCATAACTATTACTTGTATGCTTGCTTTTGAATGTTTGCTTTTTAATTCCACGTTAATGCTAGTAACCTATTGCGAAATAATTTTCAATTAACCTCTAATATAATATCATATATGTATGTATTATATAATTCATCTCAGTGACTGATCTTAGGACATAATTCTCACTGTTTGTTGTCATAATCTTGTGTCTTGTACTCCAAACTATCAATTGTGGGATGATTTTGTCACCATTCTATGGGAATTTCATTCTTGTTCTCACTATAGCATCTTTGCATTTGACAACCAAGAGTAAAACAAACATGGTGGTAATCAGGCCCACATATAAGTTGGGGCTCCTATCCCAAATGGTGTGAGGTTTGACTGATACTTCACACCGAGGAGACCCCCTAACTGTTGGCAGGACAATTTTCCTAGTGGACAGATTTGGTGCTAAGAGGGTCGATGACAAGCTGACCTTGTGGATTCTTGTTTTAAATTTTGATTTTAAATGGATTCATCCCAAATATTTATCTTAGTTTATTTTTCTAAAAGACTAAATCTTTCATTTGACGTAGAAACCATTCATCTCTCTTCATATAATAATTTTGATGGCGAGGGAGTAATATATATATATATATATATATTAGAACATACACTTCAGTTTCCTCAAGTTCGCTTGAAAAATTTTCACCCTTACGCGTGAAGGTTGTGTCAAATAATGTTGCAAAACCTTGCCAGCCATGTCTATCCATTCTTTCGAACAGTTCGTTTCATTATGCTTTTGATTGGTATGATTGTCAAAATTCATTTAAAAAGATCAATGAGATGAGAGTGAAACCAGATGAATTGTTGGAAGAATTTGTTGATAGATTTATCCATCTTTGTTATCAAGTTCCTGAGAGGGAAGTGGATTGGATTTATTTGGATGAAAAAATTCAGTGATTGGTTTACCTTTCTGTTATCACTACTACAACACCCTCCAAAATTTCACTACATTCAAATTTTGGAGCCTACCTAACCGTCACATGAAGCATCACTTTGGTCGTCAAGTTTCATTTGAAGTCATTTTACATGTGTGCTAAACTTGTTGGAAATGTGTTGTGATGATTTAATGATCGTTCTATTTATGGGAACTACTTCACTTGATGCCTAACGATTCTTTCTTGTTTATGTGCATGTCTCTCCATTAGATTAGTATGATTAATTTTCTTTTAAAGGCCCACTTTCTCTCCATGCACTGAAAGAACCTTGATACATATACAATTGAACAATTCACAAGGCACACTCTCTTTCTCATTCAAAAGCACATGTTTGCTTCTCTCTCATGTTAATTTCTTAAGCCGAGGAAAATCTTTAAGTAAACGGTAGTCAGGTTGTATTTTTGGATGGGACTCCTACACCAAACTGTGTGAGGTCTAATTGAGACCTCATATTGGGGAGATCCCATATATGTTGGTGGTATCCAACATCGTCAACACTTTCTCTGTGATAATTTGCATCTGAAATGAATGTTGATAATCAAGAATCCAATGATTATGGTGATCTACAAGTTGCAAATCAGCTAGATCTTATCCCTAATTTTCTTTTTCCAACCTCTTGATCCAAGGAAAATATCAAACCTCAAAGGAGGTAATTACCATGTGTGATATCCCTCATCCTCCTTTAGCTTCATTAACCAAAGAAATGCATTTTTATTCCAATAATGGGGTGGTTAATATTTATAGATTCTCTTTTGACCCTCCTGTCTTCAGTCTTATAGAGAAAGGATTGAATTTTGTCCTTGCTCCTAGAAAATTTCTTGTTGATGAAATTATTTGTGATATCGAATGTTGGATTAGGGGTTTACCAAACAACACTAAGGTTATCATCATATAAGACTGTGCGCTTTTCCTTAGAAAGGCAAAACCCCCTAAGACATTAGCAAGCTTGAATTCCATGCTCTCAAATCTTTGAACAATAACAAGGACATTATTATTCGCAAAGCTGACGAGGGTGGTGTTGTGGTTATCTTAGATAAGGAATATTACTGGAGAAAAATGTTGGACGACCTTTGTAACAATGGAATCTATAGAAAACTCAATAATAATCCCTTAAAGAAGATCTCTAAAAAAATGGCTCTAGCTATAAAATCTAGTAGCACTATTAGCTCCTTTAGACATAAACTCATCGAGAGTAACCCTATCACTCCTAGGATCTATGGTCCTCCCAAAATCCATAAGGAGGGGGCTACCCTGATACCCATTTTCAACACTATAGGAGGGCCAACCTATATTCTAGCGAAGTACTTAGCCTAAAAGCTAAAACCCCTTGTTGGCCTTACATAGACCTTTGTTAAAGACTCTTCATCATTTATCAATGAGTTAAAGGGCATAAGGTTTGAGCCCATGGACCTTCTTGTGAGTTTCGACGTGGTCTCCATTTACACAAATATCCCCATTAATCAGGCCATTGAGGTCATCAATTACATCATAGATCCTAATACTGCTAATTTGGTTGAGATTTGTCTTACCTCTACTTTCTTCAACTTTGAAGGGGAATTATATGAACAAATGTGTCGTGTTGCCATGCGTTCCCCCCTTTCCTTGTTGTAGCTAATATGTTCATGGAGGACTCTGAATAAAAATATTTGTCCTCAACTAAAAAAAAACCAAATCTTTGGAAGAGATTTGTGGATGGCACTTGTGTCATATGGCCTCATGGTCGGGATAAGTTGGATCTCTTTCTCTAGCATCTTAATAATTAGTCTAGCTCCATAAATTTTACTATGGAATGTGAAATTAATGGTATCCTCCCTTTTGACATCCTTATTTCAAATAAAGATGATGGATCATTCTCACACCAGGTCTTTCAGAAGAAAACTCACGCGGAGTAGTATCTTCATGCTAAGTCCCATCATTTCCCTGCTCAAAAGTCGGGTGTTCGCAACACTTTAGCCACTCATGCATTTAGAGTTTCTGACGAAAGTCACCTTGAAGATGAGAAATCCCATCACCTTAAGGTTTTCAAAAATAATGGTTATAATGAGCTCCAATGTATTAGGGATTTCCTTAAAGCTGGTAGGGGTTCCAAGATTAAAAAAGAATCCAATGATCGATTTTCTGGGGTGCACCTTCCTCTTATCTAAGGGATCAGTGACAAGATTGCAAGGATCCTAAGAAAGAATATGGTTCACTCTACTTTTAGGCCCCTTATCACCATTCAAAATTCCCTCAGATATGTAAAAGACCCACTGGACCCTAAGAATATGAAAGGTGTTTATGTAATCCCTTATTCATGTGAGACATCCTATGTTGGTGAAACTGACCGCTTAATAAATGAGAGGATTCAAGAACATGCGACACACCTCAAACATGGGAGGAACTGCTCCTTGGCATTAGAAGAACATGTAGAAAAGACAAAACACCACATCTTCATTGAAGACGCCCGAGTCATTGCTAGGATAGGTCATTTCCATAACCGTAAGTTTAGGGAGGCTATATAGATTTAAAGGAGGCCAAGCAGTATAAATAGAAAGGATGGCTAGAAAATTAGAAGTTGTTGGATCCCTCCCATTTCCTCTTAAGTTTTATTTATTTTATTATTATTATTATTATTATTATTTTATTATTATTATTAATGTTTCATTTATTTAATTATTATTATTATTTTCCCTCCTAATTTCTTGATTTTTAATTTTTATTATTTATTTGTATTTTTTTACTACTAATAATCGATCAATTACTTTATTTTCTTCATTATTGATTGATTGATTGATTTATTTATTTACTTTTATTTCATTTATTTATTTATTTTGTTGACCATTTATTAGTTTTATTTATTTTCAAGTTTTTAGAATTAATTGTTTTGATTATTTAAGTTTGACTCAAATATTATTTTTATTTTAGTGTTTTGGTTATTTAGGTTTGGCCCAAATATTCTTTATTTAAGTTTGACCATTTATTATTTTTATTTATTTTAAAGTTTTTAGAATTAATTGTCTTGGATTATTTAAGTTTGACCCAACTATTATTTGTATTTTATTATTTGTTTATTGTTTTGATTATTTAGGCTTGATGTTTGGTAATTTAATTGATGTTAAATTACTTACATAAATTATCAACGAGGACGAGTATGATAATGAAATGTATGTTCTAGGAGTCTCTGTCACTCAAATAATTCCTAAGTTAATTTGAGATATTGAAGTGCACTTGTTTCTCTAATAGTAAGTAAATGAAATTAATTCTATTTCTCTAGCTTAAAGGAAAGATCACACTCTTCTTGAAATGAATGACACACTTGTTCATGCTCACTCAAACTTAAATCAAACACACTCTTTTGCTTTAATTGAAATCACACCACTCTTGCTTTAAAATGAAATCACACCACTCTTTGATTTAAAAGAAGATCACACCACCCTTGCTTTTAAAATGAAATCACTCTTGAATTGAAACCACACTTGCTTTAAAACTGAAATCACACTATGCTTAAATTGAAATCACACTTTCTTGAATTGAAATCACACTGCAAATGAATCTATCCTTGACGGAAAGAAGATTATCTCTGCAAATTAAAATCCTATCTATATAACTGAAATGTAGAGCTATACTATGCCCATGTGCATAATAAATCTCACTATACTCAACAATAAAAAGGATTAGATAAAATCTGCTACGAAAGCAGTTTTCATGCTCGCAATTAAAATCAAGAATTAAGCTAACAAAATCCTACAGAAAATATAAAACGAAATACTAATTACAGTTAAAAAGGAAAACCTTACTATATCGAGGGGGCCCTCCTACGAGAAGCAGGTATCAATATGATGCTTCGCAAGATTATCAACCATGCATTGCAGTCATACAACAGAGAAATAAGGATCGAAGCAGAACTTATATAAAAAATAGATTGTTTACAATGTAAAATCCAAGTCTGTGTTTTTTATGCCGAGAGGCATATTTATAAAACTCCTACGCATTAAATGTTTCAACGCATTACGCCTTATGTTAATAGAAATTAACTAAAATTATGTTTTAAAGATAAGATATCGTGATCCTCTCATGAGTTGCTATCAATGCAACAAATCATGAGGTTAAAAATCTGCATCTCGCTTGCCTGGTTTGCCTCCTATGGTGTTTAAATTTTCCTTTGACCGAGCTGCTAGGGTTTCTTCTTCATCGATCCAAGCTATGAAGATAGGAACAAATCATTGTATCAACTAATTTCCACCTGCCCATATGCCCCTTTTCTCTGATGGATCTTCAGAACCTATCAAACCTTGGACTTAGATGTAGAATCACATGTTAGTTGCGGAATCACTATAATTTTGTAGTCAATGTAAATATTAAGCTAAACAATAAAGAAAATTGTAATTTATGAAATAGAAGACGAAAAGTACCTGATATTCCATAAGCCTTTTGAATTGATGCCCAAATTACAGTTATGAAGGTCAAAAAGAGGAAAATGGAATGAAAAAGGGTTGTAAAAAAGAAGCAATTTTGGGGTTCAATATTCCCCCACACATAAGACATTACATGTACTCATGAAAATTTTTAAAAATTATGGAGCTTTCCTGTCACTGAGCCTCTTTAGATGCCTCAGCAAGAACATCAAAGTTAGTCCTTCTTGCTTTCTTGGTGGTGATTACCATCCTTAGTTTCTTCATCAAAATTCTATGTTTCAAGCTTATCATATTCCTTTTCATAGATTTGTTTTTGGCCTTCAATTTATTGTTATTCTCATACCATACGCTAAGGTGCAACATGATGTTGTCATTTATATTTTTCTGAATTTCATTTTGCAGCTTAAGTGTTTCATGTTCTTGCTTTAAATGTCTATTGAGTACCTCCAACTCATAGATTTCTTCGTTAATAGTGTTTACAATTTGAGATATTTCTGGAGGATTAACATGAGCAATTTCATCTTGGTTTGAGGATGATCTATTGTTTTCCCTGTATCTATTTTCTCCAAAGACTTTATATAATCATATATCTCCTGTTCCACATGATCTATTTCAGGAGTTATTTTGGTTGGTCTAGAAACTGGTGATAGAATTGTTGGTGATGGGACTCTCAGTTCCTCATCTTCTAGTATGTTGATGAATCCTGAAGTTTGTTGAGACTTTCCATCCATTTTTTTATTAAGCCTCACATTTCTTCTTATATTGGATGATGGCTTAGATGGCGATTTTGATTTAGTAGTAAGGGACTACTTTTTATCCTTTTCCTGCTCTGTTTTTTTCTTGGATGAAATTTCACCTTATTTGATGGCTTTATTTCTTATAAAAATTATCTTTTGAAGGTTTTCCAACATATCCGAAAGAGGAGTCTCATCCTCTGATTGTTGCTCTTGTTGTGTAGGTGAGTTATCTTTAGGGTCTATAGGTAGCTTCCTTCTACTTTTCATTATCTTACCACTAGGCCCTTCTTGTTCTGGTTCCTTAAAATGATTCCTAAGGAAGAAATCTTCCAAATTGTCTCTTATATTTCTCAAATGGGTCTCAATCAGAATTTTCACCAGGCCATGACGATATAGGGAATTATACATGAATTGTATTTTTCTATGTATATTTCCATACATCTTTCTTAAACTATGAAGTAGAAAATATGGTAAATCAATTTCATTTTTTTCCAGAAAATTCATCATCAATCGTGCATGGTAGAAATTTTTTTTACCAAATTTCCCTTCACAAGATATAAAATTTTGAATTATCAATAAAAAATTCCTCCACATATTTTTCAAAGATGTTACTGGTATCCCCTTTTTAAACATAGAAGTATCCATACTTGGATTCCCGATGAAAATTTTCCACTCTTTCTCTTCAACTTTTATGTTCTTGAACCAACTTTCACTGATTATGGGCAGGCTGGTAGCATCTGCTACAAATGAATCTGTCAAAATTAACTTTATGTCCCCAATTTCTACTTCAATGCCATTGTATGCTCATGCAAAAGACTTTGTTACCTCCTTTTCATGCCCATCAAATTTCTCTATAATTCTAGCCTCTGTGCATGCTGCAATATTTGTTTGACTTGTGGGTAACCCTCAAGGAACTTCACTCCATTTGGCTCTGACCTTATAATGACCCCATTTTAGATAAGTCTAGCCCATAATTACTCTTTCAAAAAGGTTATGGAATGAAAGGATTCATGTATGAATGAATTAGAGAACATAGCTTAGGTGAAGGAGGTCTTGGAAATGAAACAGGGTTAAGTGAAAATGGAATGGGTTGTGTATGAAGTGAAATGACAAATGGAGAGGAGAGGGAAAATTTCAAATTATGACAAGGTTCATGCAAGGTTCATGACCGAATTAGTTGACAAGATAATGATAATTTTCGTCAGGACAAAAGTTGTGTGGGAGTAATGAGAGTAATCATTACTCAGAGCGGTGATAATAATGGTTACTTATCATTTATTTCATAAATCAAATGTTTTACCTTTATTATTCAACTTAATACTTACGTGCCTTAGATTCTTGTCTTATTGATTTCTGGCTTGTATTTTTTAGGTTGTCCTCAGGTTGCAATATTCATTGATTGTTTTTCTCTTTTGCCATGACCTTCATTTGTTCTAGTTGCAATCTGCCAAGTCAACTGCAGAATTCTATTAGAGCTGCAGATTGTTGACAATTCTGTATCTGCTTTATTTTCAAAAATAAAATAAAAGAGAGGTCAAAGAAAAATGGGACTAGAATAGGAAATTAGAAAAAAATCTATACTGCCAAGAATTCTTGGTTTTCAACATAGATTTTCTGTATAAACATGTCAACAATGTTGGTTTTCATGTTTATACAAAAAATTATTTTCATATATATATAATTTTTTATTTTTAAATCTTTAAATTTAAATTTAAATTTTTCATATTCTTTTATGATATATATTGTTATCACTCCACCAGATCTCTAAATCTGAGAAAGAGTCCAAATAGAGGTAACCACAAACCAATATTTTAGCTTGGTAGCTAGCCCAACCAAACTGGAGAGGACTCTCTCCACAAAGTCACAGCCAAGAGGGCTGGATGAATTAGGGTTTTAGGCTAGGTATGAGTACAGGGGTTTGTTTTCTTGAATTGGTTTGCTGGATGGGTGAATTAGGTCAAAGAGGCTAGGTCAGGGAAAATAAGATTAGGGTTGCAGAGATTCAATGGGGAAAGGTAGGTAAGAAGGCTAACACTTTGGGTTTCAGAGTGAGATGGATCAGACTGATGAGGATCTAGAAAGAGCAAGACAAAGCATGTATTCTTTCTAAACTGAAGAAAATGAACAAATTATGAAGATTTTCCCAAAACAGAGCATTAGAGATGTATTCTGCTTATCAACTTGAAAACCAACATATAATAGAGATGAAATGGATCATGAAACAAAAAATTCATACATAATGAGAAATAAGAAGAAACTATGCTAAATTTCCATACCACAGGTATCCTAAAGAAATAACTGCAATTCTTTCATTAAGTTCCTGCCAAATACTGATTATACTAGAGTCTCTTATCAGTGCAACAACATCCAACCTGGGAAATGAGTCAAAAAGTACAAGATATAGACCATAAAAAACTTCTCTCATCCTCAAGGGTCGAATCCCTGAGTGGAGGAGTAGTTCCACCAAAAACTAAACTGATACCTAGAGTGTAGGGAGGTCAAACTGAGTCATCCCTCACTTTTTGGAAACTGATTCATTACATCATCATCAAAATTTTTCATCTAATGTATTTACCATAGGTAAGTGTAAAAAAACCATAATTAAATTTACATCATGAATTAAATTTGTAAAAACTCCATTTGCCAAGTGAAACTGAGAAAAAGTGAGAAAATTTGGAAATATCAGTGAACTGACAAAATTTTTCAAAAGCACAACGCTAAGGTCAAAAGTGCAATGCCATCTTCAACTCCACTTTTAAGGGGGTTTCGGGTGTCCAAATTCAACTTAGGATAGATCATTGGAAATTCTATCCAGTATAGTTTCCATATATATGCTTGGTTTCCAAAATGGAGCTAATTTATCCCTCCAAAAACTATTTCTCCCAAGACTGGTCAAAAGTGCAGTGCAAACCTCCAAAACAGGGCAGAAATTTCATTTTAAAGTGTTTTTTGACCTTTTGACTGCCTCTTTGACCAAAAAAATCTTATCAAAGTTTTTTTTCATGACTATCAATTGCCTTCTGAATCCAATGGTACATTTAGTTTTCCATTGGAGTCCATAGAGAAAGAGCAATGCCTAGGGCATTGCGCTTTTGATAGTGGGATTGTGCTACACTGTCAAAAACACAAAAACTTCCAAAAAATTCAAAGGTTGCCCAAATTTCTTCCAATTTTCTGTTGTGGGATGCTGATGAAGTGTGTTAGGCAATGAGTGATGCCTCAACAAGAATATCAAGCTTGCCCCCTTCATTTTTCTTGGTTAGGGTTTCGAGTCTTGATTTGGCATTTTTGAGCTTTGAGCTTGAAATTTGATTTTTCTTGAAGTAGTGTTTTGCCCTCTTTCTCAATATGTCATTGTCTTTTTTTCCTTCTCCAGGACCTTCTCAAGATGCTGGTTTTCCCTGTCAAGCCAATTCTCCCGGTTTTCATTGACGATGATAACAAACTATTCATTCAAAGTTAGCTCATTAGCAAGCTCAACCTCCTTTTTCCTCTCTAGTTCTAGAGCTCTTTTCAGCCCTCTAGTCCTAGGTCTTCTTCTTGGAACTTGTTCTTCTGCCTCATTAGTCTCACCGTATCTTTCATAAGCCTCATCAAGGAAAGCCTTTGACTTGTTTTATTCTCTTTTTTCCTTGAGAAGCTGAATCTCCATGATGGCTTGCTTGGTCTTGAGTTGTTCATTTTCTTGCTCATAGTATGAAATGACAAACAAATATCTCTCTAAGATGGTCTGAAGCTCCCTGATTTGGATATCCTTCTGCTTGATAATCAATTTGGAGGCCTCATCATCATGCTGCTCATCCAAGTCAACAAGGTCAAAATCAGTCTCTGTCTCATGGAAGTCTTCCTCCTCATGAATGGCTTCCTCACGTACATCTTCCTCTGCCATCTTTTGTTTACCCTTCTGTACCTACTTTGTTGGTGAATAAGGCATGGCCCCTCCCAAATTTTTTGGAGCAAACACCTTCCTATGCCCTCTCTGATATGTCTTCGCCAACATGTTGATTTCAACCTCTTTAGGTTTTATGACCTCAACTTTGCTAGGTGACTCATCTTGATCATAAAATGGTGATGATGGTGATGGAATAGGTGAAGTGGAGTGAGGTGGAGGCATAACTGTAGTAGGGTGAGATGAATAAGGCACATCCTCAGCATGTGGATTAGTGAAGATGTCATTTTCAATGAAGGTGTCCCATGAGATGCCCACTTGATCAAGGTGATGTAAAACAATGATTTTGATCAATGAGTGGTGGAAGAGGCTATTCATCTGCTGGTCATAGTCTCTCTTTTGCACAATGAAGGCCATTTTTTCTATGCTCCTAAATAGAAAGTATGGGATATTGAGCAATCTTACTCTCGTGAAGTGCATCAACAGTCTAATTTGGTATGTGTAGAGCCTAGAAAACCTCCCTTCACAACAGAAGTACTTCATGATGATTTTCATCATGGGTGAATACCTATCAAGAAGGTAGCTAAAAGGGAAAACCCTCTTCCTTTCATTTCTATATCTTGGCTTGATGAATGGTTCATAGTACTAATCCTCCAAATCCTTGGATTTAAACCATTTCTCTCCCATTTTTGTAATCTTTGTGGCAGCAACAACGACAGATGTAGATATACTGAAGGTCACACCTACAAGGGTCACTTGATTATATTTAAGGTTTGATATGAAAACTCTACTCAACATGGGATGATGTTGGACCCTCTGAATCATGTTGCAAAAATCAAGACAACCTACATATTCAAAACAACTGATAGTCATGGGAGAGGACCTCAATTCATTTGCGTTGGTGGGCTCCAGCCTTAGGATTCTTCCTCCTTTGTGAGGCCTTCTTTGTTCTCTATTATCCTCTCTCTATCTACCCTCCTCCTCTATATAATCTTAGTCTTCCTCCATAGTGTTTTGGTGGCCTAGAAACCCTAGGGATAAGGTAGATGGGAATGTGAAGTGAAGATGGGTCTAAGGAATAGGTTTAACTCTAGTAAAATTTCGAGAGATGGGGGAAGGGATTATGAAGCTTTGGGAGGTGATGGGAGGTCAAAATGTCAAGGGAATTGGAAATGAGAATTTAATTTCAGGTTTAGGGAAGTGGCTACCTAGGAATGTAGAAGCCAAGGACTTAGGGATTAGGGAATGGTAGTGTAAGGGTAGGTATAGGGTTTCTAGATGTGTGGGAATGAAATGAAAGGTATTAGGGCATCACATTTGGGAATTATGAGTAAAACTAGGGTTTCACTTAGGAACACATGCCAATTTTTCTTAAGAAACAAAAACACTATGAAATTATTCTTTAGGAGTGCAAGGAGGCAAAAAATTTGCTGTAAAGTATGTAATAAGCATTTTTTGAGAGTTTGGGAGAGTTTGGAGGTGATTTGGTGAGTTTTTCTGCCTGGAGACTTCATTGAGCAAAAGCGCAGCACCTTGCCCAGAAGCGTAGCGCCACTGCTCTAAGCACAGTGCCACCCTCTGAAAGCGCAGCGCCACTGAAAAACTTGGCCTATGACCCTGAAAATTGATTTTTCTTGCTATGGGAGTGCAAGATCGATGGATGGAATGGCAAATGAGCTTCTTTATGATGTCTTGGTGGTATTTATACTTCATCATTTGAATGAATGGGCCTTGGGAGCCGCTTTTTATTTCTTCACTTTCACTTTAAAATATGAATCTTTACCTTTGCATTTGAATTTTTCTTTGACAAATTGATCATCTAATGACTTTGAGAACTCTTTTATTTGACATTTTTGATGCTTTGGCATTTTGGAACTCTGATTTAGCAGCTTGGGAATCATGATACTTATTACATTTTGATGACATAAAATTACATATTGAAAATTAAAAATTACATCTGAAATCCAAAATTACATGCTGAAACAAGAATTTTTCTTTACAATTCATCTTCATATGATGAAGAGATGTTATTGGATCACCCTTTACTTGCTGGTCTTATGCAGTGGAAATGAAGTTTTATTAGACCATGGAAACCCTAATGAACTAATGGCAACCTTGAAAAACCCTAAAAGACCTAATGAGACCTTGAAGGACTGAACTTCATAATGGCATGACTTATGTGATGACATGATGATACTGGCTTTATGAATGATGTACAATCATCAAGGTATGAAACTATGCCAGAAAGTAATCAAATCTGAGGAAGAGTGACGTTTTTGGACTACGGCTACCATTAGTGACTAATTTTTTGCATGACCTAATGGAATGATAAAAAATTTCTGAGTAGGACCCCTAAAATGATATGAAAAGAGGATTTTTGATCACTGATGGCAGAACGCAAATACTGACACTGATATATATATATATATATATATGTAATAGTGGATAAAAAAAAATCTAATTAATCAAATAAATAACCTTTTATAAAATATTAGAAACTGGTCGGCTCTTTTACCCATCATCTTTTTCCTCTATTTATTCACCCTAATCTACTCTCTTCTTTGTAGGTTTGTCCTGAATATGAGTCTTGATTTAGACTCGAAACGTCGGTTAAAAATGAAGACTGTGGAGATTCCGAGTTTTGCATCTAAAAATATACACCACATAAACTTCCAATCTATCATATATATATTATTTTTTATCTGAAAAGTAAAGTAGAAGGCTAAGCTGGAGAGGAAGAAGAATATTCCTTGACCAACTTCAAATTCAGATTTTCTTGCAGATTTTTGTTGAATTATTCTCTTGAAAATGGCTTGTGATATATTCGTAGTATATGACCATGTACAAGGAAGGCCACTTTCTCTTCATCGACAGTACTAATTCTGACTACTCCATTATCAAAGACTGTGTCAATCTCATAAGGCCCAAGCTAATGTGTTTGAAATTTTTCTTGAAAATATTTAAACTTTGAATAAAAAAGCAATGCCCAATCTCCAGGATGTTTTTTTTTTCTTTGATGAACTTGTCATGCCACCTGGATATTTATTGCTAAACTATATTGGTCCTATGGATATAATCTTTTCTTATCTCATCGATTTCATTCAACTGCTCCATTATTTGTCTTTGTGCTTTTGATTGATCAAGACCTAATTTGATTTTTGTCGTATAGGTCTTTATCTGGAACTCAATAGGAAATAGGTCTTGCTTCCCATAAACAAGTTCATAAGAAGTTTGCCATGATGTATTTCTCAATGTGGTACGGTATGCCCATAAATATTATGGAAGATTTTCTGCCCAATCTCTTCTATGCAGATGCACAACCTTGGTGATAATTTCTTCAATTACTTTATTGGTAGATTCAACTTGTCCATTTGCTTATGGATGATGTGGAGTAGATTTTCGATGCTTAATTTTGTATTCCTATATTGTCTTCTATACCAAATTAAAATTAAATTGAGTCCCTTGATCTGTCACAATTTCCCTTGGGACACCAAAATGAGTAAAAATATCCTAAAAAATAAATGAAACTACAACATTTTCAATAGCAAAAGCACGTGCTTTAGCTTCTACCCATTTTGTGACATAATCTGTATAGACAAGAATGTACATTTTTTGTCTTGATTGTGGATTGATTGGACCAAAAAAATCTAGAGCCCATTTTAAAATTTTTTTAATAAGTACCTGAGGTTGTAAAGGCATTTCATCTGAAGGAACATGCTTTCCAATTCTTTGAAAACTATCACATCTCTTAACATATTCTTTGGAATCCTTAAAAAGAGAAGGCCAATAATATCCTAAGAGAAGGACTTTATAGGCAGTTATTTTATCAGAAAAATGTCCTCCATATGTTTCATCATGACAAGCTTTCAATCTCTGGTACTTCATCTTCTCTACCACATCTTCGAATTATTAAGTTAGGCCCTGTCTTGTACAATTCTTCATTTATCCATGAACACGATGCACTAGTTTGAATTACCTTTCTTTTCTCTCGAGGAGATAAGTATGATGGTAATTTTCCTGTAGCCAAATAATTAGCAATATCTATAAACTAAGTAGATTCAATAGATATTGCATATATTCATCAGGAAAAATATCTTCTACAAGAGTGTCATTATTTTCATTTTGGATTCTGGATAAGAAATCAACAATTGTGTTTTGTTTTCCGGGTCTATCCAAGATAGTAATATTGAATTCTTGCAATAATAATAACCATCTTATAATTCTTCCATTAGTAATTGTCTTATTCATCAAATACCTAATTTCAGAATGATTTGTGTGAATGAATCTTTCGTAACGAGTGATATAATGTATGAATTTATTGATGGCATGTACAACGACTAAAAACTCCTTTTATGTTACAATGTAATTCAACTCCGCAGGAGTCAATTTTTTGCTTATACAGTAAATGGCATAAGGATTCAAATCTTTTTTTCCTAGTACAACTCCTAAAGCAGTGTATGAAGCATCAATTGAGATGTGATAAGGTAATTTCCAATTTGGTCCTATTAAGATGGGTGCTTGGGAAATCTTTTCTTTCAATGTTTCAAAAGATTTTTAGCAGTCAAAATTCCCGATGAATTCACAATATTTTGTGAGAAATTTGAAAAGTGGAGAGGCAATCTTTGTAAAGGTTTCTATGAATCTTCTGTAGTAACCAGTAAAACCAAGAGAACTTCTAACATCCTTTTGACAAATAAGAACTGATAATTTAGAAAAAAATTCTACCTTAGATGCATCCGCTTTAATTCCATGTCCTGAAATATGGTGGCCTAAAAAAATTCCCTCCATAAACATTATAAAACACTTTTCACGACTTAATGAGAGATTTTATTATTTACACCTAATGAGAAATTTTTCCAAATTTTTAAGAGCTTGTTCAAAAGAGTTTCCATAGACAGTAAAATCATCCATGTATACTTGCACACAATCATCAGTTAGATCAGAAAAAATACCTATAACTTCCCTTTGGAATGTTGCAGGTGCATTACATAACCAAAAAGGAAGTACTCGATAAGCATAAGTTCCCTGTGGATAGGTAAAGGTAGTTTTATGCTGATCTTCTGGAGCTATCTGGATCTGGTTATATCCACTAAAACCATAAAAGAATGAAAAATACTTCCTCCCTGCCAATGTGTCAAGAACCTGATCTATAAAAGGAAGTGGAAAATGATCTTTTAAAGTGGCTTTGTTTAGTTCCCTATAATCAATACATACTCTCCATTTTCCATTATTTTTTCGAACAATTACCAATGGCGAAACCCACCGTTTGTCTGATATGGGATAACTGAAATTCACTTCTAACAATTTTTGTAGTTCCTCAACAATTTCCCTTAAGTTTGGACTCATTCTCCTCTGGGGTTGTCAGATTGGTCTGGAATTTTCTTCAATATATATGTGACGCATAAAAGTGTTTGGATCAATCCCTTTCATATCAGTGTATTCCCATGCATAAGTAGAGGAATGTTCCTATAACATCTTCACTAATTACTTCTTTTGAGATTCTTTCAGATTATTATTGATATTCAAAGTCTTCCCTCAATTTTTTTTATTAAATAATTTCCAAATTTCTCCATAGAATGTAAAGCCATTTGTCGAGATGATAAATATTCAATACTACATTGTTCTTGAAAACTTTGATTTTTTTCACAATATGAGGAAGATTCATTATTTTCCATTAGATTCAAAATCTGATCTTATTCATAGATTTTTGAAGTAGAAAAAATTGTTAATATATCAAAGTTTTCAGTGTCATCATCTATCCATTCTGCACTTTCTACTTATATTGTTGTTATTGCTGGAGGATATAATGTAAATTTCTTTTTCGAACTTCCATCAAAGATAAACATATCACCAGATCTACAACTAATAAAAGCATCAACTGTAGCTAACCATGGTCTACCTAGGATCAATGGATGCCTCCTAGATTATTATTGGGTGTTAATATCATAAAGTAAATAGGATATTCCCAAGAATATAAGGATACAAACACATCATCTAACACACCATCTGGTTTGACAACAAATCTGTTTACTAGTTGCAATAGTGTTGGTGTATATGCAAGATTAGGGAGTTTTAATTGATCCATAGTTTGTTTACTCATGATATTGATAACTGCCCCTAAATCAATAATTGTGTTCAGAATTTCAACACCATTAATGTGTGTTTTCACAATGAGACTACCTCGATCCAAACATTTCTGAATTGTTGTCTTTCCCATCATGATATCTGCAATTTTTCCAACTAGATGAATTCTTTTAACTCCTTTTCTTCTTCTTCCCGGTTTCTTAATACTTAACTCGATTGAATTTGAAAATATAGGTATCTCTTTGATAATTTGTAATAAAGAAATATTTATACAGACATTCTTTAGTTCATCTAACATATCAGAATCATGCAACTTAATCTATTTTTCTACCCCTTTTTCAATTTTCAATCTTTGAGGAAAAGATGGTTCTTGAACAAAAACTGAACGTTTTTCTATAATGAGAGTTGGATTTATTGGATTATCATAATAATGTGCAGGGGTGGTTTGTTTTTGAGGATCTTCCTCTTGATGAAGAGATGTCTCTTTCTCAGAGAGGTCATCCTTCTCATATTCTTGAATAACAACAGATGGAGACTTCTTTTCTAGTACTCTGCTAGATCTAAGTTGAACATTGTTTAGATCTAATGGAGTTATCATGTAAGTTAGGAAATTATTCCCTTCTATGTTGTACGCAGGTTGTGAGATTTTATTATTTGGATTTGGAAGTGGTTGGGCAGGCATTTGATTTGAATTTTGTGGAAATGGTAATGAAAGTTGTGGGTTTGAATTTTGAGGTTGATATGGTTGGATAGGCCGAGGAAAATATTGTGGTGGAAAAACATGGTAAGGTTGTGGATATTGAGGATATTTTCCATAAGGATTTTTCCAACCTTGTGCCCAAGGTTGAGCCTAAGGCTGCCAAGGCATGGGTGCAGTCCAATTACCTTATGGAGGTTGTGCATATGTTTGAGTATTGAAACCTTGAGTCATATTTGTTTGTGGATTTTTCCATGGCCTCTTAGCAATAAAACAAGGAGGATCTACTTGATTTGGTATTAATTCCTCTTGATAACGAACTTTAAGACCTAGAATTTAAGGACATTCCTTTGTATCATGATTTTATGCACATATAACACAGGTTTCTACACTTTTTAAGTCAAGAGGGCATTATCTCAGGGCATGCTTCTTTCTACATTTTGGACAAAAATAAGATAATGGAGAACTTTCAGCTTTTTTCTTGTTTTGTAATTTAAGGGTGTCTATTTGTTCACTAAGACTCCCTAAAATATATGTTTTTAAATTGTCAAGAAAATTTCCTATTTCAGCCCTACTTACTGTCCCAGCTGTAGATCTATTAATCCTATACATAACAGGATCTCTCGGATTTTTTCCAATTCTTGCATAATTCACAAATATCTCCAAATGATAACGGAGAAATATCTCCTTTACCCATCAAATTGAGAAGGTCTATCCACACATCTATAATAGAATTAAACAAGAGAGCTTTTAAAGTTTCTTTATCTAAATTATTCAGTTTAGCTCCTTTAATATTGTAAGCAAATCTTTCAATAAAATCCTCAAGATTTTCATCTTCTTTTTGCATCATTTTAAAGAATTCATCTTTAAGGTTACGGGGCATACAATAATCTTTGTATTTCTCTAAGAACACATTTTTCATTTCTTCCCATGTTCTTATGGTATGTGTTCCTAGTCCCATAAACCATTTTGATGTTGCATATTTAAGGGTGGCTAGAAATAATTTCAACTTTTGAGTGTCAAGCAAGTAGTCATAGGATATACACAAAACCTCAAATTCAAAGAGAAATGTTTCAGGATCCTCACTCCTTAATCCATGGAAATTAGGGAGGATAGAGGGTGATATATTTTTCATTGTGGCTGTGGTATCTTCATCAAATATGGGAAACCCAAAAGGTTACGGATCTCCTCTACCACCTCCTCTTCCTCTTCCTCCACCTCTTCCACCTCTTCTACCACCTCCAATCCTAAGATGTTCGCCATTCACATTGTGTACTTCTCCTTCCCCTTATCTTTCCATTGTATATTCTTTAGAGCTAATATAAGGTTCCAAAATTGTTTTTCTTTTTTTATTCCCCCTACGATTCTTCTATAAATGGAAAATAGGTTTCTTCTTCCTCTTCCTTACTAGGGATTTATAGCTCTTGTCCTATAATTTGTTCTCCAGTTGAAGATAAAAAGATTAATACTTCTGTTGGGGATGTAGGATCTTATTCTTCTACTACAACTTTAGTAGAGGAAGTTGGTGAATCTCTAGGTTGAATTTCATATCTAAGTACCTCAGGAAGTCTATGTATGCTTGCAATTGATGGAATATGAGTTTGGCTGGATGGTGTGGCACTACGATGTCTTGGTGGAGTGAGTGGTGATGCTAGAATCAAACTCCTACCTCTAGCATATCTACCTCTAGAATCTCTTTCCATATGCATATCATTTTTAAAATTTTTGTGTTTGATTAATTGATGTTAATTACTTACATAAATTATTAACCAGGGCTAGTATACTGATGAATTGTATGTGCTAGGAGTATTTGTCACTCAAACAATTCCTAAGTTAATTTGAGATACCGGAATGCACATGTTTTTTTAATAGTAAGTAAATGAAATTAATTCTATTTCTATAGCTTAAAAGAAATATCACACTCTTCCTAAAATGAATAACACACTTGTTCATGCTCACTCAAAATTAAATCAAACAAACTCTTTTGCTTTAATTGAAGTCACACCACTCTTTCTTTAAAATGAAATCACACCACTCTTTGCTTTAAAATGAAACCACACCACCCTTTGCTTTAAAAGAAAATCACACCACTCTTTGCTTTAAAATAAAATCACACCACTCTTGCTTTTAAAATGAAATCACTCTTGAATTGAAACCACACTTGCTTTAAAAATGAAATCACACTGTGCTTAAATTGAAATCACACTTGCTTGAATTGAAATCACACTGCAAATGAATCTATCATTTCCTGAAAAAATATTATCTCTGCAAATGAAAATCCTATCTATATAACTCAAATGTAAATCTATACCTTGTCCATGTGCATAAGAAATCTAACTATAATTAATAATAAAAATGATTAGAAAAACTCTGTTATGAAAACATTCTTCAGGCACTTGGATTTTGTGAACTTACTTCCACAATTCCTTCTTGATTGGTTCCTTCGCTTGTTGAAGGTGCTTGTGGGGTGAGGTTTTCCTCAGGTATGGAATCCTCTTCCTCTTCTTTGTCAGGTTGTTGTGCTGGGAATTACCATCCCTTAGGATTCTTAGCTGGTTCCTTTTTCTTCCTAGGATATTTGTTTACCAAAGGAGAAGAGGTTTGTAAATTTCCAGTTTGTAAACAAAAGCAACACTTTAATGTTGTATTCTCATAATCTAAGAATCGAGTTCAACACTGATTGTTGTGTGTATGAAGAATACGATCAAGAAGTCATTTGTTGAGGTCTACCTCTACACAAATTCTGGCAAAAGTATTTATTGCTTCTTTTGTTCTTTGTGTATTCATATTGATGTATCTCCCCAACATGTTACCAATTCCTTCTAGAACTTTTGGATGTCAGAAATGAAGGGGTAAATTATGAAATCTTACCTAGACTGGAATTTTTGATACCACCATTGATTTTGAATCGAATGTTAGGAACCATGGGGTGATATACAAACATGCATTACCCCAGAACCATGAAACCTATTGTGAAACATATTATTTGATCTCTACTAATTCAAATTTTACTATAAATAAAACCCCTAGACCATAGGTGAACCTCACAATTTTTTTTGAAGTTGTAAAAATATATTGAAAGTGATCCACAGGTTTTGGCCATAAACCATTATACCTGCAAATTATTTCCTGGGATTTATAGGTTGTACAAAGGTTAGTTGTATCTACTAGATCTATAGTCATTGTCGATATTTGATTTATCTACTCCACAATATAAGGCTCAAGAATGTTGAGAGTTTGTTTAAATTTACCTTATGCATCATATTTCCCTTTAAGGTCATATTTGAATGAAGTATATCCATGGATTTTTCTAGGCGAACCCCCCCACAACCTCAGGTTAATGATGATTGTGGAGTTCCATTCTAAGCCATAGTATTGTATTTGTTGGTCATCCTACATAGATCTACCAACATAGATCAAAATTTGCGACTTCACTGGAATACCAAATCTATTATGGATCTTCCTTTTCAAATCCCATACCAAAATTTCCTTTTTAACCTCCATGAGGATCGACCTTCCAGATGGGGGTTGGGAAAATATTTGGAATACTGCAGCTATAACATGTCCTTTCTCGCTATGCTCTAATGAGTACTCTTGGGGGGGGGGGGGATATTCCTCTATCTCGAGTTTCATCGAGCTTGGGGGGCCCTCCTTGTTGTCTTCATTGAATTCTGCCAAGAATCAAGGATGAAAACCCAGGTCTGGTCTTGTACATGGGAGAGCTGTCAGATCTGTAGTAAGGTTGGGTGGATCTCCTAAATATTATATATCCATTGGAAAAACCATGTCCCACAACTTATCTACGGACCATTTTTCTTTTTCATCTAGAAGGGAAAATTTTAGGGATGGAAAATTATCTTGAATTTTGAAAACATTGGCGAATCTCACTAGTCCCTAATATGAAAACTATAAACTGTTTATTGTTGTATTTATAAAATTTTTCAAATTTATAATGATTTTATATATACTCTCTAGATAATGTTGGCGATTTTTAAGGTAAAATAATTTTATATTGTAAAATTTGGGTGAATCATTGTTATAAAAAATGGAAATTGGAAAATCTTTTTTTGTTGTTGGAAAAATCATGGAATAATAGCCACTTAAATTCCATGGAACAAGTTATTTGGAATATTAGCCCACCTACGAATATTAGCCACTAAAATTTTCCATGCATCTAGATCGATAAATTAGAGGATGTGATTGTGTAAATCATTAGAGGACGTGACTGCATAGATATGTTTACATTCATCGGTTTCTGCCTCAGGGATCATCTTCCCAAGCCCTTCCAGATCCTTTTTTGCCTCTACATACTTTTTTCCTTGTGAGGTATTGATACCACATCCACCATGAAACTTGAAAGCACCATCAAAGGATGGCTTGTGGATATTGTTTGGAAGTCCATGAAATCTCTCCACTTGTTTCATCTCCATTTTTGGGGAATGAAGAATCTTATGTGTTAAATGTACTAGCTCCCGAATATAGTGATACTTGTATATTATATGCTTTGAATTTCCATGAAATAATGGGTCTTTAGACAATCGTATACAAGTGGTGTTGTCACAATGTATCACTGTAGGGTCCATCAGTCCTTCGAACAGGTCGGATAACATCTTCCTAAACTAGCCTTCTTCTTTGCTTACTTCACATGCTGCAACATATTCGGCCTCAAAAATACTCAAAGCAACAATGTCTTACTTTCTGCTCATCCATGAGATCATGGAGGATCCTAGACTGAAACATCCTCCTATAGTGCTTCTTCCATCTTTCTCACTGCCTCCCTAGTCAGAATATGTATATCCGATCAGGCATTCCTCCTATCATATTTCAATTATTAGTGGATAGTTCCTCACAAATACCTTTTTATATTTTTTGTTGCTACTCAATGATCATGATTTGGCACCACCTATAATTGAATATGAATGTTTACTGCAAAACATATGTCTGGTCGGATATTCACCAAGTATATCAGTGAGCCAATGAATTGTATATACTTGGAAGGATCCATAGGGCTCAATTCATAACTCCTTAGTCTCTTCAAGTTCATGATCATCGAAGTGTTAACTGGTTTGCAATCCATCATTTCAAACCTCTTCAACATCTTGATCACATACTTTGCTTGACCCAAATAAATTTCATCAAGTGATTTCCAGACTTCCAGTCGCAAATAGTAATGTATCATCCCTAGATCATTCATATCAAATTCTACTGCTAGTTGATTATTACAATCTTCAATTCGACCTTCTACACTTGTCAAGAGAATATCATCAACATACAAAAGAATTATTACAGGTTCTCCATTCACAACCTTGATATAAAGGTTTAGATCAATAGATATTTTTGTGAAGCCTATTATTTGTAGGTATGCATCCATTATAGCATACCATGCCTTTTATGCTTACTTGAGGCCATATAATGCTTTCTTTAATCTAAAAAAATATTCCTTCTTGTACTTATCCCAAGGGTTTATCTATATATACTTCCTCATCAATTGGGCCTTTTAGAAATGTAGCCTTAACATGAATTTGGTGGATTTTCCATCGTATCGATGTTGCCAAAGAGATCAATGAACGAATCATTGTATACCTTGCTGTCAGAGAAAATTTCTCTTCATAGTCGATGCCTTCTTATTGCGAGAAGCCCCTAGCCACAAATATTGCCTTATACTTATCGATACTTCCATATGCTGCATGTTTGATCTTATAGATCCATTTAGAAGTTACCCCAGATTTGTCTTCGGGCCTAGAGAGAATATCCCAAACTCCATTCTTAATTATAGATTGATATTCTTCACTCATGGAATCCTTACATTCCTTATGATTTACAACTTCTTCAAAATTGCATGGCTCTGCTTCATTTACCTTTCTCATGTATGCTCCATACCGAAAATATCACTAGGGTTTCTTGCTTTCTCTAAATGAGACTTTCGTGCTCCATGACCTTTTGCATCAAGTAGTGTATATTTCAACCAGTTATGTCTTTTTCTTGATTCGAGGAGGACCAAAAGTTGAATGGGTTCACTGGAACCTTCATCTTCATGATGAGATTCTTCTTCTTCCCAGTTGACTTCCTCTTCAAATACTAGAAGTTATTCGTAATCAGAGTCCCATGGGAAGTTCCTTATATTTCTTGAATACAATGCTTTCATCAAATATGACATCTTGACTTACTTCTATATGGTGTCCTTACTTTAGTAGATTCTATATGCCATAGAGGAATTTTTTTAGCCAAAATTTTTTCCTCTCATGCTTGCTGGATCCAGGTTCTTTATTTTGTCCTTTGGTATATGAATATATATGGGACACCCAAAGATACAAAGATGGTCAAAAGTTGATTTCTTTGTAGTGAATACTTCTTCGGGAGTCCTATTGTCCAGTGACATATCTGGACTTCGATTTTGAATATATATTGTTTTATTCATGGCTTCTCCCCACATAAATTGTGGCAGATCTTGATCATGTAACATTACTCTTATAGTTTATTCAATGGATCGGTTCTTTCATTCTGCAACTCCATTTCGTTAGGGATTTTCTGAGACTATCGACTTCCACCTAATCCCAGAATCCTTACAAAAGGCTATAATTTCCTTGGATGTATAATTTCCTCCGTTATCAGATCTCAGTATCTTGATTCTTCTTTCTGTAAGGTTCTCCACTTCAACTTTGAATTCTTGAAATTTTGTAAATACTTCGTCCTTGATTTTCAGCAAGTAAACCCAAGTATTTATTGAATGAAAATATATAAAGGTGACATAATATATATTACCTCCAAGTTATTTAGGAGTCATAGGACCACATACATCGGAGTGAATGAGATCAAGGATTTATTCTGACAATTAAGCACTGCTTCCAAATGGTCTCTTGGTATTCTTACCCAATGCACATCCCTTACATACTCCTTCGTGATCTTACTTCAATTCAGTATTCCATTTAATATGGAACTTAGAGTTGGAAAGATTTTTAAATGAATATGACCACATCTTCTATGCCACAATTCACATGGGCTAATTTCAATGTGAAGCAAAGCTTGAGCTAGAGGAGATATCATCTTGTAAAGTATTCCTTCACGAATATCAATTACTCTAGCATTCTCTATTTGAGTTTTCACTACATACAACAACTTTTCCATCAATGAAACCTACTCTATCACCCTTATATTCTATAATTTAAATAAAAAGTAAGTTCTTATGCAAACCTGGAACAAATAGGATGTTGTTGAGGTGAATGTTTCTTCCATTCTCCAAATCTATAGAGGTTGATCCAATTCCTCTCATGAGATAATTTTTATTATCTCCAAGTTACACTTAGTAAGAATATTTTACCTTTGATAATGTCTTCAATTATTTGTGATGACTACTCATGTGTCTAGATGAACCACTATCAATTACCCAAATTCTCTCATCTTGGAATGTGCCAAAGAGTGCCGAGAAGAGACCTCCATCTTTTGTTGATTAATTCCTTCTTAGTAGTGAATATGATATTCCATGCCTCCTTGCTGCATTTCTTGAGATAGCTTTCTACCTTTGAACACTTCTGAGTGAACCTCTTCAATGTAGAGTAGATCTTTATATTTCCCTTAATGAACTTCTTCGACCTCATGCTACAAGATTTTTGGCATCCTACTACAGAGATGGAATTCAAGCCTCCTTGCTGTTGCATCTGTCACATGTGCAAACTTAAATATTCCTTCAAAGCCTTACCCTAACCTTCGATTTCCTTTCCCTGACTTTCAGAGCCTAAGGATGAGCCTTGGAGACCTTCTCTTGACCTCTTTTCCTTCTTTTCTCCAAGATCAAACTTGTGGATAGAAACCTTAGATATGTTGCAGAAACCCTAGTCCTCCTTAGCAAGCGTGATAGAGAAATATCCCCAAAAAATATCTCCTTTGTCATCTTCCTTATTTGTTTCCTTCTTCTTCCTCTTTCTTCGCTAGAATGAGTGGTGAGTGAATATGTCTCAAGGAGGACGAGTTCCCTCCTATTTATAGGCTCTTAAAGGTGGACGTGGGTCTTTGTTTTAGGCCGACTTGGTCTTGGAGGGTACTCCGACACTTTTAAAGACAAAAAGAATTTTATTTACAAGTTAAAATGTTCCTGACGGTGTCTTCAACTTATGACAATGAATCTTTTGACTTCTTGACCTAGGAAAAACCCTAGAAGAACTCAATGGGTGCTTGACCTATAAAATAAAATACCTTGAGCATGAAACCCATGCTCCAAAAATAATAATAATAAATTTTCTTTAATTTTACAATTTACAAGAATAAAAGTACATTTCATACTTATGAAGCAAACTTAGTTACACATTTTTCAACACTCCCTCTTAACTAGGGAGGTATGCATAAGAGATACATGGAAATTCTCAAACTGAGGAGATCTCATAAGAAGAGTCAGATTGGTAACCCATTTATCTAGCATCATATCAACCAACATTGTCACATAGTAGGGCCTTGACTAAAAAATCTATCTCTCCACAAGATCAAAGCAAAAAGCTGGTGAGACCAATGATTTATAGACACCATCATCATTGTCTTTCAAGATGCATACTCCACCCAAGTGTTCACTGAGTATGACCTTCTTTGGACTATTCTTGTCTTGGATAGCTAGTCCTTAAAGAATATCAGTCTATGTCTACTCTTATATTTGATTCCCTGCCTCATCCTCAAAGAGTATCAAATGCCATATGGTTACCCAATCCTCCTTTATGCCTTCCCAAGTGAAGACAAGAGTTATATGCACATCTCTCCCTCTCAACTACGGAATATATATACATCAAACCAAGCTTGTCTCTTAAGTACAAAATCTTCTTATTAGGAAGAAACTTCGTCAATATGTCAGCTACCTGCTCATTGGTGGAGATATATTGTAGCTGCAACACACCATTTTATACTAGCTCCTAAATATATTGATACTTTTCAATTTATATGCTTTGTCTTTACATAAAATACTAGGTCTTAAAAGAATCATATACAATTGGGTTTGTCACCATGTTTCATTGTAGGGTCAATCAGTCCTTCAAACAGGTCGGATAACAACTTCCTTAACCAGACCACTTCTTTGCTTACTTCACATGATGCAACATTTTAGCCTCAACACTACTCAAATCAACAAAGTATTTATTTATGCTCATCCATGAGAACATAGAGGATCAAGGACTGAAGCATCCTCCTTTAGTGCTTCTTCCATCTTGCTCACTGCCTCCCCAGTCAGAATTTGTATATCCAGTCAGGTGGACATCACTACTCCTATCATATTTCATGCAATAATGGATATTTCCTCGCATACACCTTAGTATATGTTTTATTTCTATCCAACGATCATGCTTTGGCTCCACTTGGAATTGACCAAGAATGTTTACTATAAAACATGTATAATCGAGTATTCACAAAGTACATCAATGAGCCAATGAATTGTATATACTTGGAAGGATCTGTTAGTGTCAGACTAGTCATACTGCCATCAGTGATCAAAACTGCTCTTTTGCATTTGCATATTAGGTGCCTCATACCGATTAAATTTCACCATTCCGCTAGGTCATGGATACATTGATGGTAGTAATTTTTTATCAGTTTTCCCTCATAAGGTACTTGCTGATTTTCCTTTCTATGGTCTTTAGTCATTAGTCACTTTCATTCTCAAAATCATGTCAATAGGTCATAGGATGGGTCTCATTAGTTTTTAGGGTCTCACCCTGGTCAAATTAATGAGTCAAATGTCAATAATATTAGTAAGGTCACGAGGAAGTCAATAAATTCAAAGTCACTACACCTGGAAGATCAAAGAGACATTTTATTCGGCTTGATGTAATTTTCACCTCAAAACCATGTTTGGAGGTGAAAACGTGATATTTTGCTTTTATTATTATTCTATATCATCATGTGTAATAAGTCACAATTCATAAACTGTTATCTCCACAAAGTGATGTCCCTGCCTTTAGAGAAGTTTTCTGCAGCATGTTTAGTGCCAAATCATCCTCCAAGTAGATCCATCAGAAGGAGCCTAGAAAGAGCTTTCCAACAGTATACTACACTCTCAAAACTGACTTCTGGATTGAAATTTATGCTTAAGTGAAGTAAAAGTCCCTATATCCTCATATACCCCCTATTTCCCATTTTTCCCTTTAAACTTTGTATTATTAAAGTTTAATATTTTTCTTTAATAAAATCCCTTTCCCCCCCCATCCAAATACATAGTCGCATGATTAAAATCCAAAAAATACTTGTGCGATTAAAACCACTTCCCCTCCATACTCCATTGAAACTTTATAATAAACATTTTAAATATTTTATTATAAAGTCCCGTTGCATCGCAATACGTAACCACTTCCCCGCATGACCCTTTAAAACCTTATTATAAATTCTAAAGGTTTTAGTATAAAACCCCGCCGACCTTCCCATCGCGAATCACAATATTTGAAAAATGCTTCCGATTGGCCAATCTGAAAAAACTCCGATGCGATTGATCGCAACCCCTCCTCCGATCCCCCGATCGTCCCTCTCCGATTGACCTCTCTCGATGGCTCACTCCCGATTACACGCCCGTCGTCGATCTCATCATCCAATCCGACGGTCCTCCACCAATCGGAACATTCCAATTGCATCGTTTAAATCCTGCCTCCGATTAACCCCACTTGATTACACCATAACCGTTGATCCGATCGACGATCTAACGGCTCATAGCTCATCGCTCATCGGCATCGGCGTTCCCATATATGTTTCGTCTCCGCTCCCCTCCGATTGCTGATTCCGATTGACCCTCAGACCCACCTCATAAACCTTTGATCCGCTTCATAATAAAAGGGGTTATTTCATTTGTAAGGTTTAATATTTTGTTTATTTCGTGGACTTTCCCCTCCATCGCATCGGCGAAAGCTTATTGTGTTATACACCCGCTCCCTCCTCCGATCCCGATTGCAATTTCACCACTCCATTATATATTACCTCCCCCTCTGATCCCGATTGCAATTATTCTCATGTATTAAATTGCATCCCACAACATATTTCAAATATTTTATATGTTCCCAAGCCCTTCCGATTGCGATTGCATCGCGGACCCCACCTCCATTCCCTTTTCCCATTCAAAATCGATTTTATCCCTTCACTAAAGGCATAGTTTTGTTTCAAAACATTTTACTAAAAAATTCAGTTTTCTCCAAACAAATAAAGGAAAGCAAGCGACAGTCAAAGGCCGAGAGCTAAAATAGGCAAAGATTGTTACAACAGCAGCAAAATAGGAAATCTGTTCATCGGATTACCTATTTTCTTTCATACAACATAACAACGAAATCTCCAAGTGGTCAAATGTAATGCTGTCCCTTATTTTTAGGGGCAGATTGTTGTATTTCTTTTCTATGATTGTACTTCATTTTTTGAGCTGTCAGAACAACTCCCTTTTTCTGTGGATCTATGTTCCCACATTTCAGCCTATTTATTGTAATTGTAAATAATTTTTCAATAGAGGTTGGTAACTCAGAAGTAGGGGAATAATGCGGAAGAAAACTCTGTGCTCCATTGTACAATCTGACAGGGAATTAATAAAATATGCAGCTCTGATTTGTGGGATCCATGTGGTATGAGATTTCGCATTTGTTCTCTCTTTAATTTCATATGTAAATTTTTATGTTTCACCTCTCATTCATAAACATTTCCTTTTGAATGATTTCAAGATAGAAAGGTAGAATCCATTTTATATGCTCTGCCTTGGGAAATCATTCATGCTCTGTGTTTTTCTTCTGTTTGAAAAGGATCCATTTATTGTGCCCTTTTCAGCTCCTCACCAGTCTATCCATCCCATCCCTATTTAGCTTTATTTGCTAAGTTTCCTGCCTATCTTGCCCCATGAAATACCCTGTATCCTAATTTAATTCCCGGTTTCAACTGTCCCATTTTGTCCCACGTATCCCTGAAAATTCATTTATTTTATTAAAGCCTTTTCCCCATCATTTTATCTAGCCTAATATCAGTCCATTTATTGTGTTCCATTGAATATTATTTTACGGAGAGAGCCCTCTCCTGTCCTTGTAGGGCTAGCTACAAGGCTGAGCGTGGTTTAGTTGTTACCCTGTTTTGCCTTTTCAGCCTGGGGTCCAATTCAGGAGATAACAG